>JAAAKM020006971.1:146465807-146478627 GCA_010016025.2 Alatinidae sp. Z8VKAUB7J3 | reverse complement strand
TTTGAGGGGGCGGGGTCATACCCTATCAGCTACCACCCATTTACCTTAGCCACACGTTCCCTTTCCCCCATACAACAGCTGCTTGCAAAAGATTTATGTATACAAGAGTCATTTATGTTTCTACTTCCTTGCCATTTAACTTTGTGGACTCATTACCTATCATGGCAGACGTACAATCAGTGTTATGGGACAACCAACAACTGAAAGGAAAATTGATGAACTGGTACAATGGATTCTTAATACTTTGCATATATATTTTAATTACATATTCATTTTCTAAGAATGTGTACAATGATTTCGTGAATATGTAAAAGGACTTTCTAAAACAAGTTCTACGGTCTAATCATAGACAAGAGGATGAGAAAGCAATCTATTCCCGGCTCAGTAGGATATGGAGTGTATCAACGGCGGAAAGAACGAATATACCAACCAGCAACAACGGAAATGCTTCACGAACTTTGCAATAAACACTGATTTTGGGCTATTAGACGCCCCCTCGCCTTACCAATATTTGCCATTCTTATCCACCTACATTATACGATGTTAAAAATTGAATATTAGATCAATAGTTCATTAGCAGCAATGTCCATACTGTTTCATTTATTTTCATATCATTCAAGGTTTAATACACCAGTATATTGGTTGTCAATTTATTTCCCCCGCATATGACCTTCTCAACGGTCAAGTATATACCTAACTAGTGTTACCAGATTGGGCGACTGACCAATCAAAACGGCGACCAAATATCTATAGTTGACGACTTGCGAGAAAAGCAAAATACTCTTTTAAAGCACAAACTCTGGAAATACTCTGTTTATACATAGCCGATCTACCTAAGTTTTTTTATAAGTACTTTAAGTTCTGGGTCATGTTTGCTCGATTTTGACTCGGAAAGAATACTAAAATTGCTCAGCTAGTTGCCGTTGTACAAGCGTGTTGATTCTGAACATAAAATAAGGAGATTTATGACGACAAAATATCTTGGAACGTATATTCATTTTGCCAGTATCGTCAGCAGCACAAGCATTTTACCTGTAAAATTATACTATTAAACGAACACATAAAATTTTCAAATTCTTGTTAAACAAAACCTTTGCTCTGGATTTGCATAAATTTTTTTCCAGCATGGATAAAATTGCTTATGATGATATCGTGTATGAAGACTACCACACCAATTGAATCACTATTTGGGCGATCTGTTTGAGGACCTTTGAGCCATTTTGGGCTACGAGACGCATGTCAAAACTTCAAACACTGTACCTAACCACCAGCACTTGTATTAGCAGCTGCGAAATGTGCACATTTTGTTGATATATTCAAACTTATCGTGATTTCTTCCCGCTCAGAGCCAATATTACGGGCCACCAACTAGCAAGCGGTTCTTCTGTACTTAGAGGGCAATTCACTTTTATCCTTTACCAAATCATAACAACCCGATACGAAATGTGCTGCTTGGTGCCACCGTCGTGAATTTCTAATGATGTTTAAGGAAAATGGCTTTATATGTTTGAGTGTCGCTGAGTAACCAAAAGAGGCCTGAGGGGTCATTGGGAGAACTTGGCGGTCGCAGAGTCTTACAAAATGAGTGTAGCTGGACGCAAGAGATCTTTCGAGTCATTGGGAAATTGGCGCGATTTCCCTTATTTTCATGTGCGTGGGAGATACACGCAAGGCAATCATAGCTACTATTGAAAGAAGACGTAGGGAATGTTAGCAAGACAAAAAGCAGGTAAAGCGTTGCCACAGAGCGAAGAAGTAAGGCAAAGAAAATTCAATGATTTCTTTAGATCTAAACTTGAAGATAAAAAATGCTACTAACGAGGAAGAATGATTAAATAATCTAAATAGTTCTCTTCGTAACTTACGTAACAACACTGAAAACAAAATGGTTGACTTGATTTAAGTATGAGCATTTCTAACAAGTTATTCACCTGCTTGAGTTCGTTGTTATGTCGTGAACCAAAGGATGAAAGATGAATTAAATATCAGAAACTTTTTATTATGTGCCCTCAAATAAATGACGTCTGTATGCTATATAAGAGCCAGTTAATTCCAAACGTGCAAATCACAACTCCCTTACTTGGCAATCATGATGCTTTTTATTCCAAGTTCTGTAACTAAAGTTGTCGTACCACACTATTATAATTAAATCTGTTTAGGCACAATATACGCATTACGCCATATCTTATTTAATCTATGTCATTATGACACAACAAAAGATTCTCAAGGATATATCATACCATCACAGGTTCGATCCCCAGTGGTTACATATTTTCTATTTCTATAGTGTTCTTTCAAAACATATATTATACCCTTAGGATGACGTGACGAAATACATCGAAAGCTTGGTTTATATGATATATCATCTTGAATGTTCAATGATCTTCAACGTGTTTCATATCCGCAATCTTTGCTGTGTGTTGCTGTTCATAACAAAATTAAGATTCGCAAGTCCTTAATTACACTGATGTTTAGGGCGGCACATTGACCTAAAAAATCTTAAATATTGACCTAACATGCTGAATTGCTGATACTTTGGCTTTTTGTAACTGCACTTTAGAAATTTTGACACAATTTTGATTTAACACTTTCATTTGCAGAAAATGAGCAATACGTATAAAAATGCACATGATGTACTCTGCGCTTAGTACGTTCTCGGACCAACTAATGTGAGGTAGTCGAGTAACACTTGACCTTAAGCAAGCGGTAAGTTTATTTGAAGCTCCTCGACATATATGTTACGGAACGGCATCTTCAAAGTGAAAGGCAATGGCACAGTAACTGTGAAGAATATTTTAAGATGCAAGGCGCCTTCTATTGCATCACGAAGTGAACTAAAGACCTCTTATTTGCCTCCTTCTAGAACTGGACTTTAACTGACTAAGCCAAATTGACTGCCAACCCCCTTTTTTAGGAATGTTCGCGCAGCATCGCTAAGATTTTCTTTATGGCTGGCCTAAATTAAAATATGTTGGTCTACAGCAAACCCTCCCATACTTTTGATGATTCTATTGGCTGATATTGCATTTTTTTCCCTGCTCATGGAGAAATGTGTCTTCAATATCATTTCTGAGATGTTCTAAACAAGGAATTCTATAAAATAATTATTTGCTTTTTTTGAACAGAATATTCTTGGGCCTGTCTAGGATATTTGTTCAAATATTTTTTTCATTAAGTTGGCAATCATCAGAACGCGTAAAACCAATACATGTCAGAGTCGTCACGTCCTTGCTTCTTGCAACCCTATGTACCATTCAGCCTGGTAACCTGTATTGTTTCCAGACCTCTTGATAGGAAATGGTATTGCATTGCGAAATCATAACAAAAAGAAGTTGATAAAGGGGTGAATTGTAAACAGGTTCTTATATAGTGACGATGGTATTGTGTGGTATTCAAGTTTGTTAACAACAGCAATATAAGCTTAAAATGGAATCATATTTCACAACACTAGTGTTCGGGAAATTTTCTTGTATCTTCTGTATGAATAATGGAATAATGTATTATGTATTTTAGGAAATGGAGTACGATATTTACAATTTCCGAAATGTCGTTTCTGATAGAAGAACAGTACGAAGTGCATTCATACGTTTATGGTATTTGTTTTCGCTGTATATTGTTATTTGGGAAAACAGCGGGTTGACGAAAATCAGCGAAATTCTAAGTCATCGTAAGGAAAAGAGCACGTGTAACCCGATGGAATTGAATGAGGTTATCAATGAACCATCGATCCTTACTCACTTACTTGCAATTAGATATTCTCTAAATTTAATATCATAATATTCGTTTAGTAGTCAGGAGGCTGACGGGGGTTGATGGAGTAGCCGAGAGCCATCAGAATATGGGAGAGAAATGATAACGTTGATTGGATAGTGTTAAATTAAACGAGTATAAATGAATATATTCGGTTGCATCCCGGGTGGGGGATGGGGGGGCTTAAGGACTCTAATTGATTTAAGCCCTAGTTTGAGGTCCATACTTGACGATCAATGACGAGGAGCAGATACTAAATTAATATGAGATGACCTTTAAAATTTTAATATGATATGTATAACGAGTGAAACTTTAGTAGTAACTATATATGTAGTTTCTGTTTTACCAAAATACTTTTTTAAATAATGATTAAAGATATTATCTAAGGGGATAATCACCCAAATTATTCTAGTTTGTAGTGGGCAATCGCTGTTCCACGGGGAGGTTACCAGGAGGACTTGCCCCATCCTCTTATCTCGAGGAGTAAATACTTCATTCGTTCAAATCTGATAAAAATGGATATTTGTGTAGCTGTGGTGATTCTATCTTATAAAAACCTTTCAAACGTTTCGAACTTGCGTACTTCAGTCCAATCGTTGTTATTACTCTTGTGATATCGTAATCACGTCAGTAGATTAGGATTTTCAATGTGACAATAGAACTCCTTAATTCTTCCATCGTCCATTTTTTCAAATTTGCTAGTTAGCAGAAAGTGCTATTGCTACTATAGGATTTTCAGTGTAAGAATAAAGGTTCTTTATTCTTTCATCGTCCATTTTTTAAAATTTGCTAGTTAACAAAAAGTGCTATTGCTACTATAGTTATTCCTTAGGTAGCGAATGATAGTAAACGCACTTTCCAAAATACCACCTGAGAATTTTCTGGAAGTTTTACGGAGCTTGCTCTTCTTCCTCCCCCAATTTTGAATTTTCATCTGCATAACCCTAAGGGTACTGCGCTCGTAAATCGTGCAAGGTCATTTTAGAAGATATTGTCTACTCCATCTTCATTTGGTAAATCCTTCCAATTGACTATCTGAATGGATAGATTAGATCCTAATCACAGACCGAAGCAGACTACCAGTATCGTTTTACATTAAAGATTGCATCTCTATATTCATCATGAATGATATTTTGGAAATGGTTTGGCAATTGATCAATCTGGAACACGCTTGTAACAAGTCTTTCATACAAAATCATTGTGGAAATGAGAGCCGTTGTATAATATCTGAGAGATATAAATCCTGATAGTTTTGAATAGAATGATGATAAATCCTGATAGTTTTGAATAGAATGATGATAAATCCTGATATAATTGCCATAGTAAGAGCACAATTAAATTCCCTGCTTCCAAAGTGTAGCTAAAAAAATGGACATGGGCTTCAACTATATATATATTGACGGTAATTTCACTCGACAAGATTGTATTTAATATCTTTGACTAATGCATAGATAATGTACATATGAGTTTATGTGTGCTGCTAAGAAAAAGGGAGGATGATTGAAAGAAAACATCAAGAAAAGGAAGGTGGAATATTTTGGACACATGGTAACATAGAGTAGATTAGAGACGGCACTGATAGAGGGACGGACAAAATAGAGAAGGGGAGAGGAAGACTCAGAAGGAAATGAACGAGTGGTGTTGAAGACTTGAACGGTGGAATGAGCGCACGAGAAGTCACTATTGGTGACGAGTAACCGCATGCCTACTGATATAGATGCGACCGTCAGGTAGTAGTACCCTGAGGCATTCGTGATCTGATCTACAATAGGTCTTCTTTAAAGAAGACTTACTAAGAACTGATGGAGTCTGCTGAAGAAACGTTATATTGTATTTGTTTGATGAGACAAAATATGTCAACTGTGATAAATTTGTGACGCTTTGGAGGGTACAACACAGTTTCTGGTATCTACACAAACTGAAAATACCCGTGACTGATGCCATTAGGCCCAAAATGTTCTACAAAATCCAGTTTGCATCTGTCTCCTGTCGTATAGTTGTGCAGTTGCTCGTTTAAAATAAAAATTAGTGGATATCAGAAATATTTATAATTAACATACAAAATAAATATGCCAGTACTTTTGAGGTACAGTATCATGCCTTGAAGATCTGAACCTGAAATAAGAACCACAATTTTTTAGCGTGTAGTTCTTTGCGTTTAGTTTTACTATTACCGTATTCCTACCTGACCAATAATGATTTTCTACTTCAGGGAAGAAAATAAGGAAACCCATAGTTTTAAACATTCCATTGCTAAAAAGGACCCTCTGATTGACAAATTTAGGGCAACTGCAGGTTTAATATTTGCCGTCTTCCAAAATTACTTCCTTAAGTGAATGTGTGTGTCGTAGAATGGATTTGACAATCCAAAGTCTCTTCATATAGGCTATAAGTCTCCAGTCCTGGAACACAAAGATTAATACTACTTGCATAATAATCCTGCGTATATCATCATGCAAAGAAGCATCTGAAACCTCCGAGTAGAGCCTAGGCCCATGCACCGGTCTTACGGTAAAACATCATTATCAGGGCGCGCATGCGCCGTATCTAATGCACCACGATCCTTTCTGTAAGGAACATCTTTGTCTAGCGGTTAGGCCCTATACGTAACTTACTCAGAAAAGAAGTACACCAATCTTAATCGGCATTATGTCCCTACTCAATTAACGATAATTAGTTAAGGCAAGGAGAGGGTAATCTATTTGATCGATTTTGCGCTTTCTAGACTTAAAGAAATGACATTCATTTACTATATGGAAATCAGCGGCGGACCCAGAGGGCTATCCAGGTCACCTCCCTATCAAGCATTCTTCATAAATTTTAGCTGTATCATGCTTACTAAAGATAGACTAATTGGGTTTGTTGGATGGTTTTAGAATGATTAGTAACTGGATGTAGGGAAATGGAAAAGTATGGCAGAGGGAAATCCCTACAACTCATGTTATAGAGCGCCGAAATGGGCCCCTTTGACGCACCTTTCCGCCATTATGATCAATTCCTGGATCAGCCGCTGTTGGAAATGTTACTCGTCATAGACATTGGAGTGAATTGAGCGCTAAAGCGTGACGTCACAATTTAATGAATCTCAGAAATTTAATAATATTTTGCACTCATTGCATTCTCCTTGGTGACATAGATAACATGTCCACATTTGGGAACGATATCTTGAGCAATCGTTGACATACGCCTTTTCACACTTTAAAGCATGCTTATCAAAACCTTCTCATTGGAAGCCAGTTCATGATTTTATGAGTCTCCTTAAGGACTTTTGGGGATTCAAACAGCAGTTATATGACATTGAATGTAACATCTTGTGTACAGGCATTTGTTGGCAGGGCTAACACTGTAATGTAGTTGTAATAGGGATCCCTTGAAAAAGAGGTTTTGTGACGTTATCGCTTTAGTACTCGATTGAGATCTCCTTTATCTTAATGAAAATCATAAATTGACAGTTCACGCTAAACGAGGTATATTATCACCCATTGTTGCATTGCTGTTAAACGCAAATAAGAAAGAAGAAACAAGAAAGAAGTCCTTCAGCGAACCCTAATGATACATCTCACCAATTCATTAGGACAGTAATTTGTCTTCCCAAATGATTATCATGATAGTAAACGATCTTCGACAAATGACGACATGCATTTACTTGTCTTCAATGACGCACAAGACAACGAATGAAATATCTCCGCGAATCAACCAACAGTTTGTGGTTTTTAACGATGTGCTACGGTGTTTATTTAAAACTCATGTGTTGCGTTAATTTCAAATCACCTTTTCAATAATAAATGGCAGCACAATATCTGATGGGCGTCCTGTCATCCCGATGAATAAGGGTGGTTATGCATAAGAATGGTACTCCTGCTGTTTGTTTCATGATTGCATTGAATTCATTATTAGTTAGGCGAACAACATTTCAAAAGAGAATCTTTTCAATAATTGTTTTTCAGCTCTAGATAATTTGTATGGGGATCAAATGGAGAGGAATTGGTGCATTTTGAACAGCTTTTCCCACGGGAGCTTTCTTTCATTGAATATCCTTCTCGCTGCTTTATCACAATTTCTAAAACCTACAGCCAGCTCGCAACCGCGCGTCAGAAAGGTTTTTATTTTCCTATTTATTTCGCCCAACACGAGTGTTTTGAACTATCCAACAAGGGGCCAACCCCTTTTCCTCCTTCTGCTTTTGTATTGCCAAATCTTCTATACTTCTTCAACGCTAAAGATACCCATTAAAGATATTGACCCCCTGTATCTTGAGGCCAATTCAACTTCATACTTCAAGAAGCCTATTAACGCTAAAGTTATTACAGCTAAAGATACCTATTAACTACATAAATTGAATAATTGGTTCTTGATCTTACCTTGCTATTGATGATACTGATCCCCTGTGTCATAACATCAATTTTTCTTAGAACTCAGACCTGATCATAGATTTATTAGAACTAATAAATCTATAGGCCTGATGCGCTCCAAATTCTCCAACAAATCCTTCCATATATAACGGACAGAATTCTGACAGAACCAAAAAAAATCGAAGAATTTTGACCGCCCTGAATGGAAGAAGTCTAAGACTCCGGTTGAGGTAGGTGAGGAAGGTCTAAGAAAACAAAACATAAGAAAGATAAAGCTACTAAAAGATAGTTTTTATAACCTTCAATGCCCTTTATTTTCTATAACGAAGAGTGATGCAAAAGGATAGGTGTTTGCAATGCCTTAACTACTAATATTCGCAGTGATAATGTCCGTCAAGTTTAGTAGAGACAAGGAGATAAGAAACTGGATGCAATGAGTATAGCAATAAAAAGGAAAACAAATAGATATAGGGAACAATAGCAACAATAATTAAGAGGGAAAGAAAATACCCAGATAACTAACTACAAATGGTTAGATTTGTTACAACCAGTTTACAGTACACGCGTTATGGAGGCGGCTTCGAATCCGCTGTAAAGAAAGACTAGGTGTCAAGTCAAATGAAGTTTACGGACGGGCTAACAAGAGTTTCTTGCTAATATCACACTCCATGCGATGTTGGCTCTTGGATTTCAGAATGATATTCAAATTGAGCTCAGCATACTAGGTAGTTAACAATGGCACGAAAAGAAATCTATTGGTTCTCCTTACAGACAAACAGAAGTGGTCCAAAAGTTGCTACAAATTCCTCCGTTTATTTAAATGTTGTCTCTAAGTAAAAACTAAGCCACGGTAGGGTGTAGGGAACCCTTTCTTCCACATTCTGCAAACACAAGCAAGATGAGCAAATTCCTAGCGCACCTGTCATCCGCCATCATGAATAAAAGTTATGATGTATGCCATTATTGAAAAGGTTTCGAAACGGTTGTAGTTTAATCGGTTCTTAAGACCCTGTTTAATTGGGTACGCATCCAAATTGCGATTGATCCAAATCCACACGGGTCAAAATTGGTAGAGATCCAAATGGATCCGATTCCGTATGAACACCCTTGAAAGGGGATCAGATCCATTTGGATCCAGAACTCTGCATGCTAATTCAATCAGAAAATCAACGGGATCAACGTATTTTGATACCAACTGTGGTAAAATACAACGTTGAAATATGTATAATAGAAGATTATGACTAACATGCCAATATGAGGACAAAAATAGAATTTTAATAGGTATCACGCCAAATTTACCTCGTAGTGGTAGTTTTTAGCCTCATTTTCGATCCGTACCAGTTTGGAACCGAGTGTTTACACAAGACGTCTTTGGAATCGGATTCAAACAGGCCGACATTGATAAGTAGATTAAAACTGGAGCGGATAGCAGATCTAAACGAATTCGAATCCTCCAAGTCCCGTGCAAACGCAAGGCCGATCAGTACCTGTTCTGGTACGGATCCAAAGTAATTATTCATACCCGGGTAAACAGAGGCTGAGCCGCTTTAGTACAACCAAACGATGTTGGTGTGAACGAGGCATTAATATATAGGGTTTCACCACCGTTTTTACACAACGCATTGCCACGTTAATGCTTCCGATCATACCTTGTAATCAAACTAAAAGAATTATATAGTCGTATGGACATTTTCACTAATTTGGTGCCGACTCACTTGTGTCCGATGGCTCAAAGAAGACAACGGGGAAATGTATCGTACAGGTAACCCATTGTTCCACGGTCTGTGACTGCAGGTATAACCCCTGTATTGCAATGGTTGCCAAACTTTTGGATTATTAATATCACATATTCATATCGACTATCTCCTAGTACCCCTTAAATCAGCAAAAACTAAAAGGAAGGGACCGCGTTAACGTAAATTGTTATCTATTTTGAACACTGCATTCTATATTGCACATAATTATGACGACGTATCCTAAAAGAATTTTACCTTAAATGGTAAACTCTTTGACACAACTACTTTTGCATAGCAGAAACCGTTCAATGTTTCTTAAAATGTAACTCAGTTCGCAACAGACTAACTTCCGTGTTTCCCCGAATGTCTAGGCGTGGTTAAAATTTCGTATTAACAATCAGAATTTCTGAAAATTTCTAACTCACATAGGTAAGCGATGATAATATATGTAAAGAGAACACAGTGACTTCTCGGGCTAAAACTACATTAGTTAAACAAGATATGATTCAAAACATTTGTTTCGGGGGCAATCAATAGAGATCAAAGGTATCAGTTGATACTTAACATAAGCTCCATTAATAAAATTATTTGAAAGGTATTGTTTTGCTGGTATTCTTTTTGGTGATCTAGGTACTCTTTGGGGTACATGTACCCCCGGTCGGGAACTACTGATATATTTGTAAAAGAGCCTGGACTCTAGCTCTGCATTATCACTAATCTACACCTTGTCCTACGTAGCAAGAATGTTACTTAAAACACTGCAACTGCTCTTATGTATACCTGAGATGCAAGATCATCGGCAATGCTATCAGCCTTTAATTGATCACAAAGGACGATCGTTAATTCACGTATCTACAACGAGAAGAATCAAAAAAACGTCAGTAAGATCAATTAAGGAGCCCATACTTCTAGCAATCTGAAGACGTTGAAATTTTATTGATTATCTCGTGACAAGTTCTCCGACCTAAAAAGGCCAGAGCTAGCGCTATTTACGGCTAACAATTTAAACGTAAAGCGTAACAGCCCCCCACCCCCCACCCCATTTTAAACTACCACACACAAGAGCACTTCAAAGTTGAAGTTAACTATACTCGTACTGAAGCTCCAATTAGGGGAATTGTAGATATGACGTACAAAAACATGTCCGACTTCTGAACATTCTCTTCTCGGCAACAAGGACGATCTAATCTGTCGTTGAAAAGCAATGAAACAATTCTAGCCTATGTGCCCCTACTATAAATGTACTGTCCATAACACCTTCTAAAGGAACGACGTCGTATTATCAGTTTACTTTTAACAACAGCAATAACAATAAAAATAACAACAACAACAACAACGACAACAATAACACCACAAACAAAAATAACAACTGCAACAATTATAACAACAATAACAATAACAACAGCAGCAATAATAACAATAACAACAACGGCAACAATAACAACAATAGCAATAATAACAATGACAACAATGGAAACAATAACAATAACAACATCAACAACAATAACAACAACAATAGCAATAACAACGACAGCAATAACAACAGCAGGAACAAGAACATTAAGTTTAACTACAATTCAGTCTGCTATCGTTATAAGATACAAGTTCATTACTTCATGGTTACAGAATAAAATTAAGGTTTTGGAAGTAGTTGACACATGAAATCTCGTTTTCAGAACATCGTTCTTTGCTAATACGTTGCGGACTGTTTAGCTTCTTGGCTTCTTTCTCAGGCCAAAAAAAGGTTAGTGTGTTTGGAATTTCCAATAACATTAGCTTTCACTAAAAATAATAAAAATCTCGATTACAAAATATTGTGAATAAATTACAAAACTTAAATAAAAGGATCAAATCGTTCCTCTTATTGTCTTGTATTTGTAAGTACAAAAACCACGTGAGTACAGCATTTTTACAAATCTTAAATGGTTAGATTCGTTTCACCCTTTCAACGTTTTACCATGTAGTTAATAGAGTCCCCTTTCAATTAGATGTTTTACGAGCATTTTACTATCCCTTTTTATCTTGATGCTTTACTACTCCCCTTTTATCTCACCCATATATACTCATTCTTTTTAGCTCTGAACGAATTGTTTTACCTCTATTGTCCATATTATAACATTCCACGCTTTGCTTACCTAAACAGCAAATCTTTTACGCATGAAGGTATTTTAGCACACAACAACCCTGATACTTTGTAATCTTTACCAACTAGCTTTAAAATGGCAGCAGTGAATGCCGAAATGTTGTGCACAAACACAATAAAGTTTTTACTCTATTTGCTGGGTATCATTAGTGGTTTTGAAACTCTTAGACGACAAGCACCCTTTTAGACAATTTGAGCCAGTTGCTATAAAGCTAAGCTAAGCTGCAGTGAGATATCGTTTCTAACGAATTCTGCCTAGAAAGTTAACGAAACGAGACCGTGCTTTACAGAAGGGAAATGAACGTGCACTGGTACAAAAAATTAGTTTCCATTTTTCGATTCGCGAAAAAGGCTAAGAATCTTCACGGTCCAAGAAATTAAACTGTTTTTGACATTTACACATACCTTTTTCACCAAGTTACAGGTCAGAAACTCCTCTGGTCTTTGTTCATTGACTGACGCCTTCACAAGATCTGGCACATTCCAGGCAGCAAAGAGGTGGCCAATCAGTTGTGAGGATACCAATCGTACCCAGGTGTGCGCATGCAACAAGTGAACCTGAATTGAATCTGAAGCAAAGTACGTTAACAAGTCTACTGGTACGCAGGAAATAATTAGTAACAACGGCAACGAAAACGAGATCACCAAAACGAGGCTAAAATGTGAACATGGAAATATCTAACACAACCAACACATCAAGAGACTTTCTCGCATTTGTGATACCACCTATAGTAAACAGACAATTACGTCCCCTGACGGAACTTACCCCAAAGAGTAACGGTCCACTTTGAAAATTTAGGATTCCTTAATAAGTTGCAATGACGACAAATTTTGCTGAG
>JAAAKM020006971.1:146448588-146459959 GCA_010016025.2 Alatinidae sp. Z8VKAUB7J3 | reverse complement strand
GTGGATCAAACAGTCCTTGTAAACCTTATTCATTTCTTAAACGACATAAGCTAACTTTTAGGGACGGTTGGAGACGGGATCCAACTTTGATGAGAGTTGAGAGCTATTAACACTTTGCTTCTTGTAGACAGTAAGATCATTTGCTATTTCTGAAGGGAAGGAAATGTTTTTCTCCCATATTTAAATTAATCTTAGAAGGTTCAATAGCAGACATTACCGTCACAACCGAGTTCTAAAAACGTCTAGGTCTAACACCGCTCAAAAAAGTAACTAGCAATGGATTAAGCTACTTAGTTTTAAAATTCTTACCTTTAAAAATTTATCAATAAGCTTCCTCGTTGGAAAGATTTTCCGAGTTAGCTGTAGCTTCCATATTTTCTTTAACATGTGGAAAATGTGGGTGGAGGTTTAGGCAACTGAGCATGACACAATTTGCTCTTAAACGAGGGGGCACACACATACGTTTTCAAATGAGTTTGCTTATAATTTCCAATATATAAAAGTCAATTAAAAGAAGCTGGAAGAAAAAGCTATGACACATCAATAAACTCGAAAAAATGAGAGCTCTAAAGGTTAAAAGTCAAACCTAGCACTGATTTGATCGTTTCAAGCTTTTCACTTGGATGATGAAAGCAATCAAATTTAAACAAAACAAACACCAATTATCTACATCTTTTGCTCTTTTATCTATCAAAAGCTTCCAAAAAACCCAAAGCAAATTTCAAATATCTGTCTCCATGAAACACAAATTGCATAATATACCACCACTTCTAGAATCTTAATAAGCTTGAAGGGTACTAAAAATGGACACGGAAGAAGAATGGGTTTTAGAGTTGATGTGACCCCCGTCTAAAATAAAACACTAACTTGAGTTCAAGTGCAGAAAATGATTCTGTTACCGGAACAGAAAACATCTTGCAGCTCGTTGTTGTGTTAACATTTATTTTGTTCTTTGATATAATTTTATTTGTCCCTGCTTTTGTTTGTTATCAAGTAACTATTAACTTATTGTGTCAACGAACTACTTCATTTTGTGCCACTTGTGCAACCGTACCACTTGGGCTCGTATCGCACGGGTAGCCCATATGCTGGCCTATCGAAGGGGCTTAGCTCCCTTGAATTCCAGTCAGCTCCCCACCCCACCCCCACCCCAACGTCTTCTCAATGTTCAACATCTTTAGGCTTTCCGTAAGCAGTTAAAAAAACCGCTTGAAATTCAGATCAGTCCTCCAAGCTTTAGAATAGACGCTGCTAATTGTCACCTTAACTACAGGTCTCGTGCCGCGTTTTCTAGATTTTCGTGACTGATAGACAGATATTTTGCGCATTGCAACATCACTAAAATGCTAATTGCCATTGCGAGGCAGTAGAGACACAAAAAATTATAGTGCAACTATAATTCTAAAGTGTTGTAAAATTGCTTTGAAACATACTGTACATAATTGCTAAGACAGTAAACAAAAAAGCACTGAAAACAAAAAAGTCTCAAATTAACAAATAATATTATGACGTATTAACCAGAATTTTACAACGTATCCGTAATATGACTCCAATCTCACTGTTTCTTTTACAGCCCCTTATCAAGAAATAACATAAGATATCTAGTCCTAGATTCTATTTTGGGCCTCAATCAGACACGTGCCTTGACTTCATTATTTATATTTAGGATCAGGCACATGCTTTCGTAGAAACAAAATTTTGGAGATTTTTGGAAAGCTTATAGTTAAGCAATTCAGGGTACACACGATTGTTTTATATCAAAATTAAGAAAGCAGCAGCAGCAGGAGTAGTAGTAGTAGTAGTAGTAGTAGTAGTAGTAGTAGTAGTAGTAGTAGTAGTAGTAGTAGCAGAAGTGATAGTAGTGGTAGTAGAACTGGTAGAAATAATAGAAGTAGTAGCCGTAAGGGGAGTAGAAGTAGCTGTTGTTGAAATCATAATGATAGTGAAAATTGTAGTAGTAGCAGTGGTAGTAGTAGTAGTAGTAGTAGTAGTAGTAGTAGTAGTACTAGTACTACTACTACTACTACTACTACTACTACTACTACTAGTAATCAGAATAATAATGATAATAGTAGCAGTAGAAACTGCAGCAGCAAAAAGAGAAGTAGTTGTTATAGTCATCATCATAATAGTAAAAGTAATAGTAGTAGTAGTAGTAGTAGTAGTAGTAGTAGTACCGGTAATTGTCATCATTATGATAATAGTAATAATAAGAATAATGACAATAGTAGTAGTAGTAGTAGCAGTAGTAGTAGTAGTAGAAGCCGCAGCAGCAGCAGGAGTAGTAGTAGCAGTAGTAATAGTAGAGAAAGTAGTAGTAGTAGTAGTAGTAGTAGTAGTAGTAGTAGTAGTAATGGGGAAAGAGGAAGAAGCGGAAGAGGAAATATCTAAAGTAAAGTAAATTGATAGACAAGAGATAAGGAAAAGAACATCAACAACCTTGTAAAGGATGAGAATAATAATACTACTACTAATAATAATAAGGTTGAGTACCAAAATATTACAATTTGGTCATTTAACTTAACGTTATCCAATTTGCAGTACCCAATGGGCACCGGGCTTAAGAAATATTCAGCAATAGAGATTGCGTTATTTTCGTTTTAGAAAACTAGTAGTATAGCCTTTTCTGTGGCTACCAAAACATGCCTTAATACGCCGGCCATTGTTTCCCTCATTCCTTGCACTAACAGCATAGATTATTTCCTTGGTAGCAGGTGTACTATTTAAAGTAATTGCGTTTAATGAGGTAAAGACCTACAAGCGTCAGAAGGCAGTTATTTATTAAAATTTGTTTGTGGAACAGTAGATTAAATCAGGGAAAACGAAAAATCAATGACGTCATGCTTTATTCATACTCACTTTCTATCCGCCATTGTTCCTTCTGTTTTCGACGCAGTCGTTTCCATGCCCTTCGAGTGTCAGCTGCTTCACCAGATCTCTGGCGTCTGGAAATGTGTGGTCACTAGCTCAGCTGCCAGGATCACTGAGGTTAACCGGTATTATTTTCCAAAAACAACCCTAAAGAACAATAAAGAACGCAGCCTATTCTTTGGGGTACAATAATTATGCGGATTACAAAGAATTCTGGCTGAGATGGCATGAATGCAACAACATGAGGTTTAAATTTTCAACGAGATTGAATGATGGTAGAATTTGATTGAGGGAGATGCATCGAGATAAATGGTGAAAAGGCATACAACCGTTCTGCGTTTTTAAGTACCTTCTGTTACGCTCAAGAGAATTCGTTTGTGATTATTTGAAAGCTATTTACTGACAGTGACTGGAATGATCATAGAATAACATACTCATATAAAAGATCTTAGTTTTCGACTCTTTGTCTTCCCGCTAAAAATATTTCAAAATGAAAGAAATTGAGTTTATAACGTTATCGAGGAGAGCTTGTAATCACTGATAGAAAAATTGGCGAAGTTAAAACTTGGCTTTCCAAACGGGACAGAGGCGGAAGAGTAATTTGGCTGATCTCTCATGTTGTAAGATATCGAAGAAAACTCCGTCAAAGAAAACATGCCGTTGGTTTATCTTCATATCACCCCTGATTTTTCACGACTGTAGGAATGAACAGACAGCATTGTCAACGTAAAGACAAAAGGAGCCAATTTCTTTTCTCTGCACTTTTGCCCTCTTGAAGGTGGCATGTATAATTCAGCTTCACAATAAAAGAACAAGAAAAGTTGAACTGCACATTGTAGTTTGTATTGTAGTGACCTTTTGAGCTAAACAGGAGTGAGTATTGCCTTGCAAGAACTAAGTGTGGAAATGCGAAGTACAGTCGTGTAGCTCCGTGGTTCGCAACCTTCAGGGCTAATAACTTTTTTGATGTCAAAAAAATGTTTTAAAATTTCTGCTTGTCTAGGGCATCGAGTCTAAACCAGTAGCACAGAAGCGACATTCTTTCAACTTTGAAAGGGAGAGAGGGGATTCTTAACTAAACCCTTAAGCTTGAAATTCACGAGCAAATTTTCCCGACAACTTAGTTGGCCAACTTGAGCACAATTTTCGATCAAGTTGTCCGTGTGTGCTACCCGACGACTAGGTGAAGTTGTTCCCAAGTTGGTCTCAAGTTGGCCCAAAAAAATCGGTCATTTGGCAAGGTTGAGCTGATTTGCCCTCGATCTAACAGATTTCAAGCTGTTCCAAGTTGTTGGGAATAATCGGTTCGAACCGATTTCGCGAACTACTTTGGGAAAAACTTGGGCAAAAGATGAAAGATGCTGATTTTTAAAGTCTTGCAGTTTTCCGTCTTCCGAGAAACGGAGATGGTTCAATCTGGGAAGCAGATACTAGAAGCGTCTTTGCGGGTGAGTAGGTTTGAATTTTATCTCTCCTTCGAGCCAACAGCTCTTATTAACACTGAAGTAATGTTTCTTATGGAGGGTGAAAGGCAGTGGAACACCAGTGTAAGTGACAGTGATGTCAATTTGGAACTGGGTTATCTTTTACGTTGTTGTGTCACTGAAAAGTTGCTGCTGATGTATCCTTATTAATCAATCAAATTAGATATTTTATTGATGTAAGAAGATTATAGAGAAAACTTAAGTTACATCCAGGATTTATCAGGATGGACAAAAAGGAAAATGTCTTTAAGCCCTGGGTATGCATATCTATGCTTAGAAAGTCAAATTTTACGCAATCTATAAACAGTGTCATCAAAATTCTTATTTAAGGCTAAAATGAAGAAAAAACTCAAAGACATTAAAGTGGATGAGTTGGAAATGAATCCCCCATCTTTCTGGATGATCAACCGCTTGTTACTATTTATGCTACTCGGTTGAAAGGGAAGATTCCCTGGCCTGCCCGCAGATTGAAACTACTAACGTAGTAACTACTGATGTACCCACTTCTGCTGGGATAGTTCTGTGAGGATGCATGCCCGGGAGTATAACAACGTGCGTGACTATAACTATGTACTACAATGGCGTCTGGACGCATTTGTCCCTTGCTAGGGCAAGTCAGTGTTATCCTCTATTGGCTGTATGGTAGTTATTGTTGGAGGATAAAAATAAATATGAGACCACCCACTCACTGGGCAGATAGCGTTCTGGTTATGGAGGAAGTGTTACGCGACTTGTATTAAAACTTTATTAAAAGGACCTGTGAAAACTAATTAGACAGAATAGAGCTGGAGCTTTAAGATGGCGTCTTCCATAAAGCAGATGCGAGGATTGCGATCTGTTTCAGGCCGTGACTAAAATTAAAGATCAAAGCAGGTCGTACTGTCTATACAATTATGAAGTTTTTGCAAATACTCCCATAACAAGTTAGAGCTGTAGCACAATCATGACGGATATGTTAAAAGCATGTCTGAGTTAGCTACTATATACTTAAAACCAAATTTTTAATATAAACTTCAATAGAGTTTGAGATAAAAGTCAGCCCAAGATATAGAAAATAACTTTATAAACATTTACATTAATGAAATTGAGATTTGCAGAATATGGCGACTGAACTTCATAGAAAGTTCAGATAATTTCTGAGAAGTAGCTTAAAAATATATGTGTGTAGGTGAATGTTGGTGTATGTGTGTAGGTGCATGTTGGTTATATGCCTATATAGAGTATATGTATATATATGTATATATATATATATTCCATATATATAATGGAACGTAAAACACACTGTATTTAGATAGATCTTATTTTTTATATAAGCGTATGATTTTTCAGAGACAGGCTCGGGTATGCTTAAACAACGCTCCATTTCAGGCTCAGAATATGCTTATCATATGCTTATTTTGGGTCAAATTGAAATCCTGAAAAATTCAACTCAGATACTGTTCAACAATTAATGCAAGGCTTCTTTTAGGTATAGACTTTCCAAATTTAAGAATACAAGTTCAAAGAGATGGAAATTACAACCAGAATGGGACTCGCACACGCAACCCTACTTGTTGCAGGCTGCTACTCTACCAACTTGTCTATTTTTAGCATGTGGAATCTATAAGACTTGCTTCATAAGTATAACACTTACAAGCATAAACATGAGAAGTAATCCAACGTTCCAACTATATGTAAGGCTCTCACCACTTTCAACCATAGAAGCTTTGCACGCGAATTTAAATCCTAGGTCTGCCATTTTGGCACAATCACGAGAATGTTACTGCTCAGAAAAAACAGGCTGGGCAATACGTTTAGTGTATATTTTCAGCAATCTGAGCCTGTTTATGCCTATAAGCGTTATACTTTTAGAAACAATAACATGTAGTGCCCTTTTTGTGCTAGGTGCATTCAAAGGGTTTTACAATTGTCCTTTATCCCGCAGCTCAAGTCTGCTTTAAAAATATTTCACCTCACCCATTACTTGGAGCATGTAAACGCAGAGCAGCCATTGACGACGCCTACGTATTTTTTGCCATCATAGTCAGGTCCCAATTTTACAAATATTAAAAGTGTTCCTATCTTCCTTAAGGAAGAGCCTTTCAGGCATATTTTACAGGACGACCAGGGCTCGATCCTTGAAACTTCAAATCCATTCGATTATTAGATATCTGCTATGACTACACGCGAACTGTTCATATGATATGAGGAAATAAAAATAGTAATCAGTTATCCATCGATTTGAACCCCGTGACAACCCTACATGACAACCCTACATGGCGCTCTTACATTGTCATGTTATGATATTGCCTGGTTTATCTCAAACTCAATATGTACATTTTCAAACTTCACATATAATCAGGCACACTAGAAATGGACAGAGCCGTCGTCGCTTCTCGGTCATTTGGCTAGGGTCATGTGTTGTATCTGTTCTCATTGATGATACATTTATGACAGGTTCTTTTCATGGTCCGTGAGAGGCGGCCCTACTGTGCGTTTGAGCCTGATTCATGGCTTGCTTCTTTGCCCGGTAGCCTAAATTGTGGGGCGTCGCCCCCGGGTGCTCCAGCTGCCCTTTATTTATTAGTTAACCTGTTTGGTGTTTTTTTATATTTATGTTAGTTTCAATGTCGGGCCCACTGCTCATCAGGGGTCTTTGATTGAGAGACTGCCGCCGCCAACGAGTGCTACTGGGTGGAAATAGCAATGCAGCAGAGAGGTCCCCAATGACGATAGCTATTTTGTTTGTTCTCCTCCAATACCTAAGGCCTAAGATGCTACGTCTCTCGTCCTTTCTTCCGGGCATCGTCAGGTCTTGGTACAATAGAGGTCACAACGCTAATAACTATAGCACAAACGTACAAAAGATATCTGTCACTAAGCGCAAGAAGCATTGTGGGAAATAAAACGTTGGTATGCTGCGGCGACGCAAAGCCGTCTACCACCTATGGGTATAAATATTATATAAAGCTCAAAAAATACACATTATCTTTACGTTTCCCACATTAGTTATTTTCATTAGATACCCTTGCATTTGTGTATTATGCAATCAACAGTATCATCCTTGCATTTTTCATGAATTTCTTGCTTTTGGTTGTTGCTATGTCTTATTAGTTAATGGCTTTTTTAATCTACTGTAGGATTAAAAGTAAAATAATCAAAGCCCATTTTACGCATAAATTTACGGACAGTCATAAATTACTTTACTTAACGCATGCGCATTATGTCCGTATCAGCCTAAAAGCCTATGTTTATCTTTGCTTAGTTTTTGATACGAGTTTACGAGTGCGATGAATAATCTTTGAGTCCAGTTAACTAATATATACTTGTCTTTTCGATATATATATTGTCATAGAAGTCTGTTTGTAAGTAAACACATGTGTTGTGTTCTTCTTCCTATGACAGCGGAAACATCTCATCAAAGGCAGTTTCGAAACTATGATGTGTACTTCCTCAAGAGCTGTCTGAAACTTTATGCGTGGGCCTTATGTACGTCTTTATGGAACATAATGAGTCCAGTCATTCATTCGATTTTCTTCAAAACATATGGTTTAAATAGCAAGTAAAAAGCCAAGACGTTTTACTGAAGATTCGAGACCTGCTAAGGTTAGCAAGTGATTGATGTGCCTTGGCTTCAGTCACTCCTCTCTGGCATTACAAATGTATTTCAGTTTCTGAACCTAAGCCTAACGGAATCTAAAGGAACAGCCGAAGATCACTCTGAACTTTAAATCGAACTCTAGAAAGAACTCCAAAGCCGTCTGAATCGATGACCACTTAAGTACTTTTATTTTATTTTATCTATTATATGTTATATCAACGTAATGTTTATTGATTTGGTATTTAAAGAGAATAATCAATATTCGGAGTCTAGTGACTGCATCATCTGTACTTTAAGCAGGCTTACCAAACTATGGCGACTCCGTAACAGATTTGTGGGGGCTTGGTCCGGTAGATGTTTCGTTGTTCCTCTTATATCGTCGTTAGTAAGTTTCATATTGTTTGGCGTAGATTGTCGCCGTAGGCTAAGTGTGTTTAGCTGGTTTCACACAGTTTTTGTAAAGTTGGTAATAGACTTTAGAGAGTCTTTTTTCGTATTGACAGTTTTGATTGAAGTTGCCTTATTGCCTTGTTTGCAACATCCTAGTTTCTGTCTTGGTACCAATTTTTTTGTCATTAGGCATTTGAGCCCTTTAGCCCGTTTTGTTTAGCGAATTGTCGTATGTCGGTATGGCTATGTTTAATGTTTACGAATTCTTGAAGAGAAACGTATCTGTCAAGAGCGTTAACCATCTTAGGAAGGCAGAATTGCTTCTGGTCCCCAAATCTTTTGAGATTTAGGTAAATCCTCAAATAAGTAAGTCAGCCTTAGTGAAACTCATTCTTGACCTTTTGCATGATAAAGGTAGGCTAACTTTAGAAAACCCCTCACCTCGTGTTTGTACACAGCCTGACCCGGAAAATGACGGTGAACCCAGTGAGAGTGAGGTTAGTTAGAATTAGCACGTTTGAAGCTTGAGAGTCAAAGACTTGAGCATGAATATCGTATCGAGCAGTTGCATGTGGAGAGAGACCCATACCCGAATGTCGGGGGGGGGCGAGTCTTTCCACTCAGGGTTTGATGCTTCAAAACATATTGGACTGGTGCCTAAGTCTAATGAAAAAGAAGTTAATCGTTTTTTCCTTCATTTTGAAAAGATTGCTACGAACCTGTGCTGGCCTAAGCAATTTTGTTCACTACTAGTCCAAAGTGTTCTTGTTGGCAAAGACAAAGAGGCATATTCTTCGCTTTCAGTGGAACAGAGTGCTGATTATGACAAGGTGAAACGTTTTGTTTTGCAGGCTTATGAACTTGTGCCTGAAGCTTATCGGCTGAAATTTCGCGGTAAAAAGGAAACTGTCTCATCCGACGTATGTTGAGTTTGCTCGGGATAAAGCATCACAACTTGATCGCTGGTGTAATTCAAAACAAATAGGTTGCAATTTTGATAAACTACGAGAGCTTATTCTAGTCTAGGAATTTAAATCATGTTTACCTAGGGAAATTAAGCCCTTCCTAGACCGAAAGACTGTTGACGATATCCAGACGGCAGCAATGTGGGCAGATGATTATTCTCTAAGATATTCATTTTCTGCCCATTCTGCACCTCAGCAACATTGGGAAAAGCCAACCCACGTTTCAGTGAAACTGATGTCTGAATCAGCTGATAGCAAACCAGTTGCAAAAGGAAGCACTCAACTAAAGTGTTATTATTGCAAGAAACCTGGTCAACTTATGTCTAAATGTCTCAAATTACAGAAAAAGCAATGTAGTGATTCGTCTGTTGTTTTTGTGACTACCAATCCAGTTAAGGGGAAATCCGAGGTGGAGATTTCCATCCAGGAAGACGTACTTTGTGCATCTCAAACCGGTGACGTTTACTCGCCCTTTATTTCAAAAGGACGGTTCCTTTTTGCAGACAGTTGTGATTCCGAGCAGGCATTAGTGATTCTGAGAGATACTGGTTGCTCTCGAAGTTTAATATTGGCAAATATTTTGCTGTTTTCTTCAAAATCAGCCATGGGTGAAAGCATACTTATTAAGGGCATTGAGGATACATATATCACAGTTCAGTTACACAGAATTGTGATTTTATCCACAGTCCTGTGGTCGTAGGCATTCTTCCCAAATTACCTGTCAAAGGAGTGACAATGCTATTTGGCAATGACATAGCAAGGGGATGACTTAAACTACATAATACACCAGATCGGAGAAAGTCCAGGCGTTTATGTCACATTAATATGCTTATATCTGAAGATAACATCGAAACGTAAAGACAACATGTATTCTTTTTAGCTTATATATATACACACACATATATAAAATACAAATTTCTACCAGAAATTGCAAGATGTTATATTATGGAGGTCTTGGTAAAGTGAATGTGGCCCGACCACATTAACTCAGATCATATAATGACTTCTTACGCATAACATTACGTGATTGTAATCCACCTTGTCTGTACTTAAGACACCGCTAAGATGTAACAGAATACTTTCTAATCGTATCAGGATTGCATCTTTGAAAAGAGTATGATTAGGCAGGCCCTCTCCTACTTTCGCACAGTAATTATAAGCAATACATGAAATATTCAAGGACTTCATCTGTATAAAAAACAACATTTACCTATCTTAAATATTCTTATGCATTAATGTATGCATACTTTGTTGGTGTGTGGAAGTTTGGGTGTAAAGGGACCAAAAACCATGCTTTATAGCAAATTCCTCAGGGTATCTATGTCTAGAAAATAGGCCGAGACAACAGTGTGACTAGAATTATACATCATAACTTTTTCTTTTGATAGCCTCAAGCTTATTGACAATTTGATGCACATAGCTTTAGGAGTTCCTAGTACCTCTAAGGGTTTCTTGTCATTTTCTCTATGGGAAGGAGTGCTGATAAGAAATGAAATGGTGCATTAAAGGTACTAGCAAATGCACCTAAATTAATGGGGTGTAATGTACCAAAATATCTTTAAATGTAATTTCAATCTTACAGGTATGTCATACTCGAACCTTGAAGCATATCATAAGGTTGGAAGGAGCACTCAATTTTACCTGAGAAAAGTGCAGTAATCTATAATGTTTTACACAAAGAGTTCCTGAAGATGGTTAATTACCATGACAATGCAATCATCTTCCTCCTGAATAGATTTTGCCATCCAAAACAATAGATTACTTAAAAGAGGCACTTTTGGGGGTTGTGGGCCCTAAAAAAAAATAAATTTACAGGGTCATACTGAAAAGATAGAGGAGAGGAGGTAAGGTTCCAGACAGCTCAATATTTCATAGTTTACGCCTATCTTATTTACTAGACAAAAATGACTTCAACTTTTCAGAGGATGATTTTATACCAGGAACTCAAGACACGCTTCCCTTTTGCTGTGCTAGAGATGAGGCATTCCCTACCAGAAGGTACCTCATAAAACCACATCCACAAAGAAACTTGGAGATGGGGAAACGGGTTTTTAATAAAAGATGCTCATGTGCCAGGAGGA
>JAAAKM020006971.1:146424796-146448488 GCA_010016025.2 Alatinidae sp. Z8VKAUB7J3 | reverse complement strand
ACTTCCCAAACTCCCTCCCTGGACTTCACGACCTTGTTCCAATTTAATGCCAAATCTTAAATTATAAAATGGCTTCCTGAGAGATGGAATGTCGAAAGCGTCATGCTGTAGCAGCATTATGTATTCTTGAGTTGATAGATGAGGACAATCCAAATTCGAAAAGAGGTAAAACAAGAGACTGGACGAAGTGGCGATATGAGAAAGGCTATGAAAGTGATATTGCACCAGGGTCGAGCATAGAGGACGGTAACAGTTACAAGGAGATTATGAAAATGTCCTACAAAGATCTTAAGTTTATATTATATCTTATAGAGGAGGACATAACAGCAAAACCGAGGTTAAGTGGAGTTCCAGTTATCAGTCCAAAAGAAAGGCTTACTTTTGCGATTTGTTTCCTAGCCACTGGAGAAAGTTATAGGTCACTACGATTTCAATTTCGTATATGAGTATCTACCATATCACACCTTGTGAAAGAGGTATGCTCAGCGATAGTAAAAAATCTTGCTCCATTGTACTTTAAAACACCGCCTTCATGTGATAAATGGAAAAAAATTTCTTTTGAATTTGAAAATATGTGGCACTTCCGGAACTGTAGAGGGGCGGTTGATGGCAAGCACATCGTTAACTGATGGCTCCCATTTTTACAACCATAAACACACACATTTAATCTATTGCAGGGGCAGACAACGAGTGTCTCTATGCTGATATTTGCACAAATGGAAGAATATCAGATGGTAGTGTGTGGAATAAATGTAGTCTTTCAAGTGCCATAGAAGATGGAAAGCTGTGCGTTCCAGAGCCAAAGTGCCTCCTATTTTGAGATAAAAGGTTTGTCTTACTTGGAAATGGTGCCTTCCCACTATAAGCTCATCCAATAAAGCCTTACCCACAAGTGGGTCTAACTGATGATAAGAAGATAAAAAAGTAAAGGCACAGTAACGCACGATGCATAGTTGAGAACGTATTTGGTATAATTGCTAATTGTTGGCATTTATTACGCACCACAATTTCTTTTGCTCCCACACAGTGTCAAAAACAATACAATGGCGACGCTTATTTTCCATAATTACTCCATAATCTCAATTATTGGACTTGATGGTCCAATGTGAATCCACTCAGCTCCCTTAGCGAAAAAAATAAGCGATTGTGGTGATGCTCCACTCTTGATGACTATGTGTGTATAGAACCCTAATGAAAATCATCATGAACCCAATTTTACTATAGACAGTACCTTTTCTCATGGAGAGTAAAGAAGAGAGAATACTGAGACCTAATATAAGTGGTTACCTGAGGCTAAGGAGCCAATGTACTTGTTATATATTGTACAAAACAATTGTAATTAGGTGGGGAACAAAGAGTTTCGTGCCAGAGCTGTTTGGCAGAGGCTTGAAAAAGATCTTTAATGCAAGGGCAGATGAGAGCCGCTAATAGTAAGCTGAAAGCCCAAATAAGAAACGATGCATGTTCTTGTGTTAATAAGAAAAGGCTGGGGAAACCTGTGTGAAAGCAGAGGAGGGCAGGTTGTCCTGATTTGTCAACTGTCAGACAAAAAGACCACAGAAAGTCCGGATCTTTTACCAAACGTTTTTTAAAGTCATTGCACAGGAGTTGCCCTCCGGATCTGCAGCAGTCGTTGGCCTCAGGTGCCATCTCCAATGCAAGAGTTTCGCTGTTTCTCGCCATAAATAAGTTGTCGGAAGACGAAAGTAATTTTACAAATAAATTCCTTGGTCTGACGTAGATATTTACGAACATTGGAAGGGAGGATATTATGTTTGATCATTACTGTACATAGGATTGCGGACAATAATGTTGATTGTTATTTACATCTATTGTGATCTTTTGTGTGATTACCCTAAGGAGGTAAACCTTTCAGCAAGCTTGGCAACATTTGGTACCATGAGTGGGGTCCCTCCTTGGTGTTAAGAGTTTTGTGGTTATTGGAGATCGGTTGCCATCTCCTTTTTAGGAAGCCTGCATATGCATTGATTGATGTTGGTCTGTGCCCAACTTTGGTCATATGTTTGGTAGTACGGACATATGGACATTACGGATAGTACTCTAAGTTGTATTAAGGTTTATGACTTAGGCAATTGACAGTACTGCGTGTTCTCTCCACGATCATTTCACTCCTACTCAAACTACTTACAACTTCTTTTACGATGCTTGCATCTGTAAAGTGCTTTCCAGATATCTCTGTGCCTTGTACTGGATCACTGCTGTTGCACTGGTCAGAAAAATCTTGTTTGATATTTGGGATGGTCATGTCCTCGTCTACTTCCCCTATTCTTTCCACGATCATTTTAAGCCTACTCAAACTACTTACAGCTTCTTCTACGATGCTTGCATCTGCAACCTGCTTTCCTGATATCTCTGTTCCTTTTACTGGATCACTGCTATTGCATTGGTCAGATAAATCTGCTTTGATACTTGGACTGATGATGTCTTCATCCAGTTCCTCCGTTCTTTCCACGATCATTTCACTCCTACTCAAACTACTTACAGCTTCTTTTACGATGCTTGCATCTGTAAAGTGATTTCCAGATACCTCTGTGCCTTGTACTGGATCACTGCTATTGCACTGGTCAGAAAAATCTTGTTTGATATTTGGACTGGTAATGTCCTCGTCTACTTCCCCTATTCTTTCCACGATCATTTTAAGCCTACTCAAACTACTTACAGCTTCTCCTACGATGCTTGAATCTGTAACCTGCTTTCCTGATATCTCTGTGCATTGTACTGGATCACTGCCGTTGCACTGATCAGAAAAATTTTGTGAGATGCTTGGACTGATAATGTCCTCATCCATTCCCCCCGTTCTTTCCACGATCATTTCACTCCTACTCAAACTACTTACAGCTTCTGTTCCGATACTTGCATCTGTAAAGTGCTTCCACGATATCTCTGTGCCTTGTACTGGATCACTGCTATTGCACTGGTCAGAAAAATCTTGTTTGATACTTGGACTGATAATATCCTCATCCACTTCCCCCGTTCTTTCCACGATGTTTTCACTCCTACTAGAACTACTTACAGCTTCTTTACCGATTCTTGCATCTGTAAAGTGCTTTCTCGATATCTCTGCGCCTTGTACTGGATCATTATTGTTGCACTGGTCAGAAAAATTTTGTTTAACACTTGGACAGACAATGTCCTCATCCAATCCCTCTGTTCTTTCAACAATGATTTCACTCCTACTCAAACAACCTCTAGCTTCATCTCCGATGCTTTCATCCATAACGTGCTTTCCCGTTATTTCTGTTCCTTTTACTGGATCACTGCTGTTGCAGTGCTCAAATAAATCTGCTTTGATACTTGGACTGATAATGTCTTCATCCAGTTCCTCCGTTCTTTCCACGATTATTTCACTCCTACTCAAACTACTTCCAGCTTCTTTTCCAATGCTTGCATCAGTAACGTCCTTTCCTGATATTTCTTTTGCTTTTACTGGATCACTACTGTTGCACTGGTCAGAAAAATTTTGTTTGACACTTGGACAGACAATGTACTCATCCAATCCCTCTGTTCTTTCAACAATGATTTCACTCCTACTCAAACAACCTCTAGCATCATCTCCGATGCTTTCATCCATAACGTGCTTTCCCGTTATTTCTGTTCCTTTTACTGGATCACTGCTGTTGCAGTGCTCAAATAAATCTGCTTTGATACTTGGACTGATAATGACTTCATCCAGTTCCTCCGTTCCTTCCACGATTATTTCACTCCTACTAGAACTACTTACAGCTTCTTTTCTAATGCTTGCATCAGTAACGTCCTTTCCTGATATTTCTTTTGCTTTTACTGGATCGCTACTGTTGCGCTGGTCAGAAAAATTTTGTTTGACACTTGGACAGACAATGTCCACATCCAATTCCTTTGTTCTTTCAACGATGATTTCACTCCTACTCAAACAACCTCTAGCTTCATCTCCGATGCTTTCATCCATAACGTGCTTTCCCGATATTTCTGTTCTTTTTACATTTGTTTGGTTTACATTGTGCCTATTTAAGTTTTCTGTTCTTTGTAAAGTAGAAGAGCTATTGCTTGAAGTACTAACGCAATTTTGTTTAATACTTCGAATCATGATGTGTTCATCCAATTCCTCAGTTCCTTTCACTGTAATGACTGGGTTGCTATTTGGACTACTCGAAGCTTCCCTTCCCTTAATTTCATTCTTTCCACTCTCATCCCTTTTCTCTTGTATTTCTACGGCAGTATAGTTGTTGTATGAGCTGCGTAAATTGTATTTACGGACGCTTTCGTTCACAACTTGCTCAATAGGTCCCTCTACACTTTTCGTGGCATCATCGTTTCTACTGAAGCTACCTAAAGAATTTCTTTTAATGATTCGATTGATAATGTCTTCATCAATTTTCTCTATGATAATGATTGGGTTACAGCATAAACAACTCGAAGCTTTCTTTTCGATGCTTTGACTCTTCTCATTCACATCCACTTTCTTTGGTCTTTCTGTGACAGTATGGCTGTTAGATAAGCTGCGTAAATGATATTTACAGACTCTTTGATTCACGGCGTAGTTAGTGGGTGCCTCGACTCTTTTCGTTGCAACATGACTACTGTTGACGCTACCTATGGACTTGTTTATAATGCTTTGTTTATTAATGTTCTCATCCCATTTCTCCATTCTCTCTACTGGGGCATTGATGGTACCTAAAGCAGGTTTTTCGATGCTTTGATTCACGATATGCCCGTTAGGATTTTCCTCTCTGTCTTCTGGAGCATGGGTAGGCAGATTATACTGCCTTGAACCCTCTAATCTCTCTGTGATAACACAGCTCCTGCGCGAGCTACGCAAAGTGTCTTTTCCAACACTTTGATGCACAATCTGATCATTTGACTTTACTAAATTTTCAGCAGTGTCAAAACCGCTGCTAAAGCTATCAAACAATTCCTCTCCTACGTTATCATCCATAACGTGCTCGTTCACTCTCTCAGATCTTTCTACGGCAACGTGGCTTCTGAATGAGGGGGTGCCCTCTGTCATGCTTAGACTCTGCATATGCTGATGCAATTCCTCAATCCCTCTAGTAGATGAGCTGCAACTTACGCTGCCTTCAAAATCCGTTTTAATACTTTGATCAATGATATGCTCATCAAGTTCCTCTGTTCCTTCGTGAGAGGCATGACTACAGTTTAAGCTATCTGAAGATTCTCTCCTGGTGTTTCCACTGATCATATGTTGATCCAATTTCTCCTGTTTTTCAACGGCGGGTAGGTTTCTGCATGAGCTGCGCAAAATATACTTACAACATCTTTGTCTCTGGACCGGCACCTCTAATTTCTCCCTTCTTTCTACGTTAGCCTGCCTGTTGCTTAAGCTACCTAAAACTTCTTCTTTAATATCTCGGTTCATAGCGTCCCGATCTGACTTCTCTATTTTTTGTAGTCGTAACGAATTTCTGCACGAGCTGCGCAATGTGTATTCATTGCTATGTTTCACGATACCCTCAATCGATTCCTCCATTCTCTCTTCGTTAGCATGGCTAATACATGGGCCAGGTACAGTGTCTTCTACTATGCTTTCATTTTCAATGTGCTGATGCAATGATTTTATATCTCCTACCGTAGCATAGCTACTATTTGAAGAAGTTTCTTTTCTGATATTAACTTTATGCATATCGTACCCAGCCAAACTTGTAGTCTTTTCTAAAAAAGTATTGCTGCTGCAAGAGCTACGTAAGGTGTCCTTCCCTACGCTTGTATGAATATGCTGCTCATTAACAGTTCTATCTCTTTTTACGCAGGATTGGCTTCTCCTTGAGCTCTCCAAAGCTTCAATTCTGACGCTTTGTTTCTTTGCATTCTGATGCAGCTTCTCCTTTCTTCTTCTTAAAGCACGTTGGCGACAGGAACTATGCAATGTACTTTTTCCAATCCCTTCTTTCCAGGAAAACTGATCGAATTTCTTTCTGATAAAAATCTTTCTATGAGAATTTGTAACGCCACCACAAGGACTTGACTGTGAAGCTGTACTGTGTGTAAACTTGGGGCAGCCGACTGGGTTACTATAATGCTGCCGATGTAGGTTCCATTTCGAGCATGTATCGTCCGTATTCTCAGTAGAGCCTATATGTACATTTTCCTGTCCAAAATACAATTTCTTGTGTTTCTCCTTGGCACTGTCTTCCGCCACGGATTCATACCCAGAGCGTAAACGTCTTGCAGCCGAATTTCCAAATGGCTGACTTTGATTGGCAAGAACACTAAATAAATCTCCAAAACTTGACTTCCTCAAAGACTTCAAAAAATCCGATGTTCTACGAGATGGTAATGCTGCGTCGGTTGATTCCTTCTGACGTCTTGCCACAATTTTTGAAACTATACCGCATAAAACCTCGTCTAAAATTAGCTCTTCCAGTTGTAGTGCTGTCATTTTCTGCAATGAATCCATTAACCTACCACTTTGGGTGTTCGGTGGTTTGCTTTGACCTGATAAAGTGTCTTTAGTATTGCTTCTATTTAGATGAAGATATCTTGATCCTAAAAGAATAGAAATATATTCAAACTAACGAGTTACCAAATGGATGCAATTACGGGAGTGATAAAGTTCCCTCAAATAATTCATCCTAAAGACTCGGTTATATGATGATTGTACTATAGTATCTTTTGCCCACAGATTTTACTCTACTCACCGCTATTAAATTTTATCCTTGCCTGTCCCAGGTAAAAGGTGACTACTCTTTAAATAGGTTGTATGTATCGATCCTAACAGTTTACATATCTTGCACCATTCAGATTTTTATTAAATAAAACTATATTTTCAGTCTTAAACGTTTACTCAATTCTCTAGAGGTTACTACATTGAACGGTTTCAGAAATTCTGATCTGACGCCGTAGACCTGTTACAATAGGAGTATCTACTGTATTTTTCACTAGCAATAATAACACAAAGTTTGTAGTCGTAATTATGAAAGCTGAATTTGCTACCAAGCATGCCTCATTGCGGCTGGAATCCTTGACTACATGGACTAAATACATACTGAGTTAGATTTATTGTACATTGACAAGTTAGTGTTCTAACCCTCGTTAACTAAGCCGTACTTCGGTAAGATGCGATTGCGCTAATTCCGGGTCCACTGAATTTTGCTAAATTGAATGAGCACAAAAATACGTTGGTGTAAAGGGGAGCAGTGCTATTCCAAGGGGTGTAGGTCTGTCACTCAACAGGTGTGGAGAATTGATAGGGGTATTGCTTCAGCACATGGGAAGAGGGAGTCAAAGAGCTTCATCTTTAACAGGCAAGAATTGAACAACAAGTTCTTCTGACAGAATCACACAAGCAAGTGGCTGATATTAGAAAATAAACCAGTAAAAGCATAAATGTGATTTAAAGTCCTTTGATGAGTATTTAAAGATTAACATTCTTTCAAAAGTATACGTTAGTATAAATCTACATTAGAATTACTATGTTAGTCAATGCACAACTGCATCAGTGCAAAGTAACAACTGCCTACAACTTTCCAGGGGCGGCATTGTTACTGAAAGAATCTGAGACTTGATTTAGCATAGGTGGAAGCTGGTGGCAGTTATCCCTTCATATTTCCTCCTATTTTCTAATGCGGGGTCTACTAACTGCTTTGAACTCCTGAGCAAAGATGGTTTGATCTACCCTCAATACCGTGATACATTGTCATCCGCATGGGGTGTCAAAGAGGGGCCTTGCGCCCTGGAAAGCACGAAACAATAGTAATACTCGTGCAAGTAAAATTTATTATCCAAAATGGCTCTGACAGTACTTTTCTAGACGGCTTGTCAAAATATAGAATACCATAAATAAATTACTAATACTTCAAATTAAGTACACTTGATGCTTGTGAGTATGTGTTGTAGTAGGGACCTGGGTTCGAATCCGGTCAGCACCATTAAATTGCAAGCTATTGTGGTAATGCTCCACTCTTTGAGAATTATATTAATTGCAATGTGTCTGCTGAGAATATGTATATGTCTGGCACTGATGAAGGCTCAAAGCCGAAACACAATAAATATTGTCAGGGACCGTAGTGTGGACCAAGGACCGTCTGTAGGTCCTCCGTATATGAGGCTCAAAAGAACCCACGGTTACTCTAAAACGAAGGAGAGAAATGACAAGAAGATTTCACATCAGAAAATGTTTTACACCCTAATGCATTGCTCTTCCTGGCAAAACGTATGTTGTTATTACTGACACAAACTTACAGTAAGTACTACGGCGAGGTCGTAGATTGGACATACAGTTGTAAAGAAGAGTAAGGAAGTAACTGATAAAGGCATTTGTATAACCCTTTCCCAACTTAAACAGAATTGGAGCTCAACCGCTAAAGAAGAAAAAATCCATATATTCAACATAATTAAGCAAAAGCTTTGATAACAACATTGCCTCTTAAGATGTCATGTAGACACTGCAGTTTATGTATCAGTTGCTTAGTAAAAGGAGAATTCATCTATGAAAGTTAAAAGTCGATTTTCGTTAAAGGTACTTAAATAAAGTAAGATTAAAAGGTATTCGTGATCTAAACTCCATCCTACATTAAGAAGTTACTAAAGCTTGACTGCCAATCCTTATTATAGACCTGCCAAAACATCGGCTCCAAGTTGTAACAGGTGACTGATAAATGGAACATTGTTTACCTTTTGCCAAATACAGTTAAATATTAATGCCATAGCTGAGAATGAACAGCATGAACTATGATAAATTTACATCTAATGGCTATGGAGTAGGAGTATCCTAATTAATAGAGAAAACTGGATCGTGACTATTGTAGGTAAGGTTTATGCAACTGTGCCTCGCTGTTGATCCGTGGAATAACAGGTGCATGACAAAACAACTGCTATTGTGCTGTGTCATAGAGGTATCAATCTGGATGGCATAAAATAACCAACTAATCAAAGAAGGTTTGTACAACGTGATAGGTGTAGCGGGACTTAATTTAAGTATGCAACTAAACAATATTATCGAAATACCTAAAAACTTTGGGTTATAGTAATTGCTATTCAAAAGGTTATGCTTAGTTCAGAGGCAAAGTATCTGTCACATTCAAGACGGTGCAAAGAACTTAAAAATTTTTCTTGGACGCTAAAAGTAGATTACTGCAACAAAGATTATACAGTTACTACAATTATAAACCAAAAAAATGTGACAACGCTTTTAAGCCCTATTTCCCCTTAAATGGATAAATGCTTTGCCGTAATAAATTGCGAGAAGCAATTACGAGAAGCATATACATGTATGTTGAGAATGTATGTTAAGAAGTTGACTTGCGAGTAGTTTGGATTTTTAAATAATGTATTATATGAAGGACTGATTGATCTGTTTTCAGAACGTTTCACTTTGTGAAAGACCATAGTTATTATTTTCGGAGCATAAGTTGAGATTTTTGAAGCATGATGTCGGTTTTTAAAGCATAAATGTCCAATACGATTTATTACAGTCAGAAGCGTGACCATCAACCATAAACAGGAGGGGCCACAAATAATGGTATATAAGCAACACCCTTTTTGGAAATTGTTGAAATTATTATCATATTATTACAACGGAGAGAATCGAGACAAAAAAGAAGTTGCTTAGACTAAATAGAATGCTTCAGAGAAAAGATTTTATTCCTAATATTTAAGAAACGAGTATTCAAAATAGTTCAAATTTGTGTAATATATCAGTAGCTTTTGAACGGGCGAGAGCGATTAACTAGTTCATGATAAAGATTATTTTATTATAAGTTGGACTTCGTTTGATTTGATTATGGACACAAATAGAAAAGCTAGATACTATCTGCATTAAGATGACGTAATACTTGGACCATATAATAAAAGAGTGTGTCAAGAGAACTCTTTTGTGGCGAGAAGCATCAAAAGAGATGGGGGTAGAAAAGCCTCTGAAGTAACTGCAAAAGTTAAGAAGGAGATTCGAGAGGTGGGAATTGACTGAATTTACATAGAGCAAAGAAGATTTTCATTATTGATAACAAATATTTTGCGAGCCCACAGACAGGAAAGGTATTAAAAGCCATTCTGCATACAGTACTCAAATAATGGAACTCAAAAAGAGAAGCAACCACAAGCTGAATATTGGAGTTACAATACAAAATCACCGAGTGAAAGACCCTCGCCTCTAGGGTAGAAACTAGCGGATTACGTTGATAGCAAATAGGGGTGCACTGCTACACACTACAGCTTGGGGAAAGCATTGGAAAAGTAGAGCGAAGTAAGAATTAGCACCCGACTGAGAAATGCCTGAATGAGAATCTCAGTGCCTGTTAATCATGGTCTATGGCGATGCTACATGGGAGATCAGAAGAAAAGAGATATTATTACTTTTAAAGATAGAAATACCAATACTAAAACGGATCCGGCACAAAATTTTTCCAAAGAGATAGTAAAGCTCCACTATTGACAGTTTTATATAAGTAATGTATAAAGGCAAGGTTCAGATGGTTTTGGCATGTACTTAAACTAGGAAAGGATACTGTATTAAAATTCAAAAAACAGACTATAAAAGGGCAAGTAAGTAAGAAAGACAAAAAAAGGTTTTGCGTGTATTTCCTTAAACTATTATGACGGATAGGGGAGTTGTGAATGATGCAATTAAGGATCAAATATAAGGAAAAAATTTGTGTTGGCACATATTTCACGTCATAAAAGACAAGCATATGAATAGACGATTGGTATGCTAACCTAACTGTGTACTTAGTAAGCCCTTCGTAACGTTGTTACCAGTATCACAGACTTAGAGAATGACATTTAATTGGTCATTCCTTAAATCTGTGCCAGTACAAATGAAATATATTTCGATTGCAAAGCTCTGTAAAATTTTCGAGGGCACAAAATGCATAAAATGTCAAATAGCGTTTTTATGAAAGCAAATCGCCCACTGATTTTAGCTAAATAATGTACATAATCATAACTTCTGGCAGAAAATTGCATTCTCAACTTGCAGTTTTGTATTGCTATCCTTGCTGTTAAGGTGTACCAAAACATTTCAAATAGTACGTAGCACTAACTGGAGGGGATTTGAAAGGTAAAAAATATGAAAAGTAAACATTTCAAAAATATCCAAATCTTTACTAACTACATACTTTTCCTGAAGGTAAATTTAGGATTTGCCTACTATAAGGAAGAAACAAAATGTAGTTTGCATAATAGAGGATTGAGTTTGTAGATAATGAAAAAGTCATGCTAGGATAGTCCACTCTTTGCTTCTGCATGTCCATCTTCGCCATAGTCTGCTTTGTTTTCCTAAATTCTGATGCCAATGTGGAGCTTTGCATGTTGATTTTACGTCACAAATTTTGGAAGTGAGGCTTAAGCAACATGTTCTTGCCGTGGTACAACGTGAAAGGTATATCTTGGACAGTCTAAAACGTAGTTGTAAAGACAACAGCAAGATGTTGGATGTTAAGGTCAACTGTGCCATCAGTCACCATTTGGTGTTAAATCTTGAATGTTTACCAATGACAATTTTACAGTGATTTACCAAGGTAGATCAGTTTTTCACCTGAGAGTATTGGAGGCTCTTTGTATCACACACTTTGTGTCTGAGCTTTGCCGACAAAATGACTATGTATATAATATTTCTTTGTTTAAGTAGCGTCGCCCTTTCCGTCATCAGGTTCTCGTCTATTCAATATTCCTTCTAACCAATCACATACTTAAAATAGTGCTGCCCCCACCAACGATTAAATGATTTTGTTTCAGTCTAGTGCCTACTGCTCGTTCTTTAATGTCTCTTTATAGATGTCATATATTTTACCAAGCCTGCACGGAGAAGCCTCTCTTTAACGATTCCTCATCCCAGAACAAGACCTCAGATCAGTACACATTACAGAAGACTGTGGAACTACCTTGAAAGAGAAAATGTAATTTTTTTTCATGTCACTGCATTCTTGAAAAACCGAAGCAATGATGAAATTCAGGAACACAGCTGTTTATCTCTGTATGAAAGACAGTCAGAGTAAATTTTCTCTACAATTTATCCATAAACATGACGATAAAATTGCCGCAAGCTCGATCACAGAGACGCTGACGTCATCACTCTGCCCCAATCTATTTCATAATACGCATTTACAAAACAATAGATTAATGAGAGTGGTTTGCTCGTTGTGTTGTCTTATGACGTCAATACCATTGATATATGCGTGAAAAATCTTTGCTGTCCTTTGCTTACTCTTCCTGAAAGATACCAGACAGCGCTCAGTGCCTTCAACCGTAAGTGGAGGTGTAAGACGTCACCTGTTGTTGTAGTCAGTTTTTCGTCAGTAAGCTACTCTTATGTTATATAAATATAGGAGCAGTGGGTCTCATACACAGCTACGTGATAGTATGTTCGTCATGCTAATTGCGATGTCTTTATGGATATGATAAAGGCAGGTCATTCGTAGCAAACCGTAATTTATAATCTCCTGATACCAGATCAAAACTCGTATAACGATTCTAGGTGTGTTGTAACGTAAAGATGACCTCTGCCATTGATAATTTGCATACATTCTCTTGCATATGACAAAGGCACACCCCACAGCTGGATATTACAAAGCAACTAATGCATTATGCGACTTAGTCATCTATTCGGGCTCCGTGCAATTTTGTCATTATTTCTTTACCACTAAAATCCTCACAAATGATAGCAAAACGTTTCCCATATTCGACGTTAAGGAAACGTCTCAGCTGGGATAGCTTCCCCGCCCATCATCTTTAAACTTCGTAAATTTTGACCCAAGGACAACTTCTTGACAACTCAGATTCAAACAGTTTTTGCACTAACATGTTTGCGTTCGATCCTTGCAGGGGGAGCGCTTCATCTGAGTCAGCGAAAGCTCGTTCATCAACGCTCTGGTAACTCTTGGCATCACAGCATCTAATGCTGGTGTCATTGATATTCACAATATTTACGGACCAGTTCAATTTTCGTTGATGTCTATACCTACCTAACTACAGTCTGGCTTATCTTCCTTAAATTTTTTTGGCCTTCATACAAGAGTGCATAGAATTACGTAAGCAAGTGAAAGCCATTTGAGACTTTGTGTAAACTAGCTGGCGCAACTTCTAACATTTTTGCATGGACTTCTAAATAAAATTATCTATGCTAGTATTTAGAAGTCTATGCATTTTTGGTCCCTTTTATATATTATTATATTATCCAAAATGGAGCAGTCATCATTTAACCTCTGACAAACAGCTCTGAGCTACTAACAAGTGGAGGCAACTCCTTTCATCCACCGTCCATTTCACTTTACGCAATCATCGAGTCGGCTTAAACAAAAGCTCAGTCGGGGTTCATCTCATTTCATATGCTCCTCAACATTTTAAGAAGTCAGACGAATATGTACCGGTCCCTCTGTCCACTGTCCGATCAAATTCATATGCATTTAAAACATTTGAAATACATTTAAATGTTATGGAGAAACATCTGCATTGCATTCCTCTTTCTTCCGGTAAGACGTCTTTAGTAAGAAGGCGACCCCTGTCGATTGCAACACAATGTGGTGAACGAAGAAGATATGTGATGACGATCAAGCAATGTTACACTGGCTATTGCAGACAGACGATTGTAATTTTTTTATTCTTTAAGTAAAAGCCTCCTCTTTATAATCGTATTTAGTCTTCAAATGAATCATGAAAGATAACGGATTCTTTTTTTTTGGCACAGTGATATACCTACCTGGCATGGCAAGAAGAGAGACTAAAGGAAGTGATGTTTGTTATACCTTCCACAGAGGTGTGTTTTTATGAGCCTGCAATGTAACGACAATAGCTGATAATATTGCGTTGAGTAACGGATTCATTTTGCTAAACGTTTTCGCCATACATTGATCACAGCAATTGTATGGAGTGAATTTAGAAAGCCATTACGATGAATTTATAGGAAACGAGAAGATCCTAGAAAATAACGGTCACGAGAGCGACACGTTTTCTGCCACTCGTACAACCGCCATCGCTTGCGCCTCGACCGGCTGGCCGCACCCCGGAACTAGCAGGCGGCGACCGCGAAGAAATCGCGGATGCCGGGCCGGTCGCGGCGCTGGGCCAGACAGATCAGGTTGAAGTGGATCGCCATCGACGCGTCCTCGACGGGGATCCAGCGTAGCCGGCGATGCGAGCCGATCTCGTCTTCGGCGCCGACGCTGAGCCCCATGCCCAGCATCACCGCCTCGCGGATCGCTTCCCGGTTGTTGATCTCCATCACCGCGTTGATCGCGATTCCCGCATCGCGCGCCGCCGTTTCGAACGCTTCGCGCGTCGTCGACCCCAGCTCGCGCAGAATCATCGGCTGTCCGTCGAGTTCGGCCATGCGAACGCCACGTCGTGCCGCCTAAGGATGATCTTCGCCAACGACCACATCGACGCGCAGGCTCCGATGTGGGGAGACCGCGAAACGCCGGTCATCCGGCGGGCGCCCGATCGCCGCCACGTCGAGTTCGAAACTGAGCAGACGGCGCAGGATCTCCGCACGGTTTTCGATCGCGACCGAGATCTCGATATCCGGCAGCCGCCCGCCAACCGCCTTGACCAGTCCCATGATCCCGTGCGGGTTGGCGGCGCCGAAGCGCAAACGCCGCGGTCCCGATCGCCCGAATTCCGCCAGCAGGTCGATGGCTTCCTGTTGATAGCCGAACAGGGTTCGCGTCACCTCGAACAACGCAGCGCCCGCCTCGGTCAGACGAACCGTCCGGCCGGCACGGTGGAACAATTCAACGTCGAACCGGTCCTCCAGCGCCTTGACCTGCGCAGTCACCGTGGGCTGACCGACGCCAATCGCTGCGGCGCCTCGGGTGAAACCGTTCTCGCTGGCGACGGCGTGAAACGATCTGAGCCAGTTTTCATACATTGATTTTACATATGGAATTATTGAAATGATCGATTTGATCAATATTGGCGATTGCCGTATCCCCTGCAAGCATGGCCGTTGTCACAAAAGTGAAACAATCAACGCAGCGCGCGCGGCGAACACTGGGTGTCTGCGGCGGCGCCCATGTGGTGCATGACGGATTCACCGATGCGGTCTACGTTCTGCTGCCGATCTGGGCCCAGGCGTTCGGGTTTTCCTTGACCCAGGTCGGTCTGCTGAAAGCGGCGCTGACCGTCGCGCTAGCCGTGTTCCAAATTCCGGCCGGTTTCCTGTCCGAACGGATCGGGGCAAAGACCGTGCTGGCCGCGGGCACGATCCTGGCCGGGCTGGGCTACATCCTCGCCGGGACCGCCGGCGGGTTCACCGGATTGCTGGTCGCGCTGCTGGTCACCGGGCTGGGGTGCGCGGTGCAGCATCCGCTGGGATCGGCGCTGGTGTCGGGCGCTTATGACGGCGCAAGGCGGCGGACGGCGCTCGGCATCTACAATTTCACCGGCGATCTCGGCAAAATGATCGTGCCGCCGGCCGTAACCCTCTGCGCTGCCTGGATCGGCTGGCGCGAAAGCTCGATGCTGTACGGCGTGGTCGGGTTGATCGCCGGGATCGCGATCTGGTTCGCCCTCGACCGCTACACGCCCCCGAAGCCGGAAGAAGCGGCCGCGCCGCCACCCTCGAAGGGCGGCTGGGGCATCAAGGACCGGCGCGGCTTCACGCTCCTGTCGATGGTCGGCTTCCTCGACACCGCGACGCGCTACGCCTTCCTGCCCTTCCTGCCTTTCCTGCTGATCGAAAAAGGCGCGGAAGTGGCCAATGTCGGCTTCGCGCTGACCCTCGTCTTCGCCGGCGGCGCCGTCGGCAAGTTCGGCTGCGGCGTGCTCGCCGCCCGGATCGGGCTGATCCGCACCGTCGTCGTCACCGAGATCGTGACCGCCATCGGCATCTTCACCCTGCCCTTGCTGCCGCTCACTGCAGCGCTGGCCGTGTTGCCGATCATCGGTGTGGCGCTGAACGGCACGTCATCGGTGCTCTATGGCTGCGTTGCCGATTTCGTCGAGGAAGGCCGACACGCGCGCGCCTTCAGCCTGTTCTACACGGTCGGGATCGGTTCCGGCGCCATATCGCCGATCGTCTACGGCGTGGTCAGCGATACCTACGGCGTATCGACCGCACTGACCTGTATCGCCGCGATGGCCGCGACGATCCTGTTGCTCTGTCCGCTCTTGGCGCCGCGGCTGCACGCGGCGGTGCAGGAGAGCTGAACCGAGCCCGTGCGTTCGGGCCAAGGAAATGCTATCGATCGGCCCGTTGTCGAAGGGAGCCGAGCACCATGGGCCGAAAGATCCTGTTCATCACCACCGACCAGCAACGCTATGACGGGTTGGGCTGCAATGGCGGCACGATCGCCCGCACCCCTGTAATCGACCGGCTGGCAGCGGAAGGGCTGAACTACAGCCGCGCCTATAACCAGAACACGGTCTGCATGCCGGCACGATCGACCATGATCAGCGGCCAGTATGTGCGCAGCCATGGCGTCGTGATGAACGGTATCCCGCTGCCGACCGACGGTCCGGACGTCGCCTCGCAATTGCGCGATCAAGCCGGCTACCGCACGGCGCTGATTGGCAAGGCGCATTTCGAGCCCGCCTCGGCGCCCGACCAGAGCTATTTCGAGAACTTCGCCGCGCGCGAGGACAAGACCGGCCCGCATCGCGGCTTCGAGCGTATGGAGCTCGCCGGCCATACCGGCCGTGCCGGACGCAGCCTGTTCCACTACCCGAAATGGCTGGCCGAGAACCATCCGGACGCGGTGGACGGGTTCTTCGAATACGTGACGGAGAAGAAAGAGATCAGCTCCCGCGGCGGGGGCGACACCGAACTGGCGCAGCTTTGGCACAACGAGATGCCGCGTGAACTGTACCACACAGAGTGGGTCGCCGACCGCGCCATCGCCTGGCTCGACTCGCTGCCGGAAGAAGAGGACTGGTTCCTGTGGATGTCCTTCCCCGACCCGCACCACCCGTGGGACCCGCCCGCTTCGGAACTGCACCGCTGTCCGTGGCGCGATCTAGACCTGCCCGACTTCTACCCCGGCAGCCCGGAGAAGATCGTCGAGCTGCTGGAACGCAAGCCCCGGCATTGGCGCGAATGGTACGAGGGCAAGGGACAGTTCAATTACGAGGTTCCGCCGCTGTTCCGGCCCAATACCTTGACCCCGGACCAGGTGCGTGAGGTGAACGCGATGGTCCATATCTCCAACGAATTGATCGACGAGGCGTGCGGGCGGGTGCTCGACCGTATCGACGCGCGCGGCTGGGGCCAGGATACGGACGTGTTCTACACGACCGACCATGGCGAGATGCAGGGCGAGTTCGGGCTGCTGTTCAAAGGGCCCTACCATGTCGACGCGCTGATGCGGGTCCCGATGATCTGGCGCCCGGCGCCGTCGGCCGGGGTGACGCCCCACGCCGTCGCCGATCCGGTCGGCCATCTCGACCTCGCGCCGACCTTCTGTCAGGTGGCCGGCCTCACGGCTGACAGCCGCATGGAGGGCGCGCCCTTGCCGCAGGGTGCCGGTTCGGGGCGCGAGCGTGCCCTTACCGAATGGGACAGCGACTATCTGGGCAACGAGATTCGCATGCGCTCGATCTACCGTGACGGCTATGTCTGCACGGCCTACGAGGCATCGAACTATTACAGTGGCGAGGAGGGCGAGCTCTACGACCTCAACGAGGATCCGCGGCAATGGACCAATCTGTGGGACGACCCGGCCCGGGCCGGGCTGCGCAGCGACCTGCTGGCCGACTTGAAGGACAGCCTGCCGCCGCCGCGACCCGATCCGCTCGAAGCGGTGGCTCTGGTCTGATGGCGACCGCACTCGATTCCCCCTGCCTCGGCGTCTGCGTTATCGACGCCCGCAGCGACACTTGCTTCGGCTGCTTCCGCACGCCCAAGGAAATCGCCCGCTGGCCGCGCTGGGGCGAGGAAGAACGGCGGGAAACGCTGAAGAAGCTGAAACAGCGCCGCAAGGAGGCGGGTTTGCCACCGCTGGCGTTCTACGAAGAGATCGAATTGGATTAGGGTTTGTCCCCTCACCCTGCCCTCTCCCCAGGGAGAGGGTTTTTGTTGGCGCGCTAACTTGTTTCCCTCTCCCTGGGGAGAGGGCGGGGTGAGGGGAAGTACCGTTTGCCTTGGAACGGTTCGTTAGGCAGAGAGGACTCACAATCATGGACGACCGTATCTTTCACCTTTTCGCCGACGGGCCGGCGCCGGTGGCGCCCTACAGCCATGCGGTGTCGACGGGCGATTTCGTTTTCGTCACCGGGCAACTGCCGACCGGCGCGGACGACGACCCGATACCTGAGTCCATTGAAGACCAGACGCACAAGGTCATGGCGAACCTGAAGACGGTTCTGGCCGGCTGCGACTCGAAACTGGCCGACGTGGTCAGCGTGCGGATCTTCCTGACCCAGTTTGAGGAGGAATACGACCGCATGAACGCGGTCTATGAAACCTACTTCCCGGCCGACCGCCGTCCGGCGCGCACCACGGTTGGGGTGACCGCGCTGGCGCGCGGCTGCCGCGTCGAGATCGATCTGATCGCCAAACGCGGCGGCTGACGGAACCGCAGTGTTTCCAGTGTTTCGGGCGTTCGCAACGCTGCTCGTCATGTTCATCGCTGCGTCCGCCGCGGCGCAACAGCGCGGTGATCTCACCGACGATGTCGACCGCTACGCCGCTTCCATCTTCGACCGCATCCAACCACGCTCGATCGCCGATGATCGGGAATATTGCGGCTATATCGGCGTAAACGGCGCCGGCAAGCTCGCCGCAACCGGCCCGAAGCGCGGGCGCCGGGACAGTTGCGAACCGGACGAACCGCCGGAGGATTTCGAGATCCTGGCGTCGTACCACACGCACGGCGCCTACACCCAGGAAGCCGACACCGAGGTGCCGTCGCTGGAAGATTTGGCCGGCGATATCGAGGACGGCATCGACGGTTACATCGCCACGCCGGGCGGGCGGCTGTGGCTGAACGACGCCCGGTCACGCCGCGCCTTGCTGTTGTGCGGGCCCGGCTGCGTCAAACGGGACCGGCGGTTCCGGGAATGCCGCGCCTATCCGCCTGGCCATGAATATACGCTACGCAGCCTGCAGCGGCGGGCCGACAACGACACCGGGGAATGCTAGATCAGATCATGTTTAGATGGAACCGTTACCGGTTTCATCTAAACCTGTGAATCTGATCTATTTTTAATTGTTAGAGCGGATTCACGCGGTTGTTGGATCGCTGAAAGCGATTCCAACAATCCACGATCCGCTCTAGCCAGACAGGATTTGCGATCCGTTCGCTTCCAACACCAGATCGGCCATCGCGTTGTTCGCATCGCCGCCTTCGGCTCGGAGCCCGTTGACCACGCCGAACGCGTCGGTCGGTGCCTTGTTCTGGCTCATTTTCCACTTACCTTCCAGCCGCGTGATCTGGATCTCGATGCCGATGATGGCGCGGGCCATGCCATCGATGAACCCGTCGGGCGCGTCGTCGATCGACCACGGCACCGCATAGGGGCTTTCGAAATGGTCGGTGAGCGCCGCCAGATGCGCCCGCAGCTTCGCCGGATCGTCGAAGGTTTTCGCCGTGCCATAGGCGTGGACCGCGATGTAGTTCCAGGTCGGCACCGCCTTACCGGTGCGGTGCTTCGAGGGATACCAGCTCGGCGTCACATAGCCCTGCGGCCCCTGGAAAATGAGCAGCAGTTCCGCGCCCGCGGCAATCGCATCGGCGTGAGGGTTCGGCCGCGCGAAGTGGCAACGGATAACGCCGTTCGCGCCGGCTTCGGCGTCCAGTTCGATCGGGACATGGGTCGCAACGATACCGTCAGGCCCCTGCCCGACAACAGCGGCGGCACCGATCTGCCGCATCGTGGTGTGCAGCTGGTCGATATCATCGACTCGAAACTCCTCCGGTACATACATCCTTCTATTAACACATATTTTCTAAACTATATAAAAGTTATAGTGGTATGGATATTTCAGCGCTTCAAGAGTGATTTCGCAAAATCGATGTCTATAACACCAGTTTTGAAATTTGAAAGGTACGGCATTAACACTTGTTTCAGCAGGAATTAAGTGGTAAATGCGTAAAGAATAAGTAACGAACTATCGACTCGTACATAGTTTATATAGCTACTGATGAAGGAATGTAGAATAGGAAGTCATGGGTAGTGTTGTGTAGTCTACAGTCGAGCTAATAAAAATATTCAAAGCTTCCTAGGAGTAAAGATAAGCAGATAGGTTGTAGCTAGTAAGCTGGTTTGGTAGATAGGCTGGAATGTTTATGACACTTTACAGGATGTAAATTGGCAATGTAGGAAAAGGTGAGCAGGGGGAAAGTAAATACTCTGCAACGTGATAAGGAAACTGGAATACCTAGGTAGTGGATAAAGAAAGTTGCTGTTAGTAGAGAGGTTATAGTTGGGGTTATTAATTGGCTGGCATATCTACAGGAAAGTGGCAGGGGAAAAGTAGCCAGTCAATGTTATGGGGTTTGTGTATTTGGGTACTGTAGGTGTTGCATATGCAGACATTGATGATTGGTCATGGTTAGGCAAAGTTCTAAACTAGCAAAGTTCTAAACTAGTCGCATAAACAGCAATGCTGGTAGAGTACTGTGGGTGAACTGGTGGCAGGTAAAGGAGCCCCACTGTTTATAAAGGGGTTAAACTGAGAGGTTGGCAGGTAGAGGAGCATAGGTAGACTTGTGGCATGTAAAGTAGAAAAGGTAGACTAATGGTAGGTAGACCAGTGGTAGGTAGAGTAGCATAGGTAGACTAGTGGTTGGTCGAGTATCATAGGTAGACTAGTGGTTGGTCGAGTAGCATAGGTAGACTAGTGGTTGGTCGAGTAGCATAGGTAGACTAGTGGCAGGTAGACTAGCATAGGTAGAGCAGTGTAGGAAGGCAGGCTAGTGGTAGATGAGGGTAGGTAGACTAGTGGCAGGTAGAATAGCGTAGGTAGACTAGTGACAAGTAGGTAGGCTAGTGGTAGATGAGGGTAGGTAGACTAGTGGCAGGTAGGTAGGTAGGTAGGGTTAGAGTAGCATAGGTACGCCAGTGTAGATAGAGTAGTGTAGGCAGGATAGTGGTAGGTAGGTTAGCTTAGGTAGGCTAGTGGCAGGTATGTACGTAGGCTAGTTGTAGGTAGGTAGAGTAGCATAGGTAGGCCAGTGTAGGCAGTGGTAGGTAGGTTAGCTTAGGTAGGTAGGTAGAGTAGCATAGATAGACTATTGTAGATAGAGTAGCATAGATAGGCTACTGGCAGGTAGGTAGTCTAGTGTTAATTAGAGTAGTGTAGGTAGACTACTAGTAGATGGAGTAGCGTAGGTAGACTAGTGGTAGGTAAGTAGGTAGATAGCCTAGATAGATGAGGGTAGGTAGACTAGTGGCAGTTAGAGTAGGCCAGTATAGGTAGAATAGCTTAGGTAGGCTAGTAGTTGGTACAGTAGCATAGGCAAACTAGTAGTAGTTAGAGTAGCATAGGCGGATTAGGATAGGCAGGCTAGTGGTAGGTAGAGTAGCATAGGCAAACTAGTAGTAGTTAGAGTAGCATAGGCGGATTAGGATGGGCAGGCTAGTGGTAGGTAGAGTAGCATAGGTAGACTAGTAGTAGTTAGAGTAGCATAGGTAGACTAGTGGTAGGTAGAGCAGTGTAGGTAGAGTAGTGGCAGGTAGATAGGCAGGCTAGTGGTAGATTAGCGTAGGTAGACGAGGGTAGGTAGACTAGTGGCAGGTAGAGTAGAGTAGCGTAGGTAGAGTAGCTTAGGTAGACTAGTGGTAGGTAGGTAGAGTAGCATAGGTAGACTAGATTTAGGTTTAGCTTCTTTTGGACAAATCACTCTTACATCCTGAATGTGTATACCAGTACCTCCTATGTGCATATTTAGGAAGGAAGGGTAACAATCGAACAATAGAAATTTAGGATAGGACGATATTTTTAAAATTTCGAATCTCTTGAGAAGTAACGGCTACAGAAAGTCTTACCCACTCTAAACCAATTTACTTGCACAGAGCAACATTATAATACCTGTCACCTGCTTGATCTTTTAGGCAATGGAGACCATTCCTTCTTCTTTACCAGGATTTAAATATCATAAATAAAACAGCCGACAGTAATCTTATTTCTTACGTTGTTTGAAGGAAATTGGCAAAAAGATAATATGCCTAATAAACGCCCCTGCGCTTTTCAATTTTTTTATTTTTCCCCACCTTATCGAGTTTATCAGGGACCTTGCTGTTTATTTGTTTCTCAAGGAATCAAAGTATTAACGTGCTAGCTTTTGGTAAAAAAAAACAATATTTGCTGAAAACTTGTGAAACTTTGGTTACTTGTTATATTAGTGTAAAGTAAAAGGTAAGTTAATCAAAGTTAGCTTGATTTTGATATTTTGTGGTTCTATAGACATTTCAAGGTTATTTGAAATTTTTTAAAATCCCTGCCCGCTTATTGAATTCTCCCGTGTATGAGATTTTAGAACCTTTGAGCTCATAAACTTCTGCACCATCGTAACTACTCTTGATTACAGCACATTGTTTATTGCTATTCTCTTCACCCTGCCCTATGATCTTTGAATAGTAAGGATTTACGACAATGCAAGTAACACTGAAGTTAACCAACAGTAAAACACTGACTACGTTATTGACTGGTTCACAAACATAACTAATGAAACCCACTGTAGATCTCTTTCTTTTGACATTGTCATTTTCTACCCGGCCATTTCTGAATTAACTTTACCTGAAGTACTGACATGGGCACGGAGAAGCATGCCCCAACAATGGACCAAGACATAACCATTATAATACACGTGTGTCAGATAAAGGAATAAAGATTACGAAAGCTCGTTTAAAGCAGCCTATCCATTTATCTAACTATACTGTCCAAAAATAATGATGAGTTACCAAGATAGAAAACGCAACGGAAATAACATACCTTTCCCAGAATTTCCCTTGTGCCACAATTGGAGCACAGTTTGGTTAACTTGAGTTCCTCTACTGGCAATATATAGCATTCTTAATATCGTCGATGATAAAGAACTGGCATTTTCTTTGATAAGTACAGTCTGCAGAGCGGCAAGATGAAAGGAGGCTATGCTTTAGCTAATGCCCTCGACAAATCCCCTTACTATTACCCAGCACATGAAGGGTTTTCTGTTAAAATGTTGACCGATAGCTGATTAGCATGTAAGTACAAAAAATCTTACAAGATTACACGAATGCGGTAAAATACTTTATCGCATTACGATTACTTTAAATCTATTCATTCTTCTATATCAGAAGGTATGCGCACCAATCAAACAATTATACTTGGAACAACAGAAGTGTATATTTTATGTTTTAAAATATCCAGTCGAAAGTGAACTCAATATAAAGCATACGGCATGTTCGAGATACAACAGAAAATAAACCTGACCTTTTTTTCGGCAATTTGCGAATAAATGCTACCATCTTTTAGCATTGACCCCTGCGACTTGCCTTTCAATTCTCTCATCTCAGCTTGAGTTTCCCAGCTCGCATCCGAGGAAATTTCAAAGTCGAGTTTTGGACAGTTCATGTATTGTTAAAATTTACGTCTAATTGACGTCTATCGGACGTAATTTTTTCAATCAAAGGCCATGCGGTACCGAAAGGCCAGAGTGCCTCCGCCAATAATAGAACAATATAAAAAAATGTTTCTCTGCCGTATCGCTGTTAAAAGAAACGGCGACTGTATAGTAAAGGTTCGTAACAACCTGTCGAAACCGGGGGGGGGGGGGGGGGGGGCGGTAAATTTGTTTTTTAAAAAACAATAAAAAAAAAGGGTTTT
>JAAAKM020006971.1:146414393-146424786 GCA_010016025.2 Alatinidae sp. Z8VKAUB7J3 | reverse complement strand
AGCCAGCGCGCGGAAATCCTAGGCAAAGACAAAAGTAAATACATAGAGTGGCCGTTGCTGGAATGTGGAGAGGGGGGGGGGGGGGGGGGGGGGCAGTAAATTTGATTTTTAAATAACAGTATAATAACAGGGTTTCATATGCTTTAGCTTGAATACAACAATTTGCAATTCCAACAGTTTAGCCTAACAACCAAATTTTGAATTTACAACAGTAATGTAAAGTCCATCCTCGTCCATGGCTCTGAGTGTTGGAGGGCAACCAAAGTAGAAACCAGGAAGATGTATGTATCATCGGTAGAGCGCATGCCGCGAAAGCGTGGCACACGGATTTGATCCCAGGTGGTGACATATTTTCTATTTCTCTAGTGTTCTTTTCAAAATATGTATGTCTTCCAAAATAGATTCTGGAGGAGGATGTGTTATATCAGTTAGCCGAATAAAAAATTCAAACCATGAAATGAACACGAAGACAGGTAACAAAGATGTATCTTTGGAGATAAAGATTAGAAGGCTAAAATACATTTGGTATGTTATGTCAATGCCAGAAGACAGAACAACCAAAGGTGCCATTAAGTTGGCAGTCTCTCAATCAAAACCCCTGGTGAGCAGTGAGTCCGACATTTCTGCTACCCTAAATTAACAGCAAAACTACCAAACAGGCAAAGCAATAAATAACGGGCAGCTGGGGTGTCGTGCGAAGAAATGCACAAAAACAAGAATGTCGTCAACATAGCAAGACACGAAATCCAAATGTTTAAAAACTAAATCGACTAAACGTTGAAAACATTGGCTTGCACTGTTCAAGCCCATAGGCAAAACTTTAAATTGATACAATTTCCCATTAGCACTAAACGCTGTTTTCTCTTTAGCCTCGTCAGTTAATGGCACTTAAAAATGCACTTGCGATATCTAAAACTGTAAAAACACAAGCACGATCGAGCTTCGTTAACATCTCGTCAACACGAGGGACCTCGTAAGCAGGTTTGACTGCGTGAGTGTTAAGCTCACGAAGATCTAAACAAAATCGATATTGACCATTTTTCTTGTGCGTCATTAAGACGGGATTCCGATAAGGAGAAGTGGACTCTTCGATAATGTGCCATGATTTCAATCTCTCGATTTCCTCCTTGAGTACATCATGCAAGGCAAAAGGTACAGGATAGGAACGTTTTACCAAAGTTCCGTCCGTGACGATATCATGTTTCAAGATATCCGTTCTACCAGGCTTTTCGGAAAACACGCTTCGATATGTCGAGACAAGACTATTTATCTCGATGGAATGGGTTCCAAACCCGTCACCTTTTCTCATTAAACTATACAAAAAACGTCCATTCTTGATTGTTGCAACACAACCATGAAAATCGAGGGCACATGAAAATTGTGAAACAAAGGGTAAACCTACTACGTTATGCATTAAATGCTCCGCGGCATAAACGTCTTTAATGACTAACTGCGTTTCCCCGTTTTCTATCATCAGGAAATTGACAGCATCTTCCATGGGTCCATAAACTAAAAAATCTCCTATAAAAGTCTTCACTGACAAAGGAGGATATGAATAAATGTCAACAGATGGTATATATTTCCTATCGACCAAATTGATAGTGCCCCCTGAATCCACCAGGAAATCTACCCCTGGGGCAGAAGACAAGAAATATAGCTGATTGCCGGCGGGCCCATTGCCTACGGTATGAATGACGGCCGCGCCCTTTTTTTCTTCCTGGACGCTGCCTGCAGGCTTCGATTTTGCCAGGTGCTTTTTCTTGGAGCACTGTCCTTCTGTGTGACCGGGCTTGCCACAAAAATGACATTTGCCACTAAATTTCGTCTTGGCATTTGCGCACCTTTGTGCAAGCAAAGCAGTAGACAACGACGATGAGGACGAGAGTTGAAGCCGTTTGGCGGTCTGGAAACACTCATTAAACGACTGGAAGTTTCCACGAGTAACGAGTTCTTTGATCAACGATTGATCTTGTAGTCCGGACAAAAACTTAGCAGTTAAAATGCTGTCCCTTGACAAGGTTTTTCTGTTTATTTAGGGTAGTTTCAATGTCGGACCCACTGCTCATCAGGGGTCTTTGATTGAGAAACTGCCACATTTGGCTCTCAATGTGCCACTGGTAATCATCCCCAGACAGCCCTATGGATTTTTCGGTACCGCGCGACGTGATTTGGCCGTGCAAGGATCGCTATTCCAAGCCCATTGCAACTGTAGGCTCATTTAGATTGGCTTATTTAGAAATGCCCAGAGTAGTAAGCGTGCGTTGTGAGAGCTGAAGAGGGCAAAGGCCCACTGTATGATATTTGTTTTACAGCTCGCCTTCTTTAAAATTCTGTTTTAATAGAGTCGGAATCACTTGACTATTGGGTAATTGATTGTGCCCTTTTGGCAAATTTTACGAAAATTGCAAAAATCAGTTTACAACTTCGAGGAAAATTGAAACTGTCTGGTAATTTTCGAATGGAAAGGCAATTATTCGAATCCTGCACTGTTGTAGAAGTTTTCGATTTGTAGCTTATCAAACTTTTTCGTTCAAGGTCATTCTTCTTAACGCGATTCTAATGTTTCTGAATCATTTTGTCAACAGATGGAGAAAGAAAATGTACAGGCCTAGCACTGCTACTGTCAACCATGGATTCTATGCAGACCAGGGAGATCCAAAGGTACATATACTATTTGTATTTATGATTGTAAATTTACCCTTTTGGTAGCATTACGGTTGACAGTAGACGTTTACTACAGTGTGAACAATAACAGCCTTCCTGTCAGCAATGAAGTACAGAAGATGTAGAATGTCGTTAAACGAATATTTGTGATTTTGCAGAGAGCAATGTGTTACTCTTGACGGCAGCTAGCTAAGGTACTGTAGAGACTAATATTATTGAAAGGATTGCTCATCGTGGTGATATACAGTAACAATACAGATAATCATTTGTCTCACGATATTGGCACTGTCATTTAGGAACGCGACGTTTCAACTGCATACTGCTTGTCTTCGTTAGGCAGTGTGGCAACTTTTTGTGTGTTACAATTTATACTTGACGCTAATTGTCCGTGATTGGTTCATCTTCGATCCTCGTATATATCGTGAGACAAATGATTATCTGTATTGTTACTTTCGAGACAGTTGTTGATTTTAAGACTTGATGATTCCAACGCCTTGTTATCCTAGCTTAGGAAGATATTGTTTCCACTATCGTCCATTGCCTCAAGATTTGATATTTCTGGATGGCAACAGTTATTGAAACACACTATAAATGTGGAATTATGGTGGATTTTGTTGATAAAAGAGCCATAAACTGCAAGCTGGCATTTCATGTTCAATGGCTTGTAATGTTACCCATGAGTATTGAAATAATAGGAAATAGTGTTATTGACAAGATGGATGACTTTAAGATTTTTGGAGGTGGAATGCGAAGTGGAAGTGCGCAGATTTGTGATAGAGAAAGCACGATGGAATTTGCTTCTGAGAGCGAAGTGTTCTTACAAGTGTGCAGCAGGTCTTCTTGCAAGTGTACTACAGGTCTTCCTAGAGGCGTATAACGGTTCCTGTTATAAACTTATAACAGTTCTTGTTACAAGTGTACTACTGGTGAGTATATGTAACGGTGACTAATAAAGTTCACGTTTACCATGCGTGGAGTACTATAGGGGTAACTTTTGTATTGCTTCGTTCCTTAAAGAAACAGCGTTGAAGGTTGAATGTTGTAATTTACATTTTCAGGGAAATAACAGATCGACCAGTTTATTCCAAATTTTTATTATCCTCGTTGTGCTTACAAGTGTAAATTGTGTTAAAAATACCAAAAAAGCCCCAAAATCTTTACAAAAGTCGATAATACATCAAAGCAAAACCTATAAAACTAACTATTTATAAATCAGTGATTAAAATCAGATTTGACCCAAAGACACATACACCGTGACGTCATCAGAAGCTCTGTGAAATCATATTTCGAAGTACAACGTTATGAAATTTATATTAAACACCTCTATAATGTACGGTGCGAGAGGCAGTAACAAAAAGATACAAATGGACCTCTTCTGTCACAATGCTCCCTAAATGGTCCCCGAAATACCGTGTTGCTAAAGTGGTCCCTTATTGGCCCCCAAATAACTTGTTCTTGTGATAGCCCCAATGTAGCCGTATCCTTTCGTAAGATACCTATACGCTAGTCTCTTTTTGTACTGATACTGTGGAGCCAGAAGGAGCTGAAAAGCAGATACTCGCACAGGCATGGGTACTTTGTTAGATTATAAAAATAGTGCCGTAACACATTGATTTTAACGATCTCAAGAAGATTACTGGATCGAGCAACTAATGGTCAATGGTATGCATTTCAAAGCCTGGTTTTTCACAACCATTGTTGTGACAAGCGCTGTTGTACCTAACATTCCGTTGTCATGCATGTTGAGTTCTAAAGAGATTGATCTCTCGGTTGAATTAAGAGTAGCTATGTAAAAATGGAATAAACAAGCGACTGTAGGTCGTAGCTGCAAGTGAATCCATTTCAGCCCTTGAGGACAAGCAGTGAAAACCCCAGTGTCAGCATCCTCATTGAGGCTTTTTCTATTAAGACGATTTATCATGAATGAAAGGTGAATTGTCCATCGACAAGTTATAGTGAATAAAACGCCAACTAAGGAAACTTTATCGATAACGTTTTGTAAAAGATTTCTTGGGGTCGCTTACAGATTGTTACTGAAAATTGGCTAAACGAAACTCAGAGACCTACAGTACAGTGTCAGCATCCTCATTGAGGGTTTTTCTATTAAGGGAGCTTGCACACCGAAGTGGCACGTTGGAAAGGCCACGTCGCAAATGCCATGTCGCATATGCCACTTTCAGTGTGTAAGCTCCCTAAGAAGATTTATCATGGATGAAAGGTGAATAGTTTATCGACAAATTATAGTAGATAAAACGCCAAATATGGAAATTCTGTTGAGAACGTTTTGTCTAAAAGACCTCTTCAAGACACCTACAAATAGGTCCTAAAAATTTTGCTAAACTGAACTCTGAGAACTACAGTACATCTTAAAAACCTAAACTGGAATTGCAATATTGTACATTTCAATGAGAGAATTATTTTGTCGTACAACTTAAGTTATCTACGATGCTACAGAAAATCAAATGCAAAAATAGAGAGAGTTAAAGTACACTCGAAAACGCCAGTTGAATGCACGAGAAAGGGATAATAAAGGTTTAAGTTTAATGCATCACGAGATCGTGTGTGTTAATACGGAAATCTATTCAAAACATAGGTGCAGATTCGAGCTCTTGTTATCACGACAGTTCGGAGCACAGCAATATGTCGTTGATGTTTCCTCTTGTGTACTTTCTTTGCCAAATCTCGCTATTTATGAAACTACTATATAGCCATCGCAGTTGCTTTAGCGATGGATCGTATAAGAAATTAAAAGAGCCACATTTCTGTAATACGTCAGTGGCTAACATCATTAGTCCCACTTTAAGGATGTTTGTTTTTGAGAAAATCTATTGACAACGGAAGTGTGGAGTGGCCCTTCGCCTTTTTCCGTTCTGTTGCCTTACTGCACTTTCTAGTAGACCGAAGACGTATGCGTTTAGCCAGCGTCGTTGGTTTGCCATTATCCACTTCGTCACTAGCAAGGGCCCTCCAACCATGCACAGGGAAGCGCAGGGTATTGACCCGAAATGTTGTATACTCCAATCCATTCTGGGTTAATTTGCTTTTTGGCCACGTGGTTGAGTGATGATGCATACGTAGGCTGCACTGCAACATCGTTGAACACATTTGTATTAGTTGCTCGATCCAGTTCTTTAGACATTAATAGTAGGTTGAAAAGGAGGGAGGAACTATACCGTTTGCCCAATATTTTATCTTTTCCAATGACACGAAAATGAGTGGAAGACCCTGTTTACACGGGTAGGGGCCCAAACCGGTAGGGATCCAAACAGATCCGATCATGCCTAAACACCCTTTTCCAGTGTCATTTAGACGGGACCGGATCCATTTGGCTCCACGACAAAGCATGCAATTCCTTCTATTATTATATGGAATGCAGTGAAGTAGAACTTTGAAATATGAGCTATAGGGTGTCATGGTTCAAAATAGATCATGAATGGAGATGACGTCAAATATGCCTTACAGTGGTAGCTATTGTCGCCCCGTTTCCAATCCATGCCAGCTTGGATTAAGTCCAATTTGTTTAAACGGGACCTCCTTGCGGTCGGTTCTAAACTGGTTTACTTTGGTAAGCGGTGCTATACTGATACAAAGAACAGACCCCAACAACTTCGGATCCGGCGGAGCTTATTTAAACACGAGGCCTAGCCGCACCAGTTCTGGTACGAATTCATTTGGATCCGTACTCGTGTAGACAGGATCGAAGAGGGGGGCGGGGTGGGTTCCTTGCTAATGGGACAAACCGACTTTGTTCTTCAAATTGCATCTTACAGTAGTTGTGTAAGTAACAGTTGTGGGAGAGATGCTACCTTTTTGTCACCAGCAGCAAGTAAGACGCTACCATATGACAGACTACTCGCTCTTGGTTCCGAAATTGTACAACCACAAGGTTTACCAAGTTGGACATACCTATAAAATTGTTGAGGTTTTAAAATTTAAAATTTGAGTGTAGTATTTGCTTGTACTGTAAGTAAGAATTGCAATTGTTTAGTATTTGTTCTATCCAGTCTACTTTTAATGCAGAGAGTACTTTTTACGACAACAGGAATAATATTCTCTGTTTATGTCAGATAACGTTTATTCGTTTCTATGCCAACAGGATGATTGTATATCGTTGTACCGCCTCTATTTATTAGTCTCAGAATCCGTTGTGTCGTTATTTTGATTGCTATTCATTTACTATGATAATTATTGCTAATTTGATATTACTTTTGATACTGATAATGCAACGTCATATTTCTTTGTTAACTTGCACATATTGAGCACTTATTGATGTCATGATTGCAATACGTAATTCCAATTAAAATGTTTCACTGATTAAATCCTTGATTTAATAATTAATTGATTAATTGATTAAATAATGAATTGATTTAATTATTTTTCATTTTTTTATCGCCGAAGAGGTGATCAATTGAATCATATGATCTGACAATAATAATATTCAAATTAGTTAAAACTTTATTTATCAATATTAAATATTACGTTATACCTTAATTTTTTTGAACTTGATTTACTAGAATTGTTTCTATGATATATAATTAACGTCTTACCCAGCACTATAATTATGATCATACTCAGCATCAGCTTGAAATTCAAAGTATAAAAGGCCAATATTAAATTTTGATAGCAATAGCAAATGTATCCGATCTGCATGGCTGTGCTTAGTGGGAGCCTAGTACTCTAGGCAGGACAGTCGCAAAGTGCACAAAAGTCGAGGCTTGGAATAATGATAAGGGATGCATAACCTGACCAGGGATCCAAACCCGGACAATGGATCCAAACTCGAACAAGGGATCTAAACCTGGACAGGGGATCCAAATCCCGTCAAGGGATCCAAATCCCGATGAGGGATCCAAAGCCCGACAAGGGGTCCAAATCCCGACGAGGGATACAAATCCCGCCAAGGCATCCAAACCCGGACAAGGGATCCAAACCCGAACAAGGGATCTAAACCTGGACAAGGGATCCAAATCCCGATAAGAGATCCAAATCCCGTCAAGGGATTCAAATCCCGACAAGGGATCTAAATCCCGACGGCGGATCCAAATCCCGACGACGGATCCAAATTCCGACAAGGGACCTAAGTCTTGACGAGGGATACAAATACCGGCAAGGGATCCAAATCCCGACAAGGGATCCAAATCCGGGTAAGGGATTCAAATACCGACAAGGAATCCAAATCCTGAGAAGGCCCGAATCACGGTCCAGGGTTGTGGGGACGAAAATCAAGCTGTGGGGGTTATAATCACTGGCGAATCCCATTGGAGACCAGCCTCTCTGCGCCATGTGACTTGACCAAGGAAGAACTGCCCTCCGGCCCGTCATCAATCCAAGGCCAATTAAAGTTAGAGAGTAGTTTTTCTTTCAAAACTATCATTTCAAATCCTCTCTTCTCGATGATATATTTGTAAGCACAGGGGGAATCACACCTCACAATTCATCCTTTAGCTCCAACATTGGCAAGGGTTGGACAGCCTTTGAACAAGGTACCCGATGTTGGTATTTTGATTACAGCAGAGGCTGCAAACTCTATCGTTAATCTAAACCCTAGATAGATATATACTGTAGACAAATATTAAGTAATGTGATACTTTTTTAAAATCAATGTTACGGATTGTTGAAAGAGTATAGATTTCCACTTGACTCTAAGCTGACTTTAAGAGGAGAAAGACGAGTGCAGTGGGACAGATTGCACATAAAAATGATTTACAGTGATTTTGTTTGTGAGAATGTCATAAACTACGAACAAGAGGGAAAACATCAAACCACATGTACCGAAGTGAAATGAGAAGGCAAAGTAAAAACATGACGTAGGACAGTCTTCCCATCCGTTTGATAATGTCAGCGCTACTTGACTGACATGATTTTTCTGGGACACTTCCCTTTTACATGACGATGGACATAACAAGTCTGTAAGCGGTTCGCAAATAATGTGAAAGTTCTTTAGAAGGGAATTTTATGCTGGAGTGCACGCTTTAAACCATACCGCTAGGCATCTACTTGCATCAAATTCCTACAGCTCAGGAGCTGTTCCAGTAGATACATGGAAGGCACAGTCTACAACCGTAGTACCTCTATTTCATTTTCCTGCTGTGTTGGAACTTTAAGTTATTGTTTGGTGTAACGTAGGTAAAGCACTTGAGATGAATATCTTTATACAGAATATAACTTCCAATCATCCACATCTGCACAGCCCAACGCACTTGGAGACCAGCCTCTATGCGCCATGTGACTCAACCAACGGCAAACTCTCATTCAGCCCTTGATGCTGTCCAAAGCCCATTGAAGTTATGAAGTGTCATGGAGAGGAAAGTATCTATAATATCTGATATTTCAGGCCCTCTCTTCTTCCTGATATTCTATACAGAGTATGCATCTTGTGCTAAGAAGTCAAAGCACTGTATCTGATAACAGCAGCTACGGTATTTTCTCGTCGCTCAACCACTTTCTACTGTTATTTGTCTTCTTCCTTTCTCGTTCTTCTCTTCCTCCTTATCGGCGCTATGTTCGAGCAATCAAAACATTACAACTGGGACGCAGTCTAAGTTGCCCCATCCTCAGACTGTTCTAAACAGATAAGCATGTAAATATCATCCTATCATTACAGATTAATTATATCTCAGACTATCTACATTTTAAAGACCTTGATGTTTTTTAATACTCGTTTTCTTCCCAAATAGGTAAGGAGCTCAAGTGCCAATCTATAATGTCATCGATTCGTGCCTTTTTATACCTGTGTATCGAAGACTCGTCAGTTGCCAAAATACTTCATCCAAGATGTGTTCATCGTTTCACTTAATAACGATGTTTTACTGCCTTCAGTTCTTATGGAGTCTCTGGCAATACAATCGTCTCTTCATCTCACATATCAAGAAAAGAATTAGCATACAGAGATACACTATCCTAGTAAATACTACAAGATAAAGTTATTTTGCGCCTCAAGATTTGAAATACGTCTCGTGCAGCCGATTCTAAGAATGCTGAGAAGGTCTTGGTTCCCTTTCCTGTATTCAGACGCATCACAAGATCTGCAAACTCTTGCCTAAGGAAGATTAGCACAAAGCCTTTTATTAAATCTGATTTAACATTGTCTGAGAACTATTGTCATTCCCTTGTTTTCCTCTTTTCCTTCCAACCCATTAAAGGATGAAAAAAGCTAACAGAGATTCTGTGTATTGATGTAGGATTCTGCAAGTTGCTGAAGAACAATGCAATTATTTGGACATTCCGAGGAATCGCACAATTGAGTTATTCCGTTTTCCAGACTTGTAGACCTTCTTCAGCAAATAAAACTCTGATCTTGATGTAAAATAAAGCTAGTGACTTCTGTATGGACACAATCACAATAATCCACTAACACACAATCATTTCAACTGATAAATTCTTGCATATTATTACTGTAAGACCAGGGAAAACTTTTGATCTTTAAAATCTAGAATCAATAACAAAACCTAATTCACAAAATCCATTTTAAACAAATAGAAGAAAGAGAAGACAACAAAACAACCGTTGGAAAATTCCTGTTCGGAAAAATAAATGGGACAGCATGGAATCCTATCATTACGCTCTGCGACCCTTTGGCATTCCAAACTGTAGAACAGCAGGTGGCAGACTTTTTGAATATTAGGTAACACGACAACGACGACTTTTAAGAATCCAGTGGAGCACCGTCAACTCTTTCCCAGACCATCTTCACGTCAGCGACTTACAATATCCCCAGCTCCCTAAAACA
>JAAAKM020006971.1:146361332-146408921 GCA_010016025.2 Alatinidae sp. Z8VKAUB7J3 | reverse complement strand
CATGAATTTCCAAAATGTCTTACTGGATCCTTTGATTAGTAAGGATATGCCTTCGTGTGAGTTCGTTTCAAAACGGTATTCTTGAGTTTAGAAATTGTTTTCCGATCGATCACATTAATTGTTGGCATACACTAGCAAAATAGTTTGGTTTATGGCATCGATTGCACGTTTTCCCCTTTGGTAGACAGTATTTGCCGTGAGGATAGAATGAGCTACAATTGTGCCAAATGCATGCTTAGCCATTGGTTTTGGAGCGGATTTACTGTGTAAGCGATTGTTTGTGAATGCACTTTCTGTTGATTCAATTGCTTGTGCCTGATAATTGCTTGATACATCTCTACAACTATCGAGGAGTATAGCAGATAAAGTGTAGGTCGGGTCACGTAAAGCTTTCTTTCGAATCCGTGAGGAAGAACCTAGAACTATAATTTGCATCTCAACTTCGAAATCGGCATCGTAAAATTCACAGTTTCGTGAGAGGTTACGTAAACGTGTGTGGAAATGATCCAAAGATTCTCTGATTGTTTGTCTTGTTTGACGAAACTTGTAAACCTCAGAACGTCGATTTTTCTGAGGCTCGAAGTACGTTTGAATGTCCTCTGTAACAATATCGTAGCCCACTGACGTCCCTGTATATGAAAGCTAGGTAAAAATTTCCCGAACACTAGCTCCTGCCTGATACAATGGCAAAGTATCTCCACCCGCATTATGTATAATCTACATCAGACTACAAGTTGGTATTCTGAGTGATACTCCGTCATTCTCGATCTATTTCTCATCTTCCTCCTGTCAGCTCTACTTAATTACAAGAGTACCGGACTCTAATCTTAAAAACAATAAGCTTACATCATTACAGATGCAAGACCAGCGAAATTACTGATCATGGCAATAATCGATGACATCATCTGTTAAAATAGAGAAGATCAGGAGATATTAAAATGGGAGCTAAAAACGTGAAGGCGCCGAGGGAGCCGAAGGGAAATAGGCTAGATAGGTGAGCACGCTCCCACACAAATTTAGACTAAGAAAAGACATTGCTACGATTAACCAGTTCGGGCCCGGAAAAAGAACACCACAGCGAGAGAACGCCGGCACTATATTTCCACCAGTGATTTCGAAGACGAGGGTGAGCAAATAACTGAACTGAAAGTTTATAATTGAGCTTTATTGAACACTATTTATACAACCAGGTTGATTTTCATGTTGTAATCTGTTTTAAATTGGGAAGTTTGATTTAATATAAGTATGTTCTATTCATTCAAAAAGGTGTTATTGTTATGGACCCTGTGTATTGCGTGGTATTCACAAGCAGCTGTAGCGCACTATCACGGAGCGCGGCGTGTGGCAATTTCTAATAATTACATAATCCATTTAATTTTACATACATATGAATACCCGATCTCTAAGTTCATCAATACACACTTTTCGTTACAATTTCCACAGCAAGCCGTTGGTAGTGATTTTTGCCTTTGCTAGTTTTGCTAATCGGAATATCACAGCCTGTCGCTATTTTTATTGCGTTTCGAAGTCATATATAGGTTATGCACAACCTATATAATTTTTCTGTAAGTTGCTAACTTAGTGCAATGATTTTATTGATAAAGATTATTATATTCATTTAATTCAAAGAATGAAATTTCTGTTGTATTTAACCAAATGCCAACATATTGGAAGCAATAATTCTGAAGCCTTTCGAATTTTCGAATATGTAGGAAGTAGAAAGTGATAAGAAAAAATCGCTTTCGTAAAAGCGCTGTAATTTTTTCCCCAAAGTTTTTCTAGATGTTTTACAATGGTAATCTACCAAAAAGTTGACAATGCAAAACGTTAATATATTAATCGCTGCCCATATTGAAATATTCCCTCTCCTCCACATCTCTCTGTTGGCTCATTTCTAGAACGTAATACTATCTATTGTCCCCGAAATAGAAAAATCTTTATAAAGTATTTGAATATGAAAAAAACGGTCATACCTTTGATGGAACTGTATTCAATGATTCGTTTGATAATTGTCTTCATTTGAAATTTGAATCCCATGTTGTTACATTAAGCGATTATTCAAGTTGACCTCGATAGAAACCCCCTCTCCATTACCTACGGCTGGCGCCTTATTTCTACTTCCCTTGATAAAACCATACTATTAATAAAATGCTAAGAGTAACAACTGGGTTTATGGAAAGTATTTCCCTTCAAGATGAAAAGTAAAAAAAGCGATGGTCTTTGTATTTATGAAAAGAAATGCAACCGTTGGTTTCCGCTTATATGTGGGCAATTTTCGTTTTCAAAGCCTGCATGTGCCACACTGATTTTGTTTGCAGCATAAAACTGCAATACGTGGACTAAAAATCAATTGCCAAATCACAAATTCCCCGTAACAAAGGTTTACAGTTCTTTTATGGTCCTAGTACGTCCTTAACGATGATTGATATTAGTTGGAACTTCTCTAGATTGCGTTGGGGGAGTCGAACACACTTCGCTGTATTGTGCGTAGTCAAACCTCCAAATATTCATGTTTGGCAGGGACTTCCCGTGAGTGAGTTGGGTACGCATGTAACAGAAACGTCAAAACAACACACGACTGCCTTCTAAACTTAACAACACACAATAATATGGAACCCTTTTTTTAATCAAATTTTTCATTTTTTGACGCCAATTTTCTGAACTGTTTTAGTACTAAAAGTGTGCCTGTATTCAGTATTTTAGAATATACGGTTACAAATTATATTAAGGGAATCCAACCCCCCCTGTCCACAGAGCAGAATGGAATGAAGACAAATCGTGAGCAAAATAGGGTCAAGAATCTTGTGGATCAGTCTATCTACAACACAACTCGACTCCTCTGTCCTTCTTCAAAATTCTTCTTTTTAATCGAAACCAAAGCTATTTGAGAGACGATCATTGTCGTTATTACTACGTGTGTCGGTTTTTATTCTCCTTAATGCAAAAGATGATTTCTCGACACTGACTGTAGAACATGGGATGGTGAGCACCAGGGAGGCCTATCAAAGGTAGCCTACGAAGTTGTGTACACGTAGAGAGATGACGCTAACTCAGATCATGGCGTTTACAAGATATGTGCAAATTGTTTACATCTGAGTAGTCTGTTTCTGTCCACACATGTTTCTCATTCATGAACAATAAACAAGGTACCCACAAATCCATTCGAAAGCACTACAGAGTTGTTCAAGTATCGATTTTCTTCTTAGCATACTTCTCTAAAACTTGTCGAAATCTTTAGTTTCTTCACTGGTCTCCCGTTCTCTGTGGTTTAAGCTTCGAGGGCAAAGCAAATCATTTCCACCTATAAGTTTATTCAATAAATCATAAACTTTATTATCCATTTCGTTACGAAAGCTGGGCTTGAGATTCAAGATCCAGAATTGCATGCGTTGCCTTCACTTTTAATTGTTATTGAGAGGGAAGGTGTAACTGAAACACAATGGAAGCATCGAATGTCGTAAGGCTCTGTCACAAGAAAAGAAATCTCAGTAGGCCGTTGAATGCATTTCCCTATCAGTTTTGTTTCCTGTTTTGAAACTATTAAACGGTCTTTAATCCTTCGTTCGTGGAAGCATATTCTGTGCGAAACTTTGACACAAGTGGAAGTTTTGAAAGATTTCTGACGTCCACTAACATGTACAGAGTCAAAAATGCTGCAGTATGGTTCAAAATGTTATAACATTTAATTATTACCATATTTTCTTAGACGGTAATATGGTGTAATAGACCACTGTTGACTCAGGGGGGGGGAGGTACTTTTGGTCGATACCTTACCAAGAGGGGTGGTGGGGGTGTCGGAGAGGAAAAATAACGATTTGACAAAAAGTACCCAGGGTACTTTTGGCATTCCAAATGTCAAACTTACCACATTTCATTTCTTTCACTTACACCTAATTTGTATTATCGTTGGAAGATTCTTGGTAATAAGACAGAGGGTGGTAATGTGATAATGGGAGTTGGTAAAATTCTGTTAAATTTGGCAGTTTTCATGTAACAGAAAACACTTTCAATGCCTTTCTTTCTTCTTAGTACTACAACACCTTTCTTAAAAGGTTGGTTGGTTATTCAATGCGACTTTCAATCTGTGGGAAATTCTTGATGGCTTCTATTGTTCAAAATTCATCTGCTGAATTGTCTAAGCCAATGTGTGTGTTTGTCACTTTGTTTTGGACATGCTACAAAGTTTTGTTTTAGTTCAAAATGTGCAAATTTATATTACAATCCAAAATTGATATCTTAATGTGCAGAACCACACTTTTTAAGCAAACCTTGAAACTGTTCTCATTCTTTAGCAGTTTTTCGTTTCATTAAAAGAAATTTTGCACCCTAAGGTGCAACTAATTTAGATGCTTAGTAGATCACCAAAGGAGAGAATCATGGACTCTTAGGTGTCAAGCACTAAATTGAAAGGCAGCAGGCGAAATAAGGGACCCAAGAAAAAACACGCAGTGGTTCTATCACTTTAAAACTCTGTGCCTGGCACCTCTCCATAGAATTAGCAGAGGGGAGAAAAAAGAGAAAACGTAATATACAAGCTGCTTAATAACCAATACAGCCCCCTAAACAATGGGGAAAATACTGAATTTACGATGATAGTAATGATAATAATGATGATGATGTTGGTGATGGTGATGATGATGATGGTGATGGTTATGATGATGATGATGATGATGATGATGATGATGGTGATGACAATGATGATGATGATGATGATGATGATGATGATGATAATCATGATGGTGATGATGATGATGATGATGATGAGGATGATGATGATGAGGATGATGAAGATAATGGTGTTGATAACGGTAATCAAATTCACTGCAATGATAGAATTTTGGAGGATTCAACCTTAATCTCATGGAGGCCATGGGGGATGATAATGCCGATGATAATGCGGATCACCAGTTCATATTCATTCATAATATTGCCTGACACTTAATAGATCCTAGACAGAACCCTGGTAAATTTGCCATATTAAGTAACATCAGTTCTTACCATCAACATTACTGTTTCACCTGTTATTGCAAAGGTGAAAATTAGGAAGGCAGGAGGGTAACCAGGAGTGAGCTATAAGAATGACCTGAGCTGGTTGTGGGGCCATTGTATCTTCAATTATCAGTATGATATTCACAATCATTCAGAACTGCAATACAACTGTTGGCTTTTATATTCTGCTAAACAAAGCCAAAGAAATATACATAGAAAGAAGAATGCCTATTCAAAAAGGAGAGATTCAAAAAGCTCCAAAATAAGTTCTAACATTAGTTTTATGGTAGAGTATGCAGAGGATAGTCCTGTATGGTACAATGGTTAGGTGTCATACTTATTGTGACACTGGGGTACATCAGGGGTCAGTCCTATGGCACCTTCTGTTCATCATTTAAATAAAAGGAATCTCTAGAGTGTTTCGTGGATTCAAAAATATAAGCCATCATTGAAAGCAACTCTCAAAGAGCTTCTATCTACTTTAAAACTTTTTGGCATCAATATAAGCATGGTAGAGTGTTCAACTTTAATATGTTATCATGATTTTACTTTATGGCAGCACAACACTTTATCTCTGGTAAATGAAATAGAAATCTATGAAAATTTCAGTAGTATCTCAAAAGAATTGACCTTACAGATATTTGATCAAATAAATGATTACTCAGTTTAACTGTACCATTACTACATTTCCCAAACTTTTATGACAAGGGTACAGCAGGTTTTAACAAGTTTAATACATATGACTTAGCAGAGTATAAATACAATTATCTAATAGTTATCAAGGAAAATAAAAAAAGGGAAGGAAGATAAGCATAGGTTGCACTTACTGATGACTTGGCATCACTGTATTCACTTGATTCATAATCAAGTTTCCTAAGACTGATCTTGTAATCAATTACAATGCTAACAACCTACAATGAAATAGAAAGTAATTTTTAACAAGACAATATGCAATTGACATTTAAAAAAACTGAGGAAATACAATTCATATAGTTGTATAACCCTACATTATTTGTCATTTAATGACACTATAATTTTTATGGAGAACAAGCCATAAAGTTGCATCAAATGAGTTCGACTTGGTTTGGTGTTAATCCACTTCATTACACTGGAGGTCAGGTACTAAATCATTTCTGTAAGTGTGCAGTTGTGTTCACATGTGGCAGTTCTCGTTGTTACTGGTTTAGAGGTGACAAGCCAAAGTTCACACCCACCCACCCAGGCAGATGGGGGGTGTCCAGCATTTTCAAACATTTTTTGGCTAGGTGGGGGTCCAGACCCCCTTGCAAACTATGCAAGTATACTATAGCAAGTGAACTATGGAGTGGCCCATGGCAGCTCAGTAAATCATCAAAATTTCCACCTCATTGTCCAAAAATTTTGCTTTTCAAAAGATACCCAACCAACATAGACTGAGTAAAGGGTATAGGGCTTAAACTGTGATAAAATCTTTCTTTATTATATTGTAGACTATATACTAGTGGCTATAATGGACCTAATTCCTTAACAATGTTAAAAAGAACATTAGGCTAGCAACACTGGTATATACTATGGATTTATATATATAGGTTACATTTGAAGGCACATTCCTTAAAATGCAATGGTACGGAGCAAGTTAAATCAAAGGGACATCTGCTTTTACTTACTACTACAGCTGCATGGCCAAATCTAAGAAGTCCATTAAATATGTCCTTTCCCTTTAAAGTCTTCTGTTTCAAATATTGTATCCATTCATCCCTTGGTCTTCCAGTCTTTGCTGGTACTGTATGTGCAATTTGTATATTTTCCTTGGTGTTGTCATTGATTTTGTAACTTTTGTGGGCATCACATACAACAGTGCTGCTGAACCCAGCTAAGATCACTGATGATACACCAATGGCAAAACGATGGTGAGTGTAAACCTTCCTCCATGTTGTAACTGTTCTGATACATGCAAACATCTGCCAATTTCAGACAATTCTGATTTTCATCAGGGTATATTTGGTAAGTATCCTACAGTCTGAAGGAAATTACAAGTAAAGTGACAATTAAATTCATTAGTGCTACTAGGAACTCACATGATTTTTCAATTTTATGATATTTTGTTCATATTACTGAATGCAGCTAGTCTATGCACTACTTGAAAATTGCCAATTATTCTCTCAAATTTTTCGGGGTAAAACTGCATGAATGTTTTATTCTATTTATCTGGTAACTGAATGGAAACTGTATTACATATATACGATGTTTGCTACCCCCCTTGCAGAAACCTCAAAACGACTATACCTACATGCCATACTATGTAAACCTATAAACAATTTCTATTTATTGATAACTCTATGGCAGTGAAAAAATGGCCATGTAAAGTCATAAAAGCAATCACAGATGGACCACTCATTTTCTGAAGCAGGAGTGCACTAATATGAACAACTAGTTTTCACAAATAAACACAGACTTATATTCCACTATACATCTTCTAGTTTGAAGGAGATTCCGTTTAAAGCTTTTTCGTTAAATTACAATGGTGAAACCCGATTGGTTGTTCAATAGTTTGAGCCTAGAGGGACTATTATGACAATACTTGGATTATTCATTCAGGAATTGTTGCAAGTTTAAAATCCCTGAAAATTATCACTGTAAAGAATCATATGTCATTCAAACGTTATAAGATATGAAGCCAGGTGGTTTGAGAGTACTAATTGCAAACTTTTTTTGAAATTAGATTTAAAATGCAGTGTTCTGTCCTGGATTTATTGAGTGATGTGCAGCGAATGCTTTTTTTAAACTTTAATTTGCATCTTTTCAGGTGATTTATTTATTCTTGAGATGTGGGATATGGGGGAGGTTTGAAGAGCTGGGCAGAACCCCAGGCACTGATAGAGGGGGAGGAGAAAAAAACACACACAAGGCCTAAGTCATAACAGTTATCAGGAATGTGCTATTCCAGGATATTCCAAATCCTTTGTCCAGTTCATGTGCATATGTTTACATGCTCTCAACAACCCATTATCTTAACGGTGAATATGTAGTCGTTGTACTTGGTTATTTCGAGATAACTCTTTAACAAGGTTTAGGCTGCTGATCGTCATTTTGTAATACTTTTTACCGCTCATATATATAACTCCTGTCAGCCGTACTTCATTTGCATTTTGTGATTCGCTTATTGTGAATGTTGTAAGCCTATCTACAGCTATACGTTACCTAACATATCCTAAACGTCTGCTAAACTATATGTGTAATATAAGTTTCAGTTATCTCTTGTAATTAGACGACGCCAGTGAACTTTTAACATTATAATTATCAAAGGAGCTGTTACATTGTACACAAGTGAAAAGGTACCGGTACATATAGGCCTATGTAGTCCATTGCTAGCCGCTACAATTACTTGCATAAATGTGCAGGTACCATGCCATCCATGACCATGGAAGTAAACAATGTTTAAATTGAAGTGTTTCATATATATGCTCACCGGCCTTGTAAATAAAGTGTTAAAAGTGTCTCGTGCTCACTTCCGGCACGGATTCCAACACATGCAACGTATTTTCCAGTTGAACAGACCGCGGTACGTGAAGTCAAGTAATGTACTTACCACTCTTCCAGTCGCGTGACGCCGGCACATAAAATGGTTTGCTGTTGTTATGTTGACATTTGAATGAAATTGCGTAATGAAATGTTGAAGTGAGAAGTTGATTCGAGAGAGATACACCAAGGACTGTTTGCTGAACATTGAACATATTGTCTCCCTGTGCCCAGCGTTTCTTTAGTTCTTTGAAAGACTGTGACAGCTGGGGTTTTGTGAGGACTTTCCATTTAATATATTTATTCTATGGGGCTTTCCTTCCCATTCAGAATTCTGAGGAAGATCTTGAGTGCAATGTCAGTTGAACACTAAAGGTGTCAAAAGAAAGAGGGAGGGGAGAGTGGCTAGGAACCTGCAGTCGGGGTACAGGATCCTTACTTGGTGGAGAAACTCTCTGTTTTCTCACAAAAATTTCCCACAAAAGTTTTATAAGTATTACGGGTTATTTTTTACACATAGATCTACGTATATTGATTCATCTATGATTGCTTCATAATATTTAATAGATGTACAGTATATACGTGCATAAGTACAAGTCACTCTAACGACTGTAGAGCAACCAAAGATAACAGTAATTCGAAAAAGGTAAGCCTATTGAATTTTTTGCCACGACTTAAAATTAAATTGCCAAAATTAAATTTGAGTTAGTTGCCTCGTTCATAGGCCGTTTCTAGCGTAAAAATTCTGAATGCAAATTTGGGGAGGTTTTATACTTACACCCAGGGGCGTAACTAGAACTTTTTGAGGGCAGGGGAGCATTATCAGAGTTAGGGCAAGATTTCTCATATATATCTTTTTATGAAGCGACGAAGTCGTAGGAGTTCGTTTTATTGAAAATCAACCTGTTTGCTACACTGGAAGTCTAATAGACCTCTTTCCCTACCACAGATAACAGCCTAATTTCTAACAAAAAATACAATAGATTCATAGCCTTAATATTTAAGAATCGACTTGAAAATTATTTGAGGCTCAAAACGCTTATTTGTTAAGAATTACGTGGCTCACAAAAATGAACACCAACAGTTAGTGCCTTACGTTCAAGGGCAAGGCCTTCCTTCTAGTTGTGCTTAAGATGAGGGCACAATTTTCGGTAGAAAAATGGGGGAAGGGAAGGCCTCCCCTCCTTCCCCCCTCTAGTTGCACTCCTGTCACCTGATAAGAGCTAACTGTCCATAACACATGCAGTGCTGTAGATGAAATGCAAAATTTGGGACAAAGAGCATATTGATGACAGATGCTTTCCATAATCCGCGAGAGGCGGTCCTACTGGGCAGTTGAGCCTGCTTCATGGCTTGCTTCTTTGCCCGGTAGCACAAATTGAGGGGCGTCGCCCTTGGACGCCCCAGCTGCCCTTTATTTATTAGTTAGCCTCTTTGGTAGTTTTTCTGTTTATGTAGGGTAGTTTCAATGTCGGGCCCACTGCTCATCAGGGGTCTTTGAATGAGAGATTGCTATATGCGATCGGGGAAAAACTGTGCTTGTATGTTTATCTCATCAGATATCAAACTGTTGCAGGATGACTCTTCTGATGAGATAACGTAGTCAACCCCAAAGTAATAGTTTGTTTTTATATAGAACAGAAAGGACGTTTGATATTATTTATGTTAAACTGAATACAGTTATTTGTAACTGGTACCATCGTGGCTGGTCAGGACCTACTTTGCAGTGATCTAGACCATGCAAGTTAGCTCGTCAATAAGCAATAGTTTTGTTAGTTCCATGTGAAATGTTATTGTTCTTAAGAATTGACAGCAAAGCTGTGTGAGTTTTCGAATAGTTTGAAGAAGGATTTCAATTATAACACGTGGGGTTTTCTCTTTTTTGGCAAACTTTCAGCGTGTCTACTCTATTTTGTAGCTAAACTACACTTCCTAGTTTTGCAACTAGGCACGGCTCTCGGTTGCTGATGTGATCTACTCCTACCTTAAGTGGAGTGCAAATTATTGATAACTCCAGATGAAGGTGTGCTAATACTGGTATACGACACCTAGAATTTTGGACAATACCGTTGAGAATTTTTCAGTGAAATTTGAGTGAAAGAGTGAAAGTACATCACAACGGTTGCCACTGAACAGGCACTTTCACTGCTGTAATTTCGGTGTATCTTCCCCTTTCCTTGGGGGATTATGGAGCTCTGGAACATAGCTCTCTGAAACGACTGTTCTGAAAATGATCGGAGGGATACTGCTTGAGAGATGCAAAATTCTCAACCAGTTTTGTCCAAGATTGTAAAGCAGATCTTATTAAGGAGGAAAGGGTTGTCTGCATCGCAGGTATACATTTCTAGAAAACGGAGAGCAAGTGGCAGCCAACTAAGCACTAGTGTCCCGCAACCTCTCTTTTGTTGCGGTGTTTAAATTGAGAACCCCTTCTTTCCTGACGGAAGACCAGCGCAAATATGAACTACAATACCATGCCTTTGTTTAAGCTGATTTGAGTTAATAACTTGTAATGGATTTGATCTTGGATACAAATTTTTGCCTTCAAATGAGGGATCAGTCTTCTATTGGAGATGCTCCCTCGTTTACGGGGGAAAAATTTGCATTAAAATATATATTTCCGTAAACAGCCCTGTTACAGCCTGCAAGGATAGCTACACATTTTTTTATTATAAGCTACTCGATTTTCAGGGGCAGGGCTAAGGTTGCTAAGGGTATGATACACTTTCGGGGCTCAAGCTGCTTAACAGGTTGCTAAGTTTATTTTTCCTCTGATACCGAATCATATTAATCTATAAAATATCTAGTTTTTCTTCTGTCTACTTACAGTGAGTTATACATGTAAATATTTCGTTATGTATTTGTTTCATATCAAAAAACATTCTTCTGTCTTTATTTTTTAAGAACATTTGTAATTTTGTTCTGTGAAATGAACTTGCCAACTAACTGTCAGAGCTGAGGGTTGCTAAGCAAGTTGCTTAATTTTTTGACTGATTTGAGGGCTGAAGCCTTAGCAACTGAGTTACTTATATAAAAAAATGTGTACTATTGTTTACTGATCTAATGAATACCTGAGAAATTCCTGTCCAACCTGTCAAAGACAACTTTGTTCTTCAACTTCCCTACAAACGTGGACCTTACATGACCTATTGATCGTATTAAACAAAATTATCTGGCAGTTCATTGAAGACAAACTTGTTCTTACTAATTTCAGGACTAACCATCAGTTCATCGTACCGCTTGAGTGCAGGGGTGTGGCAACTTACATTTTCGGAGAGGCTAAGATACCCTTCTATGACTAAGCAATTTTAGACTCTTCAATGCATAAGACACTCTACATAGATCTAACTGGTAAATTAAACTGCCGCTTACACGATATGATACCGTATCAGACACACTTTTCAGGCCAAAAGCGACCTTGATTACGTTGTGGAAACGACATACTCAATCTAGTGTGTTCTGTAGACCGCCGGACGCGTTTCTCCTGTCTTAAAGTTGTCAACTTTGACGGGGTATTTTTACATAATAAACGAGTTGGTTATTTTATCTATCAAAATGGCAGCATTTAGAAATAATTGGCGCTAACTTGGCTTTGCTACCTCATTAGTTAGTCGTTCTGGTCTAGAAGAGTTTTCAGTTTGGTCGGGAATGGCGGGTAAACCTACCAAAGGAGGTTTCAAATAACAGCATTGATTGCCGAAAGCCATCAGCTACAAAAAGCTTCGAATTCTTTTTTCTCTTAAAACTGCATGCAAAGAATTGTTAAAGCTAAAATCTTTTGAAATTAACTCCGGGGGGAGGGGGGAGGACTGCTTATCAGGGGGCTAAACTGAAAGATTGGCAGGATGGCAATATCCTACCAGCTCAAAAGTTGAAAGCACTGTTGACCTCTGTACCTCCTTACTCCCCGTGTCCCACCTTTTGCTACTGTTATAGAAGGATGTCTTCCGCATTAACGTATATCTTAATTGTAAAGTTGATTTTTTGAAGTAATTGTGAATTGGCGACTCGAATGTTCATAGGCTACCTTCCTTTTTTCCGATTACGTAAGAAAATTATGTAAACGGTCTGTGCATTCGTGTACCCAGCTTACTTAGCTTCAAGGCCGTTGCTACTACTTAGCTTTGGGCCTACTTCCCAAGTGGAACAACGGCAATAACTAAAATATCTATAAACCTGGAGCCCGTTTATGCCGCATTGATAAGCCTCATGGAAATCCCTTTGAAATAAGCTCCCGTATGATCCTTATTCCTCTCAATCAGCCCCTTAGTTGGATTGTGCACTTGTTTAAAGTGATTTTTTATATCCTTTGACTGCGTATATCAGAGGGCTGGGCTGGAATGAAACGAGCGCCAAAACCGAACCACGTTTTCCCCACGCTTTTCAAACAAGTAAATATAATTTATAGTACAACGACCAAGAGGTTCAATGAAAACACAAAAGCTACAAGATTATCAGCTGATTTTGGAAGTTTAGTCTTAGAAAATTAACTCGGCATGGCTACAGCCCAGCTTGTTCGAAGCCAAACCAAGCAAGGAAGCTGGTCTGGCATGTTTCCTCAAGAACAAGTCACCGAAACACAGTCAACACTCTTTGTGAAGAAACTTTTAGCAGTTGCTGTGTCCAGTGTTACTTACCTCAGAGCTATATTTCCTGAACATGCTTTTGGAGACCGATGCTTAGAAGATATCAACTTAAAGATTTTAAGAGATGACAGTGCATGTCCAGGTGCTTGTCAGGTCATTCAGTGGGTAAAAGGATGCTTTGAAGCTATTGATAAGAAGTATTTAAAAGTCATACTCATCGGTGTATATGAGAATCCAGATGACCCAGACACCGTTATTGAGCAATACATATTCAAGTTCTCATACGCAAATGGTGAAAGCATTGATATATATCGTAACAAGACCAAAATTGCAAGTGCTCAGTCCGCAGACGATACTAAGAAAGCAACTATCCGTTTGTTGAGGACTATCATTTTATTAAGCCAGACGTTATCACCGCTGCCTGATGATGTAATGATGACTATGAAACTCCTCTACGATGATGAAATAACACCACCTGATTATCAGCCTCCAGGTTTTACAGAATGCTCTCGAGAAAACTTTGAATTCAATGAAGAAGCAATGAAACTTCGAATTGGAGATGTGTCTACACCTTACCATGAAGTAAAGCTCAGAATAGCAACAACATGCCACCAATTAAAGGTATTTCATGTTAAAATATTTTGCTACATTTAAGATTTTTCAGTGTGAACAGTAGCAATTAATTCATAGTGTTTCTTGATACCAAACTTTGTGTTTATAAAGTGTCTAACTTTGTGTTTATAGAATGTCTAACCATTTGAGGGTCAATAGTTTATACAAGTGATCCAAGAGGCCTATTAAGCTACAATAACAAGAGAAAGTTAGTTTTCATAACGTCGTGTAATGTGTCTAATATCCTCTCATTAAATCAAGTTAGGAACAGTCATATCATGTCAAAAATTTAAGTTCAATAAGCTTATATTTTATCGACTAGTAGCTCTTTTCTATTTCTTTCCGTTCATCGAAGGGCGTGCAGTTTGTGCCAACCAACTTTCCCAACTTTATTTTATAAGTAAGTCTACTATGCTGCTCTTGAAGTCGTCAAGTTTTGAATTTTGAAATTTTGAAGTCATCAAGTTTTGCTTCTGATAGGCTAAATTTTCCTTGTATCATATTTCCACTGTGTCGCATATAACCTTTTCACTCGCTTTAAACACTTCGTCTTCAGTTACAGTCTAATGATACGATTAGCTTTTAGTATTTTCTTGGGATCAATACAAATGCTAAATCTACATGACGACGTATGCAGACGCCAAGACCCTAAGGGTAATATTCTTAGCTGATTAGTCGTACCCTAAATTTCTCTTTTCCAAAGAATAGGCCAAAATGCTTACTGCAATAGTTTTGGGCTCCAGATTTTCCATTTGCCCATTTTAGGATACATTTGCTTGAGGATGATATTGCGTTAAGTGTATTGATATCATGATTCACCAGATTTTAAAAATCTGAAATTATTTCTGCCTCATGAATTGCTTCTCTGCCCGGTAGACTAAAAGCAGGGACGTTGCCCTTGGAGGCCCCAACTACCCCTTATTTCTTAGTTAGTCTGTTGGAAGGCTTTGTTGTTCATTTTGCTAAGTTTCAAGATCAGGTTTAATGTTCATCAGGGCTCTTTGATGAACAGATTGTCATCGAAGACCCATGAAAGGTACTAAGGGAGGAGGATCCTGAAAATCCGAATTTTGAGCCAAAGTACATTTTGAATTATCCCTGTGTATTTTTGATACCATCAAATGAGTTTCGGCTGCAATTTTTCCTGTAATTTTGTTATGTATGTGAAACAAAACCTATGAGCGGTTAATGATTTTGAGTATTTGCTAGGCGATTGGATGACGAAACAGCCTGCATAATACATTGTCTAAGCTGTGTGCATTCTAATTCGTCTCTTTCCTTTCTGTTTTCAAGATGCAAGATATATTGTTGTTTCATTTTCAGGCTGATAAAAGGTTCTCTGCGCAATGAACGTTTCGACAATAATGTCCCAATAGAAGATGAAATAAGCATTAGAAATAAATTGAACAAAATCGTTATTAGGAATTTGATCAAAAGAGCACTATTGTAACTTGCTGCCAAATGAGAGTCATTGTTGTATCATTTTACTACTGATTTTATGGGGAGAAGAGCACCGTTCAAATTTATTTAACGCGTCTTTTTAGATTTTGAACCCCTTCTGCCACATGTAACCCCTTTTTACAAACTGGTAACTTAGTTCGCTGTGACAGTTTTTAAGAAGAATCAAATCGCATCAATCCACTTTCAAGCATTTCCTCCTCTCTCCAGATGTTTGGGTGTCCTCTGAAGCTGCTCGAGACACTTTTTAATGGTTGAAAGCCATGAATTCACATCGAGCTAAACCACGGATAAGAACCATAGATTAAGACGTTTTTAGGCACAAACTGCTTAATTAACAAAGCAGGAGGTAAGACGCACTGAGAAGAAAAATGTATAGGCATCAATCGGTCACGCAGCTTGCCCTCTAAGAGAGGGGGGCGGTTGGGATTTCCAAAATATGAAAGGGGGGCAGTTATGATATACTACAGTGAAAAATATATATGCCGATCAGAATGTCAGGGGGGCGGAGTACGCTAGTGAATTCTCTCAGGCCGAAACACTTCCCTATGGCCTTTTTGATCTGGTTTTCAAAACGAAGTGAAACATTTCCATGCCACGGTAGTTTTAACTAGACAGGGCATTTTGAGGTCCGAAGCGTTTTTGTTTGGAAAACTGTGAAATTTTAAATCTTATAGTGCTGTCAACAATGTCTTCAGGATAGCCATTAGAAAGAAAAGTTTGCTTTAGAAAATTGAGTTCCGATTCTAATTTTATATCGAAGCAAATCATGAGAGCGCAATGAACTAAAGTTTTGATGAGGTTGATCTTCCGTGTTTTGGGGCAGAACGAATTCGAGGAGATATATTGACCGGAAAATGTAGGTTTTAAAACTTATATGTAAAATTTGTCAAGAAGATGTTCTACAAACACATTTGAAAACTACATAGTACAAATTGGACATATGTCTGATCACCAACAAATCAGCGTCACACAATCAATTTCTTTCACTTGCAGTGTTTGCCATCACGGCTTCTTACATGATCACTTGGTCAAACTCCTTGAGACTCACAGGTTTTCTTAATATTATTTCACTTATTCTCTATGACTTATTGTCATAAAATTCAGGCAGATTGCTACATTAAAATGTTTTCGATGTCACAGGAATATGACAACAATGTAACATCTTATTTACTCAATAGCAACCCAAAAATTCTCTTAGAATTCTACTTTTCTCAAACTGGAATCAACATTCTCGAAACTTCAAGGTTTTCCAATTGTTAGGAGCCGAAACTGCTTCCTTTTATAAATGCTTTCAATTCATTTCTTAGTTTAATTTCAATCTCCTCTCTCATTTGTAAGTCTTTTTGTAACCTGTAGCTACAGCTCTTGGAGTAATGAGCACTTCAAAGCAGCAAGTTTTGTCTTATGTTGCGACAAACCGATAGAATGTGGGTTGTACAACAATGAGATCAACTCATTTGTTTGTTATGAAGTGAGAATCTCATCAAATTTTTCTTTCTAAAGAAATACAGTCTGGCAAATTCAGAGAGATTGTCGTGAAAGGTACCTTATACACATTTGGTTTACTGGAAATAATAATTTACTGGTTGCTTTGCTATTTTCGGAAGTAATGACCTAATTATCCAAAATTTATACTACTTTAATGAGCTCTGCCACTTTGTCAAATGACAGTTAAGTGTGGTTTTAAAGTAATAGTAAATGAAGACTTCAATTCTTTATTCAACTCATATCACCAAATAACAGCTGCCTACTACAGAAATACACCTAAGGACTCTAGCGGTATAATCAGAAGTCTCCAATGGCCTCTATCAAACGAGCATTTTTCTTGCTGCCTCGTTTAATTCATCCCTTCGAACAGCCTCTAGCTATTTCATCATGTCCAAAGAATCAGTTTAAAACAAAACACCTACTAAAAGCCAGACATAGTTCTAGCATTGTTTAAGACTTGTCAACAGGATATAATACTAGAATTCACTATGTGAGTATCTTGTGGAACCTAAAACACAGCACAACAAGTACTTTTATTCTTTCTAAGATACTAAACAAGCAGTAGCAGTAGCAATACTGAGACAGTAAAGTTTATATTTAAAGAAAGGTATGCAAAACCCATTTCAGTACTTTTCTCACATTGGGCAAAAGCTGTGGTTATCAACTATCTATTTTAAAACATTTTTGACTTGCCTTTGCACCAAAGATCTACTTCAAATGGTATTCTAGTTTAAAACAGAGTGCAGCAAATACAACTAGAGAAGTTCAGCACAAGTAAAAGGACTCTAAATTAATTTTTTTAAAAACTGCTAGTAACTCTCTCTTTTTGACTTTTTCTGGTTTCTGCACCAATTTTTAACCTATCCTGAATAACTTTCCTTCTTTTCTCAGCAGTTTGCTCTCTTAGTGATTGCTGTAAATATTCCATATTTTTTAGTCTAGTGTGTATCTTCAAACTGCAATATTTATACACAAACATTGGCTTCATGTTTCCTTTGAAATGTTCACATACATAAAATAATATACCAACAATTTTAAGTTACAATAACTGAGGGTGTAATGTATTTGTTTTAGGCATTCTTTTGCTGAGAGGCTATTGCTGGATTGGCCTAAATATCAGTATTCAATTATCAGGGAATAACAAATAACTTGGACTAAATAACGTAAGTTGGAATATAGTTAGTGATTTGGTCTACTGTCTGAAGAGTTGCCAGTATCATCAATTTTCTATTTCTAATATCGGTGGATAGTTTTTCAACATTTTTGCTGCAGTCAGAGCAAAACTGTTATTTTCAAAATATGAAAATACTGGTGAAAGAGCAGTTGGGCGTTAGATGGAAAGAGTTAATGCTCCACAATTTAAAGGAATTAACTTCAAGTGTGTACCTGTTGCCTGAAGATGGGATTAACCCATTTGATTAGCTGCAGGTGGAATTTTTTAAAAAAAACATGTTTCTCTCAGGAAAAAATGAAGCTCTCATTTATTGCATGGCCCAATTTTGAAACGGTTTAGCTATGTCCCATCACAAGTAATTGTGTTCCACAAGTACATACAAAACAATGAACAGTTCTGCAAAATTTCTTTTGCTGAGCTGAAGGCAAAGCAAAATACTGCAGCAACCACCTGGGAAAAGTTTCACCAAATAAAACCACCATATGCTCACTTCTTTGAAAACTACAGGCTCTGCCCAACTTCAAAGCCTGCCAGTTTCAAAAGCATGACGCATTTTATCCTTTCCATCAATAAGAAACGGGTAAAGTTGCGTGAGGTACTCATTTAAGCATCTACCTGTCCCGACTCTCTTGAAGTACAATCGTTGTGTTTAGCAGATAGTAAGAACACATGAAAATTTGTTTTCGAACATGCTTACTCAACGCTACAAATTAAGAATACGCCATCTTGAAATTATTACTCCGGACAAAGTTTGCCAAATGTGTGCTTCTAAGAAAATATTCTTGTGCCGTTGCACATGTCTTGCTGCTACTACAAATTTTCCAAACCAGGAATATAACGAACTTCAAACACTTCGGAGAACGGAAGGAGGAGTCTATTCTAAGTCGAAAGGTAACGGCTTCCGAGATGGTTGACTGGTTGTCTAACGATGCAATGGTTACTCCTCAAATCACAACACAAAACAGAACCTGCACTTGTGAAAGTAATTTTAAATTTCCGTTCTTCAAGTCCTGACAACCTGGTCAGCCTGCGATGGCAAAACAGTGCATGTCTCGAGCTCGTCTGCCTATCAACAATCCGCCTACGGTATTTGTCATGTCCTGAAACGTTGGCAGCGAACGCATGAGAACTGTTCTGTGCTACCTGCCAGGCCAGCACCGCCATTGTCAACCCAGACCAGACAGTGGCAACGGCGAATCCGTCACGCAATTCAATGCTCCAAAGAGCAAATATGGCATACTTTTCTTTCTGCGTTCTACCAGGTTCGTGTCAGAAAACAGATCTCGTCAACTCCGAAACTGGAGATCTATCTTCCATAATAAAACGGTGGCTTTGCTCGCCAGAAGAACAGCTGGCACGGGAAGCAGCACAACTGATTACAACGCAGAGGACAGCAAGGTAGGGGACATAAGTCAAGAGGCATCTTGAGAGGACACAAATCAAGAGGCATCTGATTCTGATTGAGTAAACACAAGCAAAGCACTAATGTCTACTAAATCAAAACAGCCCCTATCTGAAACGACGAAAATACTTCTCTTTAAATTAAACCTCGATTCGAATTAGCCTACTTGACTGTAACATTTCCTTTCGGGCTTTTCAAGTGTTGGCAAGAAGCACACAGCGATAATTCGACAAAAACTACAGCTATATTTACCAGTTTTAAGATGAGGTGTACAGCGTGGGTATGTCACCAAAATAATATTTCAACAGATAGAAGTAACATGACCATTTCAAGATTTTCAGATATGTTATTGATATTAATTATGAGAATCATCGCACTGTTCTAATTTCTTAAGTTTCCACCTGACAACGGGTAAAACGTACGAGTATTCAAGGTACAGAAAGCCTCCTAACATCACTGTTTTAAAGTATCAAGCGCGGCCATGACAAATTAGTTTTTCACCGGAATAAAATGTCAAAGTACTATCTGAAACAACTTAAAGGATGGATTATATGAGGATGAGAAAGATTCGCGTATGAACTTCAAAATTGGCGTCTGTCGCCCAATTATCTGGATGAGGGATTTTGTAACTTAAAGGCAGTATTTTGTTATTTGATCTTGAGATCGCATCTCCGTATTATCTGTGCAGTGGCGAGCTGTAATTCGAAAATAATGTCAAGTCTATTATCTTGCCAAATAACTGCCCAAAACCATGTGAAACAGTAGGCAAACGACCTATGCCCTTGGCATTTGGTATCAGCCACAAGTTACAACCTGCACCATGTGAGATGTCACATTCATGAGAAAGTGGCAACAAGACACAAATTGTCAATCTGAAGTCTAATGCTTGAAAATGTGTGGGCGTTAACGATACAATTCACAAATGCAGTCAATAAAAACCTTAATTCCTCTCTAAAATTCGTTTTGCTTCGCCATGATGTAGGCTTGAACATCTCAGATTGGAACACTTCGCAGCGGATAGCAATTTTCTACAGCGAAATGTTTCGTACAGCAAACGTGAATGTGGACCGTAAATTCACCTCTTGAGGGCTTGAGGTTGTAGGGTAAGAAACGAAATAAGCTGATTGCGTAGGGGTTTGTGGTTCAATATCTTCCTAGTTGACGAAATTCAAGTGAAATGATCGTACGAGAACTTAACTTTCCATAACAAAACTGGGATGACTCCACACTTGCTAATTGTTTAACTTTCACAGCCTTCGTTCAAAAACAACAGATCTGTTGTGCCATTTTATACATGAAACAAAATATAAGATTTGATCGGCTTCTGAAAGATCAGAACCATCAGCGGGATAAAAAGGGCAATATAACATGAAAATATGTCGTAAAGGGCAACTCACCTAACACCAGGAACGTCCGAGTCACCGTCCGGAGTTGATTCACTCACAGTCCTACAATCCAAGAAAACGAATATCCAAATTAGATCGAGATCTGCAGAAGATATTCCTTGCTTAATCTATACATATCCGACAGATCTGGATCCCTAGATCTTTCGATCATCAAGGCAAAAACGTCCTTCAAACTACCGTGACTATCGTTGCTAATAGCATGCCTGTGTGTACGACTTGATTGACGCAAGATCTCTCCCAAACTGAAACAAATATTTATACAGGGTAATGCTCAATTCCAATAAGTAAATGTAAGTGGCCTGATCCTGAACTTCCCTGAAGACAACATGCATCTAACTTTGATAAAAGCTAAGCGATATCACGTTCGTGTGTTTGAAAACAAGGAAACCTAAGGTAAACCACGTATCATCTACTCGAAGTATCCACTTTCATGCACGTTCAAAACAACAAGTTCGAGAACGTGCTGATGCAAAATCCTTCCATCCTACCTAAGTGGTTTCTTGGTTGGTGCCATAGCAATCCGGGCTCAGCAACTTCATCCAGTTGCCAGTATCCTGGGTACACCTGAATTCTAGTTTTCGTGAGTAATCACCTTCTAAATTCCCTCACTGCGAACATGTAAAACACAACCTCAACTCGAGCCATCAAAACTTTCGTGGGTGATTCAAGCTCAAGATGTCCCAGAATCCTTTTTGGTCATGACGTCAATAAAACCTATCTGTTGTAAATTTCAGACCTGTCCCGATTGCTGGACGACAATGAAGAAAACGTCAGGAATGAAATCAAAACGACTTTTTGTCGTATGGGTGCTGTTCATCAGACCCTGACAATTTTGATGTGTTTTGTTACTCAAAAGAAGCAGCCACGCAGCCAGTCAAATTTGATGGGGGGGGGGGGGGGGGGGCCAAAAAAAAAAAACTACCCCCCCCCCCCCCTCTTTCTCCCTCCCACCCACCCCCCCATTGCCAGGCCCAGTGCCCTCTTGACAGGCTCTACCTCCTCCTGTCTTCACATACCCAAACCATTGAACCATTGCTTCCCCCACCTTCTCCTCTGTTCCTACTACTATTGCTTCTTCTTGATGATTTCATTTAATAACTGCTTTTCCCTTATGCTCATTCTCGTCATCCACCTCAGGTTCCACATCTCAACCCATATTAGAGGTCACTCTTCACCATTGTTCAGTGACCTAGTTTTATTTTCTTATGACTTCTTTCACCTCTGATGGCTGCTACACGCAGTGAGTTTTTAACATAATTAGATGTAATTCAGATATTTCGTTACATACATCACATACAAACAGGGACACAGTACTGCAAGCCCTATTCCTCTCTGTCATTTTCAAAATACTTGTGCATTAATATGTGCATTTGGTTTTGATTTTAAGAAAAAACTCCAATGTTTTTAACATTTTGATTGGTACATGTTTTGCTTAAAACTCCCAAACCCCTGTTTTTGTTCAACTTCGTTTTGGAAATTAAAGAGCCCCTCTAATAAAGACTCTCCTTTTGGTGCCCCCAATTATAGACGGGTCTATAGTTACAGGGAAATATGGTACATGAAGGAAAGCTCGTAACTTTTGTTTGCCTAACTTGCTGTTGATCATGATTGAATAACAGCACCTTATATTTTGTGTAAAGTAACCCAATAACATGCATACATCTTACTCATGTGCAACGTTATAACAGTTATGTGGTGTTTTGAATATGTAAGTTTCCATAAAACGTGAGCAGCTGGCAACTAAATGTATATCTTGATTTATGTCACATCAGAAATAGCAAAATTGCAGAAACCCCTTCCCTGTTATAAAAAGGCACTGGAGATCACTATCATATAACTTTTTTTAGCACCTTCTGTTCTATTTTTTTAAAGTTTCTTGTATTAGATTTCTGTCAAATATTCAAAATCTACATAATGGCTCTTGTTAGTATTCACAGGATAGATTTATACATTAAAGGATACAGAAGATGTCAATTTAAAACTTTTTAAGTATTTATAGTTCCAAGCTCAATTCTTTTGTTTTTGCTGTTACACGTCCTATATTAGTTTGTGAAATTGTACCCATCCAAGAAACGTGATATAAAGAAAGTCAATTCATCAGTGGAGTCACAAAGAATAAATGTGGTAACTAGCGTATTCAATACCATGCTTTTTAATTTCGTGGTATATGGACGTTTCTGGAACTTAATCTACAGAATCGTAAGCACCAGTCAATAAAAATTCCCGTTATCTCTTCACTTAACCTCGACGCCAGAAGAAAGATTACAAGGAATGTAAATGAAATCAATACAAGCAATTGCCATCCAATTAACAAACACTTATCTTGTATTTTACTATTGTAACAAGTTGTAAGATTATTATAAGATAGTAGGCATTAACAGAAATGAAGGGTATATAATCTGAGGCTGCAATACCATTCTAAACCTGAAAAGCTTTAATTGTGGCTTTAAGCATTATTTTAATCGTCAGATTTGTGGTTGACAATATAATCTATTTTGCAAGAATTTCTTTTAGGTGTACACTTTGGAGGAGTTTTGAAGCCTCTGGACGGTGTTACGTAATTAATTTATAACTTTTCTTAAAGTAAGTTGTAATACTGCTGAAGATTATTTCGTTGTACTGAAAGACATTTGATTCACGGAGTATTTTCCTTCTCTTCAGAATTGCTACAAGTATGGCGTTGCCATGGATACGCTGCAATTCGTCAAGTTGGAACCAAAGAAGGAAGTCATGTATGACACGCAGTTAGTAGGTAAGAAAAGTGTTGTCGTTGACATAGTAACGGTTATTTGCTTTGCTGGTGCCGTTTTTGAAAAGAACACTAGAGAAATAAAAAGTATGTCACCACTGGTGCCGTTTTGTTTGTTTCCTGTAAAAAGGTCAGATTCGAAATTTGCCGGCGAGAGTTAGTAGAAGAAGAAGCTCCCACTGTTCATTTTGTTACTGGGTGTTTCATTTATTGTAGAGTTTGAACTCCCTCGGGCTTACCTGTGGGAAAAGGGTGTTTAAATTGACCAAGTAACGTGAATTTGGCTTATGTTAGCCGTTTTTGAACTCTGAGAGTAAAGTAGTTTAGAAACGTGGAGTTGGAAATTCTGCTCTACTCTGTGGTCATTATTGAAGGCAACAGATTCACCAACAATGTCAGGGAAACGGTTACACATTCCAAGGATATTTGTCGGCAGCTCAGAAAGAATCAAGTTTTCGATACACATTTACTTCGCTTATACTTGCGGTTGGATTTTAACGTAGCGAAACAAAGAATGTTCCTATTGATCATGGCAAATTAAATATGATAATGTCGCTGCTGTACGAAAAGGTGAATAATCTGTTGGGTTCTCTTGCAGTCCTTGAATAATTAAAGTCTCAGGTTCAAGTGATTAACCTCATGACGGAAAATGTTTTCGCGCTATATCGATTCAAACGAAATTTTAAAACGGGAAAGATGCTTTCGATCAAAAATAGTGAGATAATCACACTATGACCAGCAGAGTGTAACGTTCCAAGCATAGTTTAACCAAAGTACGACCTGACATGTACTTTTATGCCTTCAAAACAGAAAACAGTGGCTGAAAAGTTTAGAGGTGGGCAGAAGGATTGCTCAAGTGACAGGATTAGTGTTTAGTTGCTCTTGGCAGTAGACGCTTTGAGATTCTTTTGCGACGTTTATTTTAAGGTTCCGAAACATTGTTTGCCTATTTAGTCCCTTTTCGGCTTAAGGAACAAAGAAGAAAGATATCAGTGTAGTAGGCAGAACGTCAAACGATAATTTTCATACCAATTGCCTTGTTTAAGGGACCGAGGATTTATGTTATTGGCTTATATTTCCTTTGCGCACCGCACCAAAGTAGCGGTGGCCTCCGTGCGGTCCGTGGGCGGTCTTTCTGCCGCTTTAATATAAAGCAAGTCACAGTGGCATGTAAAGTTGGCAATCATTTTATTATTCGACATGTTCACGTATTAATCGATGGGAAGACTTTGTTTAGTAGCGAGCATCAGGAAGTCAACGTTTTCTTAGGTTGAGGCTAAGTTGTTTTCTCTCATAGCCGTGAGGAAACTCAGACCCGACAGTCTAATTTTATTGTAAATCCAAAGAAAGATTTCCTACACGCCCTTCTGTCGCTTCCTAGTATTATATAACACCGTCTTACAATAATAAGATAGCGAGGGCGCGGTTACACAATAGCAAAAAAGATATTACAGGCCACTGATAACTTATTTGAGATACAAAGCGGTAGTTCTACTAACAATGCTTTGTCAGTATTTTCAATCGCGTTCTAGTGGCTTATTTTATGACAATATTGATATCTCCGCTTGAGCTGACTACCATTTTAAAGATGACAACCTTTTACAAAATCATCAGAATTTTATGTTTCTGACTCGAGTAAAGTTCAAAAATTTCAAACGACCATTGACGGTCTTTGTTTATTCCTTAAATCTAGTATTTAAATGTAAGGGGACTGAATTGTTTCCTGATTCAAGTTTGTCCCAGATAGCTTCCAACAGCTACATAGTAGGCCGTGACTAAATGCGATTTTAAAACTGTAGCAAAACTGTAATTGTTATTGATCTTTTCCTGTTAAGTGCAGATAGAAAATACACTCGTGGAATATTTCACCTTATAGACTATAAACATCTGGTCCTTTGAACTGTTATTTTCTGTGTGGAGAGTTGTCATTCCGTTACGGAAATAATTCGTGGATATAAATATTTGCCAGTGGCCCTGTGGCTTTGCGTTAATGTCTCTTCCGCGCAGGGTTCACTTATGCCCCTCCTTCAGACGACGTTGATCAATAATATACGAACTTTAACAGTGTCATATCGAATGCAGCGGCACAGGGCAACAGCTCTCGTCTGTTTCACGCATTGTAAGGTCGTCAAAAAGCTCCAGCGAATTTCCGAAACGTATGTTTGCCCTGCTGCTTTAATTTGTGCAAAGATACCATAGAAATTCAATTCACGGGGTTCGCTGATCTTTTGTAAACATTCGTTGTGTTCATTGTTACCACGAGCGACTCAGCAGAGGCTGGTAGACTGTGCTGCGGTCTTCGTGAAAACTGTGAGACATGAGCGGGACTGAACAGATGGCACCATGAGGAAGCAGGGCAAGGGTGCTGTAAGAATGCAGGGCTACTCGTAAGTGGGCGACATCTAGTCAAATTAGAGTAGTCGGCTAGGATATTTTCATCATAAATGGAACATCGTATAATTTGTCAATGTTCGTCAATCAAAGTAGAGCAAGACAAGACCGAAGGAGCAAAAGAAAAGCAGGGGGAGGGGGTCAAAGTTGCGTGTGCCATTCTTCAAATGTGCCCGATGCTATTTAACGGGAATATGAATACCGGATGAGTGCGTGGTGTAGTAGCCCTTCTCGTAACCCCACTCAGCTGTTACGTCTTTTCCCCTCCGTTTTTGTTAAACCTCTCTTGTAGCGCGATGTAACACCACATGCAAACACTGCTGGTGCTTCTTTTTTAATACTTTTAAGTTTTACCCCTTGATGCTGCTGAAGGATATTAAACATTTGGTTTTGAATAATGAATTTACAAGGTAGAACGATTCCGTTGTTGAAAGGTAAATGAGGAAACAACGTTCTTGGGGAAATTTTCTTTAAATTCTAAATTTACAGACAAGCTAGAAGAATTTAATAGCAGTATCGCACAGAAAGTTATCGCTATTCGGTCGTCTTGATTATAATTTTTTTCTTTAATTTCATTGTGCCCTTCCTTAGTTCTCCATTTCTTATACATTATCATAGCCCTTCTCTCACTCTCTTAAAGTTACTGCTTATTCTCAATTTTGATTGTTCACTTGCTGCAGTTAGCGTTTAAGCCTTGTTCTGTAAGTGTTCAATTATTTCAAGACAATTTTCCAATGAATCTGAGGAAGGCTCGATTAAAATCGAAATGTTTGTTAAAGCACGTATAGTAATAAAGCAGGAAAGAAAAATAGCTCAACTTTGTGTCTTTAGCACGTGTGGATTGCCGTGTTGCCCTTCCTCTTTTGATATTCGTTTCCTTATCTTTCTTTAGTCGATTTGCCCCCATCTGACCAAGAAGACAACTACTGCGCGCAAGAAGTGAAGATATCAGAAGAAAGGGAAGTTCTCCCAGCCATTAAAAATTCTGCAACACAGACTTCCATGTCGATGATGGAGGTAAGTTGTTTATTATAACGCCCGGGATATAAAGTAGAAACGAAGGCCCTAAAAATGAGACATGCTTATGTACTGTTTACTAAATACTAAGTCAACAACCATGCGAGCAGCCGATCTGTAAACGCAATACTCATGTAGATCATGGCAATACTTTTGCCAGGGGATGTTTAGGACTTTGTAATGCTTCTAGTTAGGAATGACGATGGACATATCCCGACTTTCTGGGGGAAGGGGCCTTTTAAGCTTCCTCGTAAGGGCAACCCTATGCCAAACATTATTAAATCAAGGGTAACATTTTCAAAATAAGAAAGAAGTCGTTAAGATTAGCTTGTCTTTTGGCATTTGCGTGCATAGATTGTCTTTTAAAGAAGAAAACGGCTGTAGAAACGTCGGAAGAACACGCCCGAGCAGAGTAGTGATCAAATATTAGTAGTCAAAGTGACAGCAACATAGTTTGCGGGAGCCCCCACCCGGCAGAAGGGGAGGTCAAAGATTTTCAAAAATTTTTGTCTAGGTGGGGGTTGGCTCGAATCGCATTTATAAGTGGGGGTTGACCTCTAAGGTGGGGGTTAATATTTGCAGGTAGGGGTTGTAAACCAGGCTAAATTAAATTTTATACAAGGTGGTATTCACTTCAAATTAAAAGTTGTATTAGCGATTCTGTTTCACCTAACTGAAGAAAAGTTTTTCTCTCAGGAAGGTGGGCGTTTGGGTATAACAGCAGACGTTTAATAGATGCGTCAACGAAGTTAAATTGACGAAGGAGAATTACGGGTTGCTTTATTTGGAACTGAGTATTGCAAAACTTTGATAGAATTGGAAGTAATCATTTCCAAAACTGAGAATGGATGCTACTTCCATTCCTTGACAAAAGGCGAGGAGGAAAAGAAATAATAGGTTCTATAATTTCCATGAATCATCTGCATGTTACCGATTCCGCTTATTGGAAGAAGGTAAAATCCATCTTGGGGTTCGATCTAACACTGAGCACTCGAAGACGTTTGCCATTGTGCTCCAAACTGACGCAAAACTTTGTATTATGGAATTGCGCGTTAAAGTTTCTCTTATCGTGATTATACAAACTTATATTATCGCATGTTTCATATAATTCGATCAGAACGTCTCGGGATAAAATAGCATTGTTTACTCCATATTTTCCAAATACAAGACATTTTTGATATCTTTTGACAAAAAAGAGACCCTCCTAGAGCAAAGTTGCTCGCTCGAGGCCATCTCATCTTAATTGACTGCCAATGATAAAAAACCATCACTGAGCGGAAAATCTTCAGAGACACATGAATATATAAACTACAACCTGTAGAACCTCCTTCACTGTGAAGCAACGTAGATTAAGCAATAATTTTGCTTTTATTTCTTCAAGACCACAGCTGTTCCTCCAACCTTTTCTCTTCATGGCAGTTGCTGCAAAATTTGTAATCTACACGGTTCAACACGACCTCAACTGAGCATGCACAGTACCATAGTGAGCACCAATTTCATGCTACACCGCGTCCGGTCATCTCCATTTTGCCTTATGCGTAAGTCCGCGGCTTGTGTTTTTAAATAAAAATACGAAGCTTGACTAACTAGCAGTGTCTCCAGTTTCAATTCTGAGGAATTTGATATTTTATAGTGCTAGGTTTGGTTGTAGGAGAATTATTTTTCTGAAGTTGGGATTTGGATTATTTTTAAAAAGCACTGGGTTAAATCAGGCTTTCTGAAAACTATCGAGGGGCTTTGGTTAAGTAGGCCCGAATATGGATAGGTCTTAGAAATTTTTAGACTCCCAACTAAAAGCTCTGATAGCACCACGTTAAGCTTTTTCATCGATCTTCAAAGGAAGACATTTTATGAAATGGCTCTAAAACTATTCTTCTGAGGGAAGCTGTGTTTCAGTTTTCTGTTTTCACCATAGAGGTCTATATAATAAACTGCAGGTAAAACTTCCCACCAGGTGTGAAGCCCCAAAAGACTAATTGTTATCGGTTTGCACGGCCAAAAAGCAATCAAAACACTGTTTTAACATAACGCCGGTTTTGAAGATGTTTAGGAGCGATTCCGTATTTATTTCGATTGTTATCATGTCTAAACTCTGTCTAGCTATGGCTGGTTGGGAAAGTCGAATGATGGAACGTCTGGAGGTAGTGAGTAAATCATTCAAACACGATAAACTGTATTTACCGGCTTCTTTTCTAATTGATAGCCAGGCTTAACATGAATCCTTAAACACTTGTTTAGAGAAAATCCAGGTAACAGACAAATACTACAATAATATACCCTCCAGTGGTCCTTCAACAGTGGGACATTGTACATATGCTTTATCAGGGTTGACAAGATTCTCTTAAAAGTAGCCCCCCCCCCCATAAGCAACATGTGTTCCAGATCCCCTCAAATTTCACACGGAGCGTTCTTTTGGATAAAACGATTTTTCTGATACCATTCATTTATTCATGTCAGCTGTTCGCGCCACTCTTGGCGGGTAGCCTCCACAGTTTCCTCTACGCCTTCCGATCTTGTGCTCTCTGCATCCACGTTCTACCAGCCTTCTCTTCAATCTCATCACGCCATCTCCTCTTTGGCCTTCTTTTACCTCTGCTTCCTTCTCTTGGCCGCCACTCGGTTGTTTTCTTGGCCCACCTGTTGTTCTCCATTCGGGCGAGATGTCCTGCCCATGTATTTTATTTTCTCGGTGATGTCTCTCACTTTAGTTCTTGATCTTATAATTTCAATCTTGACCTGTCCTTCCGAGTGATGTTAAGCATTGCTCTTTCCATGCTCCTCTGCGCTATCGCAAGCTTGTGTTTCTCAGGTTTTGTGAGTGACCACGTCTGATACCATACTATTCTGAAATTACTAGTAAGCGATTTTCTAGTACAATGACTGACGATTCTTTCATGGGACATTTGTTACATCCACAAACCTCTTAAAACTTTATCCTTCTTACTTTGGGCCCAACAATAACTTTGAAATTTAACAGTCTTTGACAAGACAGGCATTTTCTTAGGTAACCCCATAAAATTAGGGGGGTAGACACTATACTACAAACTACCATTTTCTTTCAAATTCATGTATATGAAAAAATTTGGTTTACGCCTCCTCTTAAACTATTAAACTAGACAAGTTTAGGGGTCAAAGAGGAGAATTAAAGCCACTATTAGGGAAAATAAATTAAAAGCTGAAGTTGTCGAATGTAGGTAAAATCCCTACGAAAAAAAATCCCTACGGAAAAAATCCCTAATGGAAAAAATCCACCTCGCAAAATATCCCTGAAGACAAAAATCCCTAATGGAAGATATCCCCCGTGGGAAAAACCCTAAGGAAATATTCCCTCCGAGCAAAAATCCCTGCGGAAAATATCCCTACTGGAAGAAATCCCTAAGAAAAATATCCCTAAAGAAAAAATCCCTACAGTAAAATTGCACGCCCTGGTTACTAGGTACTATTCCACTGCAGGTAAAAAATTCACCTAAAGGAAGGGAGTCTTTGTTTTTCAATTGTTTCTATATTTTAATTACTTTTTTTCAAAAAAGCTTCAATGATCGTGCTGCTCTGCTGCAAAATGTATTTTCTTAGTTCACAATAGTGTCTTGACCTTAGTAATTTTTGCCTACATTTTCAAATGGCAAACTGTTAAAAGTGTGTACCGCTAGGGTACAGCGCAGTGGTTAGGTTACTCCTTTATCGACGAACTCCATTTTCAGTGTTAACTTTCTATTAACCGATTACATGACTAAATCAACTACAAGAAGAACTGCTCCGTTCAGTGTCTACAAGTCAACTGACGTGGCAATAGCCAAAACTACATATCTAGATGAATAACCCGGATGTGGGCGTTTACAACGTGTCAAGGATGATTGACCTCGTTATCAGAATGAGTGATTGGCGTATAAACGAATAAATCTAACACAAACCGATAGCAAATTTTTAAATATGACTAAATGTATTACATATGTAACAACCGCGACAACTTAAAGCTTAAAGTATACATTGAATATTAACAGAAATGAAACTGTATTCTTGGATTGATGTTGTTGCGTTAGCGTCTTTCGGGTTTTCGAATAACAAGAACTTTCTAAAAATGCAAAGTAGTGATACATGTTACATACAAGTTCCTGTTGCGGGGATTGATGATTTGTAAGGGTTTTGTTTATTTGTTGAAGCCTACGCGAAACAGGTCATTTCAGTGGTAAGATCACTAACAACACGGATCTTGTTGGTACGCCTACGTATTCATAGTGGGATACAAGGACTGAACGAAGTGGCAAGACTTTCCGTTTCATCTCGGATCACTGCTGTGATACTGCTAATACAGCATATCATACAAGATAGTGGTGCTCGTACTAATGTGTGAAATGGTAATCGGCCAATCTCACAGCAGTGTCGTCAAAAATGCATGACCTATCTTAACTATTATACCTGTCTTCATGAACTACGTCTAACTTATTACCCTATTGGAAAGTAGCCTACCTCAGGACAAGCTCCACTATATATTAGGGACCGAGCCAACCCTAGAGAAGCATCTCACGCAAGCAATCTTGTCAGTTATTCTTAACTTAGCGCCCTTAAAAACGTTTATTATGTTGTACCAGGGCTATCTAAATTAGTTATTTAGATAGCCCTACGTTGTACCAGCCAACATAATATGTAGTATGTTTACAAACGAAGGCTTCTTGTGCCTTTAAAAGATGTTTATGTTTAGGAGGTTTTTTACCTAGCGATGACACTAGTGGATTTTGTCCTTAGGGATCTTTTCCATCATGGATTTTTTCTTTAGGGATTTCTTCCTTGGGATTTTTTCCTTAGGGATATCTTCCGAGGTGGATTTTTTCCATGGGGGAATTTTTCCTTAGGAATTTTTTCCGTAGCGATTTTTTCTTTAAGGATTTTTACCGAAGTTGTCTCACTCCTTAATTGATCAATATGTCGTATGACAGTCTACTATCCTCAACCAAAAGGAAAGTTTTCAAGTTCTACAATCAACAGAAACAGGATATTATCTCAACTAAGATATACCACACGACCGAAAACTACTTTCCTGAACATGTTTAATGCTCGAACACTGACTTATCGTTATTTTCTATGTACAATTAGCGCCCTTTCTTGCATCGCTATAAGCGAGCAACGTACAAACGCCTCTTTACGAAGTATTGTTGTTGCTGTGCAAAACGAAAGTAATCATGTGTAACATTGGCTTCACTCTCTTCGTGCTTTAGGCTGGGGAGTTCTACCTCCAGTTTTATCTACAGACCTCTATGTTTTACACCATGTGTCAGCCTCAGTTTCATGCAGCCTCTTCATATTTTGTTTGCTTCTTGAAAGTCTCATGGAAGAAAGAAAGAGTTTGATCGAAAAGTAGCACTTGAAATCTACCACATTGTAATTCAGGAAATTTATTTATCACAATGGTTCTGTTAGATCATGATGCTGTAAGTATTGGCTTGTGTATTTGGTATGCTTGTGAGATGCAAAAGGTATCCGTTGCATCTATAATACTATTGTTGATGACCGTGTCAACAGGTTGCATAATTGCCATTTGTGTAATGGAGGATCTAGTCGTTTGCCAAACCTTCTTCAAACGGGTCGCGTAAACGTAAATCGATACTGTCATGACTGTTAGAGGTAGGAAGAAAATAAGTCTTGAAGACTTGTCAATTTTAAAGTATCCTGAATATAACCAGTAACCTTGAATTGATTGCTAGTGACACAATAAATAAGTCTTGTTGCCCAGCCAGACAAAGAGCACTTACTGAGTGAGGGTTGCCGGTCAGTATACTCCTGCATTGCAGTCAGACTTAAGGCTATCTGGGAATTCAAATTGGTCAATGGCTAATTTCTTTCAAACACGAATAGGAAATGAATTACGCAAGAAATGGTAGGAAGAGCAGGTTAGCTATATATACCAAACTAGGAATATATTTATTTGGTAGATCTATTGGCTAAATTGACCCATAACATGTACAGGACCAATGACCCGAGACTGTTGGTACGTCTAGTCAGCTGCTAGCTGCAGATAAAATCTTGTTGGCTTTGACGTTGGCGTCGAGATGCTCAAGTTTGATCGAAATTATTGATATAGTTACTGGTTAAATATTTGGACTTAACTCCACACATATCTATGTACGCCAGACTTCCCCGACGTGTAGTCTCAATGTTTTTAGCAGCTCCCTGGTATTTACAATGAGCACAGTGTTTAACCACTTGTTTGAAGACATGTTGAAAAGAATCCCTTGTTTATTCAATATGGTATATATACCTATACATTTATTAAGTCCTATGTTGGGGATGAGAAGATGGACTACTTTCATCATAAATCCTTGATGGCTCAATGGTTAAGGCGTTGGTTTAGTAATCATGAGGTCCCGGGTTCGAATCCAGTCAGCGCCCTTAAATTGCAAGCTATTGTGGTAATGCTCCACTCTTTGAGAATTATATATATATATAATGGGGTTTATTTGATGAAGGTTTTTTTAACTGAACGCTTGTAGCTTGCCTCAAGGCATTTTAAGTCATTTTATATAGTTTTCAATGTTAATTTTAATGTGGTTTTAGGTTTTAATATATAGATTACTGAGGAAGAATTATCTCGAAACATCAAATATGAAGTTTTTCTCTATGAGTGCGGCCGGGCGAGACGGTGCCGGTCGACGGGGTGCTGGTCGACGGCGCCAGCGCGGTCGACGAGTCGACCGTGACCGGCGAGGCGATGCCGGTCGACAAGGCGGTCGGCGACCGGGTGATCGGCGCCACCGTCAACGGACGCGGCAGCTTCGTCCTGGAGGCGGAGGCGGTCGGCGGCGACACCCTGCACGCACGCATCGTCGCGCTGGTCGCGAGCGCCCAGAGGAGCCGGGCCCCGGTGCAGCGCCTGGCCGACGCGGTGGCGCGCTGGTTCGTCCCCTCGGTGATCGCGATCGCCGCGGTCGCCTTCCTGGCGTGGGCGTCGCTCGGTCCGCCGCCGCAGCTCGCGCACGCTCTGGTCGCCGCCGTCTCGGTGCTGATCATCGCCTGTCCCTGCGCCCTCGGCCTCGCCACGCCGCTGGCCGTGATGGTGGCCACCGGCCGCGGGGCGCAGCAGGGGGTGCTGTTCCGCAACGCCGAGGCGATCGAGCGGCTGCGCGAGGTCGACACGCTGGTGGTCGACAAGACCGGCACGCTCACCGAGGGGCGAGCGCATCTGGAGTCGATCGAGACGGTCGACGCCGACGGCGAATCGCGTCTGCTCGAGGTCGCGGCGGGGCTGGAGCGCGGCAGCGAGCACCCGCTCGCCGAGGCCCTGCTGGAGGGAGCGCAGGAGCGCGGCGTCGCGCCGGTGGAGGTGGAGGGATTCGAGGCGATCCCGGGGCGCGGGGTGCGCGGACGCGTCGACGGGAGCCCGGCGGTCCTGGGCAGCGCCGCCTGGATGGCCGAGCTCGGAGTCGAGCTGGGAGCGCTGGCCGGGCCGGCCGACGACCGGCGCGCCGAGGGGCGCACGGTGGTGTTCGTCGCGATCGACGGCCGGGCGATCGGCCTGGTGACCGTCGCCGACCGGATCAAGCCGTCCACACCGGCGGCGATCTCCGAGCTGTCCCGCCTCGGGCTGCGCATCGTGATGCTGACCGGCGACGATCCGCGCACCGCCCGAGCGGTGGCCGAAGAGCTCGCCATCGACGAGGTGATCGCAGGCGTGCTCCCCGACGCCAAGGCGGCGGCGATCGAGCGGCTGCAGGCCGAGGGGCGGACGGTGGCGATGGCCGGAGACGGGATCAACGACGCCCCGGCGCTGGCCACCGCCGACGTCGGCATCGCGATGGGGACCGGCGCCGACGTCGCCATCGACAGCGCCGACGTCACCCTGGTACGCGGCGACCTCGGCGCTCTGCTGTCGGCCCGGCGGCTCAGCCGCGCGACCCTCGCCACGATCCGCCAGAACCTGATCTTCGCCTTCGGCTACAACGCGCTCGGGATACCGATCGCAGCCGGCGCGCTCTACCCGTTCCTCGGCCTGGTGCTCAGCCCGATGCTGGCGGCGGCGGCGATGAGCCTGAGCTCGGTGTCGGTGATCGCGAACTCGCTGCGCCTGCGCTCCGCCCGGATCTGAGCGGAAGCCGTTCCCGGTCGCGCCGGGGGCTGTCTCACTGGGGGTCGGGACCCGGGGGAGGGTGCGCGACGCCGTGTGAACCTCGATCGAAGGGAGGGAGTCATGAGAACAGCCAGCAAGGTCACCGCGGCCGCGGCCTGGATCGCGATCGCCGGTCCGGCGTCGGCGGCGATCCACGTCGTCGACTGCATCGAGGGACCGTTCTTCGAGATCTCCGATGCCGTGGCGGTGGCGGAGCCCGGGGACACGGTCGCCGTGCACATCTGCAACGAGCGCCCGTACGGCGCCTTCCGGGTCGCCGACAAGCAGGGCGTGCACATCGTCGCCAGCCGGATCGACGAGCGTCAAGCCGTGATCAGCAGCGACGACGGCTCGATCAACTGTGTCGAGATCGAGAACAGCTCCGACGTGTCGATCGGTCGGTTCCGCTTCACCGGCTGTCCGTTCCACGCCATCCAGGTGACCAGCTCGACCAACGTCACGATCTGGGGGAACCAGATCTTCAACGCCGGCGTCGAGACCATCCGGGACCAGGGCTCGGTGGGCACGCGTATCCTGAACAACCTGATCATCGGCGGAATACACGCGCTGTTCCTCGACGGCAGCGACGCCCTCGTGTTCGGCAACATCCTGCAGAACGGCTCGGGGGACGGCATCGACATCACCGGCGACCGCAGCTTCATCGCGGAGAACACGATCACGGGCAACGCCGGCAACGGCATCCTCGACCAGGGGGACGGCACGCGGATCGAGCGCAACACGGTCACCGGCAACCGCGAGATCGCCGGCGCGGGTGAGATCCGGATCAACCCGGGAGCCGTCGGGACCCAGGTGATCGGCAACTTCGTGCTCGATGAGATCGTCGATTTCGGAGAGGGAACGGAGCTCGTCGACAACCGCTGAGCGGTACCACCTCGACGACCTCGCCCCCGGCTCCCGGAGAGTCCGCGCGGGCATCCGAACGACGACATCGATCCTGGAGGCTCATCCCATGAAGCGAATCCGTACCCTGGCTCCGATCCTGACCCTCGCGGCCGGCCTTTCTCCGGTCTCGGCGGCCATTCTGGTCGTCGATTGCGTCGAGGGGCCGTTCATCGAGATCTCCGACGCGCTCGCCTTCGCCGAGACGGGCGACGCGATCGCCGTGCGTCCGTGCGCGGAGCGACCCTACGCGCCGTTCGCGGTGCGCGATCGCGACGAGATTCACATCCTGTCGAGCCAGCTGTTCGCCCGTGCCGCGGTGGTGGACGGCACCGACGGGCCGATCAACTGCGTCGAGATCGAGAACAGCTCCGCCATCGCCATCGGTGGGCTGCGTTTCCTCGGCTGTCAGTTCCACGCCATCGAGGTGGAGCGCTCGACCCAGGTCACGCTCTACGACAACGACATCTTCAACAGCGGTGTCGAGCTGATCCGGGACCAGGACTCCGTCGGTACCCGGATCGTCAACAACTTCATCCACGGCGGGACCCACGGCATCTTCCTGGCCGGCGAGGGAGCCCTGGTCTACGGTAACGTCATCGAGGACGGCCGCGGTGACGGCATCGCGATCGTCGGCGAGGACAGCTTCGTCGCCGAGAACCGGATCGAGGGCAACGCCGGCAACGGCATCCTCGACCAGGGGCTGCGCTCGCGGATCGAGAAGAACACCCTGTTCGGCAACCGCGAGCGGGGCGGCGACGGTCAGATCCGGCTGATCTCGGGATCCGAGCAGGCCGACGTGGTGGGCAACTTCACCCGGGACGACATCGTCGACCTGGGGGTCGGCACCGAACAGGTCGACAACCGTTGAGCGATGCGCGGCGGCCCGGCCCGGGCGGACCGCCGCGGCACTCCCGTCAGGAGCCGGCGTCGGACGCGAGGTACTGGTCGAGGAACTGGAGCACTGCCTCGTAGCCCTCGCGCTGGTTCTCCTTCTTCAGGAAGCCGTGCCCCTCGTCTTCGAACACGATGTACTCGACCGGTACGCCGTTGGCACGCGCTGCCTCGACGATCTCGTCGGACTCCGCCTGCAGCACGCGCGGGTCGTTCGCCCCCTGCAGGACCATCAGCGGGCGGACGATGTTCTCGGCGTGAAACAGGGGTGAGATCCGCCGCAGCCGCTCCTCGTCCTCGGCCGGATCGCCCAGCTCCTTGTAGAGCGCCTGGCGGAACGACTCCCACCAGTCCGGGATGCTGGTGAGGGTGCGCAGCCAGTTGGACACGCCGAAGATGTCCACCCCGACCGCGAACTCCTCCGGTGTGAAGGCGAGCGCCGCGAGCACCATGTAGCCGCCGTAGCTGCCGCCGATGATACCGATCCGCTCGGCGTCGACGTAGCCGGTGTCGATCAGCATCTGCTTGCTCGCGATGCAGTCCTCGAGGTCGGCCTCGCCGTGGCGGCGGTCGTCCATCTGGTAGAAGGTCTTGCCGTAGCCGCTGCTGCCGCGGTTGTTGATCGCGTAGACGACGTAGCCGTGGTTGACCAGGTACTGGATCAGCGGGTTGTAGCCGAGGCGCGACTGCCCGCCCGGGCCGCCGTGGACCCAGACCAAGGCGGGCGACGAGCCGTCGGCGGCCGCATCGCGCGGGACGTAGAGGATGCCGGGTATCTCGACGCCGTCGTAGGAGTCGAAGCGCACCACCTCGCCCTCGACCAGGTCCTCGGCGGCGATCGCCTCGCTGAGCGACTGGGTGAGCCCGCGGGGCTCACCCGCCTCGAGATCGTGCACGAACAGGTCGCGCGGGCGACGGCTGCTGCTCAGGTAGAAGGCGAGGTGGCGCTCGTCGTCGGCGAAGCTGACCGAGGAGATCTCGCCCGACGGCAGACTCGGCAGATCGACCGGCTCGAGGGTGCTGGCGTCGAGGATCCGGACCTCGGTGCGGGCGTCGTTGTTGATGCCGACGGTCAGCCAGCGGCCGTGCTTCGATAGCCCGGCGTAGAGCACGTCCCAGTCGGTGCGCAGCACGGTCCGCCGCTCACCGCTCGTGACGTCCTGGGCGACCAGGTAGGCGAACTCGGCGCCCTCGTCGGTGGTCATGTACAGCTCACGACCGTCGAGGCTGAAGGTCTGGGGCGTGTAGCTCACGTCGCCTTCGTGCGCGGTGACGAGGCGCGTCGTGCCGCTCTGGCGGTCGTGTATGTGGACGTCGGAGTTGCTCGTGGTATGGGTCTGGACGAGCGCCACGTAGCGCTCGTCCGGCGACACGGCGGCGACCTGGTAGCCCGACTCCTCACGGTAGAGCTCTCTCCGTTCGTAGCCGTCCACCGCGTAGGCGTAGAGGTCGAAGAAGCGCGGGTCGCGCTCGTTCGTCATCACGTAGAACGACGCGTCGTCCTGCGACCAGCCCGCGAACTGAGCCTTCAGCGGCTCGCCGGGGGTCAGGTCGCGCGAGCTGCCGTCGAGCTCGCGCACGTGGATGTGAGTCTGCTCGTTGCCACCCTGATCCTGGGAGTAGAGAAAGCGATCGTCGGCGGGGAAGTACGACAGCGCGAACACCGAATCGGTGGCGGAGTCGGTCAGCGGCTCCGGGGCGGAGCCGTCGGTCGGCAGCGCGTAGGCGTTGTAGACGCCGCTGGCGTCGCTGCTCACCAGCAGACGGGACCGGTCGGCCGAGAACGACGCCCCACGGAAGTTGGTGGTGTCGAGAAAGTCGGCGATGTCGTAGCTGGCGACCGGAGCGGGCGGCGTCGGCGCCGGCGCGCCGCAGGCCGCCAGCACCGCGGCTGCGGCGGCGAGTGAGAGCTGTCGGGCGGACGAACGATACATCGTGGGCTCCTCGGATTTCTGCTGGTAGCTCGGGCGCACCCCGTCCGACGATAGCTCAACCACCGGGTGGGCGCTACAGGTCCGAAACGGTGCTGTCACCGTCACGTCCCTCCGACGTCATGGGAGCGCGGAATGTTTCGAGCGCACGGAGGTGCCGGACTCCGTTCCGGCGCCTGGCGTGCTTCCTCGAGGCGGTCCGTCTCCTCGGGACGGAGACGACCGCCGTTTTTTCGCTCCTCCGCGGCAGGCTCGAGCCTCGGGTCCGAATTCACCGGTTCTTAATCCGCTCGTGACATCGGCTCCAAGCACGGTCCCTAGCCTAGCCCCGTCCTTCACGCGTCGTCCCCTTCGACGGCTGCCGTTTGGCGCCGTCGTCCCGGCCCTGGCTCGACGTCGGGCGGGACCCGGTCCGGGCCCGTCCGCACCGTCGGCGGAGCGGGTGACGACCCGGGCTCGCAGCTCGACCTGAAGCTCCGGCCCCGACCATCGCGTTCCGACATCACGGGAAGCACGCCATGTCCATCGTCGTCCGTCTCGCAGCCGCCGGCCTCGCGCTGACGCCCCTGGCGTCCCTCGCCTCGACCGTCCCGACCGCCGAGGCGCCCGCCGTCCCGACCGCGCTCGACCTGTCCTACCGTTTCGCCGCCGCCATCGTCTCGGACGACCGCGACCGGGCGCGCGCCTCCGAGGCGGCCGTTAAGATATTGATACAAGAGAGATAATTAACGATAATAAACTTTGCTCTTTGTCGCAATTAACAATTACGTCAAACAACCTATACCAGTGTTGTATTATGACACTGTTTCATTAATGTATACCTTCCCAGTACCTTTCGGGCCTGCAGCGTAACAAAATTTGTCGAATTGTTTGTTTTTAAGTGAGATTCTTAGGTTGGTGAAATGCAACTTCCTTGAATGCAGCTGATTTCTGTGGTAAACATTTTTGTGTCTGAGTACTGTGCAGCGTGTTTTCTTGTGAAACATGATCTAAAGCTTATCGTAGGTTGGAAGCTTAATGAGTTATGAATATATTTAGCTGGCATATTGAGGAGACTTCTTAATTAGATAGGCATAGGGTTGTGTCAAGATTATTACACTTAAGAGTGCATGAAAGTACCTGTGTCACGATTGATGTACACCAGAACAACGGAGGTTGTATAGAAGATATGTAGATGATAAGTGTCCATATGAACTAGTTATAAGGGTGTATACAACGAACGCAAAAGTGGTATATCTTGGTCTGGTAAGGTCCAAGTAGTCATTATCAGCGTTTACAATTGATTAAGCACGAGGGAAACGTAATTAAGTAAGGAACAGCAACTCTCAACATAAAAAGCGCATAGGATACATGTCGAAGATTTAAGTTGAACATATAAGACGTAAAATTCAATAACCAAGCTTTCGATGTGTTATCACATGATCCTCATTGTATAAGAACTTGAACAGTGAATACGGTATTTAAAAACCTAGTGGCTTAAATAAACAATATACGTAATAACAAAGAAAAGAAATAAAAGAGCAGCATATGAGAAATTAGAAAAGTGAAGGTGCCGATGAGCTTGTTGTTCCATTCAAAGTCAACCTAAGTTTGGCAAGGAGAAGTCTTTCTTTGATAAGGAGAGAGAACTCAGAAGAGGCTGAAGCTAAGAAAGTGAAATCAGATTCAGAAAAAGAGGTAAGAGTGTTGAAGAGAGTAATGGCGAATGTTAGAAAACAGTGTAGCTTAAAAAAGCTTACAAATAACGGCCGAGGATCCACTTTTCTAATTTCACCTGTAAGGCTCTTGTATAGTTTTCTTTGTTATTACGTATATTGTTTATTTAGGCCGCTAGGTCCTAAAATACCCTATCCATTGTTCAAGTTTCCTATACCCTGGGGATGATGTGATAATAAAGAAAGAAACAAACAAACAAAAAGAAAGAAAGTGCCCAGTACACGGTGCGCAGGTGAAACATCATGACAAAACATAATATAATGAGCTTTCGGTGTATTCTACTACCATCCTCGAATCAATTAATTGTAATTTATAAACACGCTCGATTTAGACCACAACATAAACAATAGGATACATTAACAACTAACAAGAGACATACTAAGAGAGGGAGAGGGGAATCGAACTTTTGGTTACGTTAAGTGAATAGGCGAATAGTGTTTAGACAAATGAAGACTTTCTATGACTTGTAAGGAGAAGCTCGAATTCTGAAGAAGCGGAGATCAGAAAAGTTAAGTCAGAGGCAGAGAACGGATGGAGCAGTTTTCAGCATGTAGACGAATACCAGAAAATGGAGGGTTAGAAAGCATTTTTCCAGTTGAAGGTGAAACCCTCAAAAGATCCCATAACCGTCTATGAAATTGACGAATTATCTGACCTAAATATGCTTCTCCACAGAAGCGACACTGAAAATGATATACTAGCCTACGCCTGATTTGGGGGTTCGGTCCTTAAACTATACTATATGCACTATATATACTATACTTACTATCTATATATGTGTTCAAATAGTTTGTTAGTGGTACAAAACAAGAATATTGCCCGAAATAGCGAAAACATTGTGTACTTAAAAGCTTTTTACGTCTGATTGGCTCCTTCAAATACAGTTGGGTTTACTCTTTCACACATTCCATTTCGGTCATTTTGACGGTAGTATTCTGAGGAGTGTCAGACGAAAAAGCTTTTAAGTACACAATGTTTTCGCTATTTCGTGCAATATATCTATGTGTATACGATACTTTAGAATTTAAAAAGGAAAATGCCCAGATTGCAAATATTAGTGTGGCTAATGTCCATGTGGTTAACATTAGTTTGTTAATGTCTAGGTGGATAAAATTCGTATAATCAATGACTGACCAAGAATGTTGAAGCAATCAATTTCCTAGAGGTAATTACCCGAATGATAAATGTATGTAAAGTATTTTCTTATAGCAAATACCAAGATGTTACATATTTGGCTTATGTACGTCTTCCTTTCTTAGTGTACAGGATTGTTAATGGCAATCTATGAATCAAAGACCTCTGATGAACAGTGGGCCCGACATTGAAACTACCCTAAATAAATAGAAAACCACCAAACAAGCTAACTAATAAATAAATGGCAGCTTGGGCGTCGAAGGGTGACGCCCCTTAATTTGTGCTACCGGGAAGAGAAGCAAGCCATGAAGCAGGCTCAACAGCCCAGTAGGACCGCCTCTCGCGGATTATGGAAAGCATCTGTCATCAATGAGAACAGATAATATGTCCATTCCTTGCCAAAAGGCTGAGAAACGAAGCTTTGTTAATGGCTATGTGGACAAGTATCCGCGTGGTAGCATTAAGGCTAGCTGGTTTTGATAGTTAAAGAGGCAGCACTTCTATTTCAACCATTGTCTAATCATATTTAGTATGCTTGACTGTATTAGCTAATCATTCCAAGCAGTCAAAGCATAAATAGTCTCAGTTATCACGACTGAAAGCAACCTAATCTTTTATTCCTTTCTTTTATATTGTACAGATCATGATTCCGAAAGTGGCTTTCGTACTTTCACTGCTCGCTCTTTGTAGCGATGCAAAGTACAAACCAATGACTCTCAACCAGTGTCTGACAGTTTTGTACAGAAACTCTCTTACTCCCTCCATGTACTTTCGTCAAGAGTATGCATAAAGCCACAAATCAAAGGAAAAGGTATTATGATGATAATTTCTACGTATTCTCTGATTATAAACTCATGGGGTGAAATTAATAAGAGTTCATAAGGCTGCTCACACTATGATTCGCAACTTATTGTTATGTAGGAAACCAGAACAATATCTTTGTGTTTTGTAAAGGAAAGTGTTTATGTACATAGTTAAGGGATCAGGTTGAACTTAGGCTTTTTGAAACGAAAATCAAAATGGAAGAACGTAGTAACTTTTTAAATTTTGGAATCTATCTATTTCGTTGCCTGGACCTAATAATCTGTTACCATATTGAGCAGGCATTAGAAAAAAGATATAAACTCAACCATTATCAAAAATTGAATATATCTACTTCGTCTTAGCTGATCAAGATTACAGAACGAATGATTTAGAAAGCACCAGGTTACGCCTACTAATGCTCAGGTCATACCACGGTCGTATGATCTTTTAGTTCGAGGCTAATTACATGAAATAGAGGCTCTTGAAAAGAACATCGTCACTTCCTAAATTTTGGAATCAGTGATCGGTCGCCATTGTTAAACCAGGAAATGTGTTGTTGCAAAGGCTCAAAGCGTACTATCAACAGAATGTGAATGAAAGTATGTTACAATTTCTCCTTTCCTTTACAAAACGACCAAACACAAACATTTTCCTAAAACATTTGCACTGAACACATTTGCTTTGAAATCGTAAGCAGAACATTGAAAAACCCTTCTATGAATTTCCTGGGCTATTTTTTGAATGCCCAGAGTGAACACCTCATGATTTAATCTGTCTGCGGATAAGAAAACATTGGCGAGATACCATGCGAATTGGTGATGAATGCAGAAGCATAAGCAGTTTTGAATAGGAGCTGACAAATTACTGATGGCTGTGATGTTGTTGTAAACAGACACTGCAAAATTGAAAGTCTTTGTGAAAAGTTTGAAGCTGCTGCTGATTTCCTTTCTGAGGTTTATTAGGGTCTGGATTGCAGTTACTGTCATCTTAAAAAGGTCTTACTCACAGTGACATGTCAATTACTTTCCCTATGAAATAAGACGTTCTGCCTATTTTGCCCATAACAGGCATATGCCTGTAGCGACAAAACCTGATGTGATAGGAAAAATTGACATGATTTTCAAAATAAGCGCTATTATTATTATTATTATTTCCAATTATTGTCATTTTTGCTTTTTGTTGCTATGGTTATTTATCACTCTGTTGCTCTACTTAATACATCATAGTTAATTGTATATTGGCTAACTTGTATGTATACACACAAGGAATCTGATTGTCCTCACTAAATTTGCCGGGAGAAAACAATGAGAATGTTATTAGTTCGGAAACTGTAGTGTTGAGTTGTACAATTTCAGCATAAAAATAAATGACATTGAAGTTTAAAATAATATTATCATTATCGTTATATTGACAGGAACGTTGCTAAAAAGCGAGTTTACATCAAAAGTGTAACTCGGTAATAAACGAAAATGCGCCTTTAACGGAATGTGAACTTAGAGATAAGGTATCAGAATGGCAGCGAGAATTTTATCAATTTTAATAGAATTTGTCCCAATTGCTGAAAGAATGGGGCACATAGGAAAACCAGGTGTATAAACTTCAGGTAAGCCATAGAGTACACGTAGACAGCAGCCAAACGGACGAAGGTTTCTATATAGCTTCTCAGGTAATATTTTTCTGTTCTTGAACACGAACGAAAATACAACAAAAATGCAAGACATGTTCTCTGATCAGGCGAAAGTTTGAAACCTGGAAGATGACCCGGTAAACAGCGCCTTCAACATAGAAGACAAGATCAAGAAAGTTGTTACTTACAACTATATTAAGGCTGTGGCGTATGGATGGTTCTCGTTTAGTTTATTCAACAATACTCTATCCTATCAATATTTATTGAACTTTAAGAAAGGCAAAATTAAAGTATAGAAACAATTGCCATTCCTTTCATTTTCTCATTTTTTTCTCTTATCTTATATTAGACTGCGCTGATCTAAAGTAAAAAGGAGTGAAAAAGAGTGGGGTGTACACTATATATCCTGGTGGATCAAAGATGAAAGTTTACTGTGAAATGAAAATTGACGGAGGAGGTAAGTCATCTTTTCAAACTATCACCTTTGACCCAGTCTGCAGAGTATGTGATCAAGACACCAGAGAATAACATCTTCCAGCAGTCTGGCGCACCAGCCCCAAAGAGGAATTTGGCTGGTAATAGAGGCTGAAGTCTTGGAGTTATTTTATTTTTCTCCTTTATGTACAAATATATAAAATAAAATTGTATTGGCCAACCTAGCTCTGTTATAATATTTAGTTATTATTCTAAAAAAACGACTCATCGTTATTCAGATTGAACCGCGCTTTTTCAAAAAAAAACCGAAAAATGATAACATCTTTTTAGTCTGGGTAACCATGAGTCGTCTTTTTAGAGCAATCTTTAGATTTTGTACCACAAACAATTTGTTTAAATCATTGTTATTATATTTTTATTTAAAATGGGCAGGAATTGATTTGGGTTGCTATTTGACTAAAGAAATGGCAATGTAGACATAAAACAAGAAGGTAAGCCCAATTCTTACCCTGTTATCAACGTGTAGACTTTTCCCTTTTTTTAAATATGTGTCGAAACATTTCACTACACCTTCACTTAACGTCTGACTTACTAAGTGCATAATTCCATATATCACCAAGCTAGCCTCGCTTTGCATTTGAGGCATTACCAAATACGGTATTCACAGGTGCTCTACCTTCTAACGCATTTAAGATTGATATTTCCTGCCAGATAAAGGTTTGAATATGTTGAAGAAAGAAAGTTGTCACAGCCCAGTGATACTTTGTCTCTTGATGACGGCGGCGCCCTTGTGTTTGCGTTTATGACGTATTGCCCGTAGGCGTTATTGTTTCGTAGGTAAGCGCTTTTGTTTTTTAGTTTCAGTAGTATTGTAACAGGTAGTATTGAGAATTTACCTGGTTAGTAATTTACCTGGTTAGTAATTTACCTGGTTGATAATTTACCTGGTTAGTAATTTAGATTGTTAGTAATTTACCTGGTTAGTAATTTACCTGGTTGATAATTTATCTGGTTATTAATTTACCTGGTTGATAATTTCCCTGGTTAGTAGTTATACCTGGTTAGTAATTGAGATGGTTAGTAATTTACCTGGTTAGTCAGGGTAGGTACACACTTTGATTTGGCAAATCTTTAGGGAGCACGGCCCCCTCTTTCCCCTGTTCTCCAGTCCCTGACTAGTGTGTAAATTTTAGTTTGCTTATTTTTAAAATTGGTTGATTGGAATTGAATTACTTGTGAGGATTAACATAGCCTATCATTTGATTCTAAGTATTATTTTATTTCTTACTTATGTAGCTTACATTTTCGAAGGAAGGAATGCTATTACCTTCATAACTCCATTGTGCCTATATTCTCTCCAGTCCATGAGTCCATTTGTGCAATACGAAATCCCAAATGTTTTGATATACCCTTTGCTAAATACATATCCCTCCATCTGAACGGAATGAACAGCAGTTACGTGTGCAAGAGTAAACATGATCCATGGCTTCCTGTCATTCTCATCAGCTAACCAATATACATCACTTGACTTGAATGCTTGCCCTGATGATGTCTGAATATCGGTAATCTCGTTGACCAATGGCTTGGCTTGAGAATGAATAAATGAAAGAAAATACAATAACATGATGGCAAAGGCTTAAAATATACTTGACACGGGAATATTTATAATATATATCAAAAATAGACCAAAGAGAAAAAAGAGAAAAATTAATATAAAGTTGTGCCATCACCTTTAACCATAAAAAAATTAAACTTTTAAAATTTACTTAATACCAAGGGCGGGGCATGGGGCCTAGAATGCCCTTAGATGGATAAATTGTTATAACTTTCTCAATTTAAAAGATTTTAATTCGATTTTTTTTGTAATCTTTTTTAACTTTTCATCAAAGACATCGTTGCGGGAAATTGTAAAATTTTTGTTTATTTTTGCAAATGTTTGCGAAAAAGGTCACTATGTCTAAGATCTGAAAATGTTGAAATTCGAAAATTGAAGGTTGCATAGAAATTTGTCTCTATAGATGACAGTCAATCTGTTGAGGTAAACACAGTAAAGGCAAAGGTTTTTAGTAATTTTAAACTTAAAAAATATGATAATAGTAATTTGACTAAGCGTCGTGTCATAGCCGAGAAATACGTATCACGAAAGTCAAAGGAAAAATTGGTGTTTGCAACTACCGTATTATTAGTTGTAATGACGAAGGTAGACCGACAAAAAGGGATAATTCAATCTTTCCTTAACGGAAATGTGACAAAAATGTGTAAAAATTATCTAATTTAACCTATTTCTGGCTTTTGGCAAATCGCTCCTTGTTACAACACATTACTTCTGATTAAAAGTTAATGTTTAATTATTTAAAAAAAGACTATATTATGTATTTAGCGGTCTACTTTTCCTTTAAGTGATACATTTGATATTAAAATACACGTCAAAACATGTAAAAATTCGGACAACTATTATTTTTACCACTTATACTAATCAAAGAATGACGTCATAACTGTAAATGCAATAAAAATTCAAGAAAAAAAATTCTAAAAAAAGATGCGATGATAAATTTCAGGAAAAGTCAAAAAAATGGCAGTGCCAGAACATAAGCTACGGAGTTCTGAATACGTTTATATGCTTAACGCCCTACTAGCCTCTCACCCCTGCCCTAAGTGGGGTTTATGAAGTAGCAAATGCTCTCATGTTAAAACTAGCATTCGGCGTGCATTTAGATTTACCAACGCTACTGACCTAGATTAACTGAGAAGACATTTATTTAATTCTAAATTATTATACGTATTATTTCCACTAGAAAAATTTAAAAATGCTTTCATACTATTACCCTTAGATACAACTAATGTCTGCTTTTTGAAAACCAGAAAACATAACAAAACATAGATATACATATTTTATCTGACTGGCAGTTTTCTATGGGTATATCTAAGATGGTTTATAATGCCAATCCATAAATATGATATTTACTTTCAGTAAAATTTAGTAACATCATTATTTTGTTACTTAATTAATTAATTCCTTACTTGCTTTCAAGCGTTGTTGGCCAATCATAATGATGAATAGAGTTAATTGTAAAAATGCCATAATAACCTGAAAAAATAATAGAGTTATTTTAACATTAATGGATATGCTTTGAATTGGTGCCAACAGAAAGAAACATTAAATTCCTTAACCTTGTCACATTGGAAGTGCTTACTCAACAACTGTAGGCTAAATCTAAAGGCAGAAAACATATTTTAAAATGAGCATGCACACTGTTGTGAAAGCACACTGTTGTGA
>JAAAKM020006971.1:146344240-146361232 GCA_010016025.2 Alatinidae sp. Z8VKAUB7J3 | reverse complement strand
ATGCACACTGTTGTGAATGCACACTGTTGTGAATGCACACTGTTGTGAATGCACACTGTTGTGAATGCACACTGTTGTGAATGCACACTGTTGCGAATGCACACTGTTGTGAATACACACTGTTGTGAATGCACACTGTTGTGAATGCACACTGTTGTGAATGCACACTGATATGAATGCACACTGTTGTGAATGCACACTGTTTTGAAAGCACACTGTTGTGAATGCACACTGTTGTGAATGCACACTGTTGTGAATGCACACTGTTGTGAATTTGAATGTAGACGCAAGCAATGAAGACGGTAAAATACTACATTTGTATTCAATAATTACATTTTATACCAAATCTTGCGATACTTTCATAGAAATTATGAAATTTGAATAATGAAAAAATATTGTATAATATGCGTTTAAAAAAGGTAAAAAAACGTGTTGGACGTTTATGAAGCAATCGTCAAAATGAACAACGTAACTATATAGAAAGTTAAAAAATCGCATTTTTTGGTGTCATTAACAGAACGTAAATGTCATTAATACAAGGAAGGGATAGAAAGACATGGCAGGAACGGCAACGATATGATTAAGTCTTGTCCAGTTCAACAGGTATACTCAAGTATTATTATCATTATTATTATATCTTGCAATAAGAATTACGCATTATCTTTGCAGTGAAAAAAATAATGATTGGAAAAATCCCGAGCTTTTTGTTATAATTATATTACTAAAAAGACTTTTATACTTGAAGGTTAACAAAATAGTGTGGAGTTTGCTTTGCAAAGAACAAAAAAAAGAAAGAACACCAGAAGAAAGTCACGCATCGAACAATGCACTCTTACCTTCAGTATATCAAGCTGTCTTTAATATAAAAAAGGAATATAAATTCTACAATGGATTAACGCTCTTCAACAGTAGTAGTAAAGTAGTTAGAGAAAGTTTTGTATAAAAAAGATAAAAAAAGGATAAATGATTGGTCAAATCCCGAGATATCGTGCAGCAGTTTAAAAGGAAGATGAAAACGCACTATATAACAGTTAGTCTGAAAAGTGAGTAATGATTACGTTACTAAAAAGAGTTTAAAACTTAAAGTTTTAAAAAAATAGTGCAGCATTTGCTTTGCAAAGAACAAAAATAGGAACAATGCAAGCAGAAAATCATGGATCGAACAATGTACTCTTACCTTCAGTATATCAAGTTCTCTATAAAATAAAAAGGTATTTAAATTCTACAATGGATTAACGCTCTTCCACTGTAATAGTAGTGTACTTAGGGAAAGTTTTAAGTTTTAAACGAACTTGTATTACATAAACAACAAGCATAAACAGCAATGAGTAGTGGCTCAAACTTCAAAACCTGTTTTTTTAAAGTCTCAATTCATTAATGATGCCAATTTCCAAACATCTACCAGTGCCAATTCAATGCCTCAGAAATTTACACGCAAAAATTGAATTTGTAAAATTCAAGGTGCTGGTGGAAGTATGAGGCATGTAAAGTATTTACTACAGTTCATTGACTTTTGTTTACCACTGATAACTATATGTCACAATTGTTTATCGTATGAAAGAAATGATGGTTACGTCAATAGAGATTAACAACGATATATCCTGTTATGTACAAATTACTAAAGAGATCCAGGCCCACAACTTCATAAAGAAGTTTGTATGTTTTCATACAGTAATGCGTACATTTGAACTTCAATATAAGTTGTATCTTTTGTAAAAAATTTCTTAGAAGCTTTCCTCAAAGTCAATGCTTGGCTGTACCAGGAGAATAGCTACTCCGATGAAACAGAATTTATCTATTCAACTCGGAAAAACATAAGCTTGTAATCTGGACTTTAAAAAATCCTTGGGATTCATCAGACTGTTATACTTTTGACTTCTTTCGACGTCTCCCTTTTAGGGGTCGCCACAACGGATCCTTTGTCACACATTTGACTATTTGTTATTATTGTATTTGCATCTATTTAACCCTACCTTACCCGACGTATTTGAGAAACTGTATACCCGAAAGGAGAGGGCAGAATCCGCCCCCTGTTTTAATCTCCGAAACGGCTTGACAGAATTAGTTCACATTTGGCACTGATACACTCTATGTATATAGAAATCTGCACACTGAGTTACAACTTTCTGTCTTCAGGCAAAATGGACATATAGCTCCATACATTGCTCCATAAATTTTGCAAATATTCCATGAGTCTTCAAAACAGACTAACATATCCTCCGATTACATGCGACAAAACCCTCATACATCAAAATATATATCATCCTGGTCGTCCAAACTTTTAGAACATCTGAGACATGAAACTCGGTTAATTCTCCAAAAATTTCAAAAAATTTAATAGTGCAGAACAAAAGTTATTACAAAAAAACTAATAGGAGGGGTATTTTCCCCCCACGGGGTAAGTCAGGGTTAATTGCTCTCTTCCTTCTTCGCAGCCGTCCCTGTTAAATTAAAAGTGCATCATATTCATAATTTCATTCAATGAATTTTTGTACTATGGAATTCCATTACTGAATTTTGTACTTTAATAGATTTATTTGCCTGCTAATTTTTTCTACTTTAATTTTTACGGTGAAAGAAATTAGTTTGTATGTGTTCTTAGATGTATCAGGAATTAAAAAGCTCTTCATTTGAAAAGTAAGCACTCGCTTTACTCTGCTGCATTTGTTTAATATTCATTCATTCATTCATTCATTCATTCATTCATTCATTCATTTTGTATCCTTAATTTTGACAATGCCTCTAGTGTCAGGAGGGAAACTTAGTAAATCAAATGCAATGCTGTAATTGTGTGTAACTGTCAATGAGAAAGCTTCTCTAATGTCCACGTGTTTCGTTATCGAAGTTTCATGTCAGCGCAGAAACCCAGATATAACGGTCTTTTACCGATAAAGTATTGACGTCCATGATAATGCAGTGTTTGGCACAAGAGGCTTAAGCTGTTATGGACTCTTTCGTTGCTCCGCTGAAGCCCATTTTAACGAGCTTTTAATATATTTTTTGCAGGCGCAATATAAGTGCAAAAATTTTAATAATAACAATTATTATTATTTCTTTTCTTTAGCTTTCTTGTTGCTGTTGTGTTGCTAAATATACTAATTAAACACTCCTGTATATCAAATCCTGCTGTCCCATGTATCATGCCAGGAGAAAACAGCAGGAAATGTTATTAAATCATAAAGATTTCCAATGAAGGCATTGAGTTAAAACAAATTATTTATTATTATTATTATTATTAGTATTATTATTAGTATTTTCATTGACTTACCTGGATATTCGAGCCCAACTAATCTTTTTAAATCAGAGATAGCTATTGTGCATAAAAATGGTTCGAATAAGTCCATTACTGTTATTGAACTGACGATTTGTTTCGAGACAAACCTTGAAAAATCAAGAAAATATAAACTTGAAAAGTATAATTTCCGTCTATTTTTTAAACCCATAAATGAGACTAATATCATGTTACGATTGTCTTTTCATAAGAAAATAGCGTAGTGGAGTTTCTAGTCCCCATTGTTCAAGGTGGTTTCAGCAAGATGTAAAACTGGATGCCCCCCCCCAGAATGTAGCCTTGCCCCCCAAACCTGAAGTGCTGGCTACGGTCCCGGTATTAATCCTTAGTCTGCAAGATATAGGGAGAGTGTGCTCACTTCTTAGGGACGGGGGAAGGTAAGGTGGATTGGGTGGCCAAGTACGCTTGGATTAAAATTTAGTTTTTCGCATTCCACTAAGGTGCCTTTGGTCATTGTGTGGAAAGGGATGTTTCGTGTCGATATGAGTATCTTGCTGTGAATGTGACACAATGTCTGTCACAATCAATTTCAATTTCATTTAAGCTGAAAAATGACACTGAAAAAATTGAAAAATATCAAATCTTTGGAGGGGCCATGGCCCCCTCTGTCCCCCTGTTCTCCCTTCCCTGCCTCTGGGTATGGACCGGATACGTTATTAGTGCGACAGCAATTTAACAGTAAGATTTTTAGAATATAAATATAATTTTCATGTGTCATTGTTTAGAAGTTTATTGTTTGGGATTCGTGATCATTACGATCCAACGGGTTATCCACTTCCCTTTACTTTAGAATTTGCTTGCCTGATGGAATACAAGTGATGCGACGCAAGTTTGCTGCTTATACGTTCGAACAGAAAATTTTAATATCAATAATCTCTGGCTCGAATGACAAATTTGTGAACAGTTAGAAAATAAATTCACCATTCAGGATAGATTTTGGATACATTTATGGCAGCTTGATAAATATGGGTAATTTTAGATAACGGAAAAGTTATTAGGATATTACAAAGCCCGGACAAATAAAGATTCAGGACAAGAGGTTGCAGAACGAGAAAAAAAGCTTGATCTCTTTGGAACGCAGTAGCTGTAGTGATAGTTTTCTTTAAAGCAGTGATTGTAAAGGTGTGTGATGGTATCCCTACCCCACCCGCCGCTGGCGGCATAGGAAACACTCCACTGGGCAGTGCAAGAAACCTGGGTAACAGGTCTTAGATTATAGGTAAGACGCGAAGAAGGAAACTACATTTTTAGACAATGCATCAGCGTTATGACCTGCAACGAAGTCTTGAAAAAATGACGAAACGTTGTCTAAATTGCAGTTTCCTTCTTCGCGTCTTACTTATGATCTGACGGTGTTTTTTTCACTATAAAATTTACAAAGTCGTAGATTGAAGACGAGGAGTAAAGTTCTGAATTAATGTTCAACTTTCTTTGCGAGCTAAATACCCTGCTTACAGTGTTGCCTTCTGTACTGTCTTTCTTTGCACCTCACAAACATCAAGGTAGAGGTGTGTGACTGAGTCATCTGAATGTCTGAGGGGCGTTACGGATATGCCTCGGGAGCCAAGGATACCATGGCATTAAACGTCTGGGAGAACCAGTTCTCTAAGACATTGGTTCCCAGCCCTCACATGCTTAAGCTTACAGTAATAATTTAATTTATAATAAATTGTTACTTAATTGTAAAAAGTGTTAGTTTTGCAAAGATCAATAGGAAAATAGGAAATATGTCACCACCGGGGATCGAACCCTTGACATGTAGTCACATGTAAAACATGTAGAAATATATATCACAATCTGCAATAAAGTGCAATTAAAATATCACATAGTAGGCCTAGTTGATAAATATCGGAGGAAATGATGCAGATCTGCAAATTATTTTAATCATGAGACCACATCAGTTCCAGAAGTGGCAGCATCTAATTGGAGCATAGAATAAGAGTAAGGTTTCTCCTGGTATAAAATGAACGTTGTAATGAACTTGACAAATTTGTGGCCTACCGGGATGACCCTTACAAAAAATAGTCTTGAATAAGTACACAGGAATCTGAGGAATTTTTTTCTTACTAGCTAGAGACCGATGGTGGGTGTCATGTCTTTTTCTAATTCACGGGGAGGTCTTCCTCGTGTGCTTTCCCTGTCCTCTACCCTCTGTTTCTTTATTTGCTTCATACAGCAATGCGCAATGCGGTTTTACCTTAAATCATATTTCATTTTCAGAATTCAGAAATTTCGAGCAGATGACACTAGTCTTAATTCTTGAAATGAGGATATACAATCATGGACAAAACTGGTAGAGAATATTTGGTCTCTCCCTCCCACCATTTTCTAAACAGTCGTTTCAGAGAGCTATGTTCCAGAGCCCCATAATACCCCAAGGAAAGAGGCAGGCACAAAGAAATTACAGCATTGAAAGTGCCTGTTCAGTGGCAACTGTTGTGATGCATTTCACTCTTTGACTCTAATTTTGCTAAGAATTTTCAACAGTTTTGTACAACGCTGCGTATAGAAGTTTAATGCTTGGAGGCACACGATACTTGCTTTAAGGTCAAGACCTCAGGTCACTTTTCGGCAATGAAACATTCGTGTGGAGGAACCTCGGTTCAGAATGTCATAGTACGGTGTCATGCTACTTTTTGACTCAAGGTCTCATCATAAATATGTGATTATTCGAAAAAATGACCTTTTGGTGATTCGGATAATCGGCTTATTATTGGCTGTCATGGAAGCAAGCGAGGCTGCCATGCTGCAACTCAAGAGCGAGGCTACTAAAAATGGCCACGTAACAACATCAATCTCGAGGAAATCTGCTGATTCGCACGGTGGCAAAAAAGAAGCATAAAAGAAGCAGGGCCTTATTTCAAGGACAGCAATCAGATTACTTTTTAGAGTTTCGTAGCCCATAGGCATAGTCACAGTTTAATCTATCGGCTTGGTGTTACGACTGTATGCATTAAGAGACGTGGCATTCGAAACTGAAACCTAATTGAAAATTTGCATTTTGCATACTTTGCTTAACCAGATATAACTGGCCGACCGGGTAAGTGCGACTTAACGTTATAGAATGTAGTTAGTTCGTAAGAAATAGCGGCGCTACTACAGTTTCGTATATTTTCTACCCCAGAATTGTCAGTAATGTAGTTTTGATGAAATATATATGCCATTGAATGGACACAATTCCAATAACGGCCACTCTTGATCTTATCATATTATGTCGGGATGCCCAATTTAGAATTTTGTAACAAAGGAGCAAAATAAGTACATATATGTACAGTCTGCATTAACTCATTACTGTAATCAGGAGATCGGCTTCATTATCAATTTGTATTTTTAGGCCAAAATTACAAAAGTTTTCAAGCATTTATTATATTTCTATGTACATGATATTCATATTGCTCAACCTGGCCTAAATGCTAGGAACCAAACAAGGTAATTTTTACGTTTAACAAGATTTGTCTGATGTAAAATAAAATCATGGCAGAGGTCTCACGCAGTCTGGTAGGCCTATATATAGTAAATGGCGTATTAGGTTGAATTTTGATTCGCTCCTGCATGCTGTCTAGCTCTGATCTAATACAATGAATAAACTTTATTGGTATACTAATTACCGATATGTGGAGTGAGGATAAGCAGTTTGCTGTATATAACTTAATTGGAATTTCATAAAGCACTAATGTAGGATGACATAGATTTCAAGATTACGAGTATTTGTCATTTTAAAAAAGTAACTTTGGTTTTATTGCCTTTGATTATGATGGAGGGTATCTAAAATAGAGGGTATTGGTTATTCACATGATCATTGCAGTCTCTGTTAGAACTCCTTTTATTCTTGTGTTGATTCCTCTAGTGATACATATGCACACAGCTAGCTCCCCTAAGCATTTTCTGGCTTTCCATATAAACCTCCCCTCTCCTCCCATCATCGCTAAAATTAAGCTATTTGGACTGCATACTATATTTGATTATTAGCTTCTAAATAAATGTCATCATTGATGTGTGAGGGTACTATCACAAGCAATTTTAAAAACATGCGAAGTTTACAGAGTGGACAAGCAAGATATACAATTGTATAAATTTTTCATTAATTACTTTGATAATGAGGCTACATCAAAATCAGTCTGAATAATTGTTTATCTATTTGCTAACTTAAGTAACTGAAATATAAATTTTGGATATTTTCCGTGTGATCATGCTATGAATCATCATATAGTAGTTTTTGACTGTAAAAGGGCATTGGATATGGAGTTTGGCTATCTAATATGGTTCAGTATTGCATTCTAGTGTATGTCTCTTTAATTCTTGTTCATTATGTTTCTCTGCACCATTTAAAAGTGATTTCAACATAGTGGTCATGAAGTACCCTACTATGAAACTAAATGTAATTTATATTTCTCATGTAGTTTACATTTACTAAAGAAAGACAGGTTACATGAAAATCAATAGAAAAGTTGAAACAAGTTTAGATTTGACTGATTAGTTTTAGGGTAGTGGCTCTCATGGTGTTGGATATTTTAATTGTTGATAGCAACAGGTTCTTCAATATCATAAATTTTAAACTGCAGGGCGGTTGCAAACATAAATACCAAAACCACCCAAAGAATTGAGGAAGCCGTAATTGAGGAATGAAACTATGGCACATTAATTCTGCACAGTGGTAACTATTACATTGAATCATATGGTATCAACTTGGATGTCACTATTAAATCTCCCAACTGTTTGAATGTACTTGAAAAGTAAAGTAACTTAAAGCTTAATTATTTCTATGTACATACTGAATTAAGTAATAGTCACCATGTGTAATGTTAGTCATCTTGTACCAAAATTTCATCTGAATCTAAATAGATTTTTGTTTAAATTGTCAAATGAATTCTTTACATATCAATCAATTGGTAAGCGTAGTCAGACACAAACAGTTCTCACTTATAGGTTGAAATAGCAGTGTATGTAGAAAAGTAAGGACAAAAGGAGCAGGTTGTGTGTTCATTGATTATGCTTTTCCATACCGAGTGGTTTGAATGCCAAAAGAATTATAGGATTAAACCACTTATTATGGTATTTTAGGGGTGACTTGGAACAGGTTAAATTGTCTCACAAATGATCATACCAAGTAACATATGTCTGGAAATTAGATCATCAGGGAGCATAATTTCTCAACTATATGTAGGTCTATATAGATTTGCCAATTTTCATTAGTTGAGAATATATCTTAATTCAATTGTTATAGAACATGGATGATATCTTTGCACCCCCTCACTTTTTTAGATGGGGGCAACAAACATTTCTCCCTTTTTGGATACAATGGTATCATACAGGCAACAGTACTGCTCCCTGAAAAGATTCTAAAATTGTCTTTTAGCTGTAGCATCCATGTCTTTTGTCCCCCACTTCCAAAAAGTGATATTGCTTTTGCTTGCTTCTCTCAACATATGTATTTATATGCCTAGTATTCTTTTTCAACATAAACAGAAGATCAAGAATTAGCAATGGGCAAGACAATACTTATTGCTGGTGGATCTGGCTATGTTGGTAGCCATGCCACAGTAGAGCTCCTAAATGCAGGATACAGCTGTGTTGTGTTAGATAACTTATACAATTCACACTGTGGTGAGTATGTGGACACCTTGTTAGCTTTTCTGTCGTACAATATTTATTGCTCATGCAGTCACGTATTTGGATGGTAAAAGTATATACTGATATTTATTATCACCAGACACATTGCAATTATTTATAATTTTAAAAGAGTGGAGCATTGCCACAATAGCTTACAATTTTAGAGGACTGAGGGGATACAAACCCATTACTAAACTATTATTTTTCAGGTAACGTTCTGTTTATTTATGCTTAGAGGCTAAATTGCTGGTCTCTGCTGTTTACAGAGACTTCATCTGATCATAAATATATTAAAAGCTCTAAAATTACCAATATATATTACTTTTAAAACCCCTATTTCAATTTAAGCTTTATATCAAAGCTGAAAGGTGCTGACAGCCCTTGATAATTTGCAACTATCAGCCGTGATACATAAGCAGGAACATTAAGGAACTATTCCATCACTCCAACGTTCAGAATGACATTTTTGACTACAGTCCTCTATGCCTCTGGCAGTATTTGTGACCATCATCATAAAGGCCTTCGCTACCAAACACGACAACATGCTATTCAATTGAAAATACTACTTGAAGCCTTGACTTATGTCTTAAGTTCTTTGAAGGTAGTAAATCATCCATTTTGCAAAAGTCCTTTACGATATTAACTTCGTGATATGTAAAGAAAAGAAGCTACTGAACTTTGTTAAGCACTGTATTTGTCACTTCATCATGTTGCTGCTCAGTCGAATCAAAGTCAAATCGACTAAATCACCTGCTTTACTTCTCCCTCTAACAAGGTATAGTAAGACTGTGCTGCACTTGAGACATCTAGTCTTCTACTTCTGTAAATAATTAGTAACTGTTTACGACTGATCTACAAAAGTAACTGTGTGCAAGTGTCGAAATGATGTAACACGAGAATGTAATAACTGATGCAGATCTGCATGAATTTGTGTTGATTCTAAAAGAACACTTGAGCCACGATCAATACTGCTGAACCATGTGAGATAAAATGCGTCAATACCTGGAAACAACTCAAAAACTACTACTTCTACATATCTACATACTGCAGTGTACTGCTGGACAACTTGTTCAGGAGTTGGCCCAAAAAACAAGTAGAAGTCGAGAATTCCTCCAATGGTTCGGTATGTTAGAGCGGGGGCTGGCTGAAGTGTAACATCTATGATATGAAAATGAGAAATAAAAAAATATGAATGGTTTTGAAGAAACACTTTTGTAATCACCAAAGATCATGCTTATAATGGATCTCTTTGTATCATCAGAAAAAGGATAAAGCCAGTAACAATTAAAGTTACAATCAATGAAGATCAATACAATCATCATGCTCTTCATCTATACATTGAACAGGACTGTTTCCTGCCTACTACACATAGATTACCTTATTTCGACCGGTGTTCATGAGGTAGTAGAAATCAGGTAGTCCTAAGGTATGCCAAAGTTATCATGGGAATTCAAGTAGTTTCGTGTACGAAAATCAATCCGTGCAAATGTTATTCACAACCTATAATCAGTACATATACCTAAACTAGGGACATTCAAATACAATGAATAGTTCAGGTACAGAAATTTACAAAGGCCTGAAATTGAACAACACAACGCAACATGTTACGTTCTCATTAAATCTACAAAGATCTTGTTGTAGTCTCTACATCTACCTTTCATACTCTACATACTTTTGGGAAGAAATTGTTCCAACAAGGCATTCCCTTAATAATACCCGAGTGCTTTATTACACGCAATACTTTTGCTTACTACAGACGCTTTGATGTAAACTTGCGCCAAGATAGCGCAAATAAGGTATTACATGGCATTAGTTTTACCTCCAACCCCACAAGAGTACAGGTATGTGCTACGCCTTGGTCTTCTGAGGCCTAATATCTAGTATTTGACCAGCTGTGGCATGAAAAGATAATGAACTTGTGAATTGGAGTTCAGATAATGAGCTTGTCATTTGTTGTTAAATGCTAGTTTCCATGGTACTTAAGATAAATTACAATCAATTCGACAGCAAGTAGAAGATTTATTCCGATAGAATGCCTTACAATGAGTTAGTAACGTTTGTCCATACCGAACTCCATATATCAAGGTATCCTCTCCATTTCTCGTAGTCAAATAGATTTCTGCATGCAAAAAAGGCAAAAGGACTCTCCAGGTAGCAATGATTATTATGTTTCTGATTGGCCGTTCAAAACCTTTCCTCAGTGATGACAAATTCCAAGTTTCTTGTTGTAAGAGTAATTCATGTTTATTTTTACAAATAATTCTTTCGTGTAAGAAGTAGGAAGAGACTGCCACCCAACTATATGTCTTCAGTATTTTATGATCACATTGTAACCATTTCGAATCTATATGAAAGCACAATGATCTTTCGGTTCGATTACTCTAGTAACACATCCGATTGAATAGGATGACAGGAATCTCTCATAATTTAAGAAAAAAATAGGCTAAGCACGTTTGTATTTGTTTGTTCACAACATCGCAACCGTCCCAATTTGTCCAGACAGCTCCAAATTGAATGGCATCGTTTCAATGTCCTTATATCCTTTCTATTGTTTAAGGTTTAAACATCTTTGGACTCGACTTCCTATTTGTTTTAAATTACATTTCTGGTAAGAGTTCATAACCGACATCATAGCAAAGACTTTGAACCTTAGAAATATATTGTTTCCATTTACGTTTTGTACCTATTGCCAGATGTTCGGTTACACTTATTCTTCCAATACTTAACTTGTCTGTTTATATATACCCGTCAATGTATTTTTTCCGGGGTCCTACGAGAAGTAGTTGTATGTTTCTTTTTTCAAAATCATCTTCATGCTTTCTAATCATGTCGACATTGGTATTGAAAGATTTTTTGGTTATGCAAATGACGTATTCCTTTGTGACCTCTGATAGATGGAGGAACGAAATATCCTGTTGCATAAACACTCTGTAGCTCCATTTTCGCCGTATCGCATTTTTCCTTAAAACATAACCTTAACTATCACACTATGGTTTGAATATGCAGCCATTAGAATGCAAACAATTACAACTTGACAAAGACATCATCGAGGCACGCAGAGAACCATGCAAGTTAATAAAGTGTTACTAATGAACTATCCCATCACAAAATACAGAAATGTGTAAACAACGCTTCAGAGAATATGTCTTAGAATACTTAAATACTTCAGAGAATATGTCTTAGAATACAGAAATGTGTGAACAACGCTTCAGAGAATATGTCTTAGACTACTTAAATACTGCAGCGAAAAGGGAGGGAGAGTGTTCACTGAATAATAAGGGTCAACAGGACAAACAAGAGCATCTTTGTATCTTAAGGATAAAAAGATGAGGACCTTCACTGTCCACGAATAGATACGCCATCTTACAAACCTTCAGGTGATTGTGATTTCTAAAAATCGCAACTTTCGTCACCATTTTTTACGAATTTCAGTCATTCTACGGATTGGGCAGAAAAGACCATATTTTCTAAAACTATAAGGACTAATGGAAACCTGTAATATGGTTATATGGTTATCAAATACTACTTTGATACGAAAGTGTGCAACAACGTTGCTATAGATATGGGGTAGTAACACAACACATTGTAATTTTTGATCACTGTGTCGTTGTCAATCTTGCGATTAATAGCAGTACGTTATTCTTTCATACAATGTCATGACAGATAATCAGTTGCAGATTTCATCATTGTTGACTTCAGATTTCAATCAATATTTGTAACAATAAACCAACTAAATATTTCAATTAATTATTTCCAAATCAATAAAATCCCTTTACTCATTTCAAGTGGAATTCACTGGATGAAACAATTTTCGTTCTCCGTTACGCTTTAATGAATGCACTTACCCATTGCATTACTATTCAGAAACAGTACACCATGTGCTTTACCATCATTTTCCATGCTCAGATAAAATGGATGAACTCCATACAGATTGCCATTGGGCTGCAAAAGATCAGAAATGAAATAAAACGACACTAAAAATCAAACAATTGTTATGAGATTAACCCTGGTACATTTACATCTATCTATCCAGCAAACTCAAGCATTTGGAACAAAACAATTTATCTCATTTTAGAATTAAAGAATAAAGTATGTCAAAGTTCAGCACCTGGGTATTAACGATTGTAATGTTACATAGGAGGGCCTTCAAAAGTCTACTCAAAGCACAATCGTAGGAGAAATACGTCATAGCAGAACAGAACATGAAAAGAACCAATCATGGCAACATCTGAAAGAGAGTGTATTTCGTGAATAAGAAGCGAAGTCATCATGTCATCATCACTTTCAACAAATTTTCAAATTTTTTCGAAATAATCATAAAATAAGAATGCATGCTATACAATTTTAAAAACACGAGCACATGAATAGAATATATAAGAAAAAGAATGTTTAATGATCAGTCTCACCCCTGGCGGTTCATCTCGTGAAAACATCCCCATTTTTACAAAGTTCAAGTTATGTTTGTACTCGCTATGTTCATGTTCTCCGAATCCATAAATATAATTGGATGGCAATCGAGTAGACAACTGAAGAAACTGATCAGCAAATAACAATGGTCCAATAGATGTATCCCATCTTGAAAGGAAAAAGAATCAGAAATTTAACTCCTGATTTGTATTTTATGGAAGTATCACTAATATCTAAAAGACCGTATGAAGCATTCACAAACATAAACAATATCTTTATGCATTTTCGCTCAGCAAAAAGTCTCAATTTCAAAGCCTCAAAAAACTGGCGGTCAATCGCATCTAAATATATAAGTGAGTATTTGGCCTAGATAAGTACTGCGATAGAATGCCCTAGCATTCTCAATGAAGCAGTGATAATACTAAACGCTCAAACAACCTTCAAAGATAAGCGGGACAAACGCAAGAGAAAGTGTCTTCATCAAGACATGTAGTATAACACCTCTCCCCCTATCAGTACCCACGTTAGAGTGTCATAGAACGGAAGCTGAATCGGAATGAAAACAATTTAATGGCTTACATCAAAGACTTTTTTTTTATCTCTGGGATGATAATTGCCATAAACAATTATTTCCCAAAGCAACACTTTTATGTACATTTACAGTATCCCTCTCATTACAACTTACTCTGCAAGCAACTCAAAGACTTACATCGTAGATTTTGTCTCTTTTCGCAGAACTTTGATATGGAAAGGGCTCTTGCCAAAAGTTACTTCGTAAACAGGGTTTTGAGCTTTGGATGTGACTGTCGGAAACAGCTTCCCCACTGGCACTTCATACCTCCCTGAAAGACTTGCCTTGTCTCTGACCTAAAGTTGAACAAAGACGAAAAGATGTCAGCAACTAATGTAGTTCAAAGCAGAGTGTCTCTCTACAGACTGCTAGGGCTTTAAACATGGCAGAACTAATACTTAGGAATCGAACGGGAATACAACGCGTGCAAGCTTCTCCATTTAATAACCTTTAATATATTTTCTGAGTTCATTTTACCTATTTCTTTTGAAGGCTGCTATATGGCTACATTCCCCATGGAAGATCTTTATACACTAATATTTAGTAGTAACGTCAAGTCTGTATGGCATGCAGTTTTCATAATATGTAGAGAGCCTGTTGATAAAATATATACGTTCCCTTCACAAATGGGGTAAACCACTGTGAAAACAACCTGGTCCTGGTATTTCACTTCATTTATTTCTTATCCGCATACAAAAAGCGGTTTGTAAGAATCTTAGAAGTCAGAAGATCATGATACATGTGCACAAGTAGTTATATGAAACTGTATCATCTCATGAGTAATGGGTTTAAACTAGCAATCAGAAACCCAGGTACATATATTAATCTTAAAACCGTATAATTATATGCATCTATAAAAGCATGCGTGACTAACTAGTTATTTATATCAATAGACATCAGAGAAAGTGAAAAGTTTACACTGCTTGATTCCCCTCATCATCGACTTTACCATTCCGATTAATTGCAGTAATTTAGCGACAGGTTTTGTTGTGGGAGCTTTGGGTTCAATTCTCACCAATGGGAATCGTAGCACTAAATACTTTTATGATAAAATACATGACGAAAAATGGAGGTATATACATCGTTTGACAATGGGGTTTGCTGCTGTAACTTGAGTCTCCCTTACATGAATTAGGCAAGATGATAGACAACGTCAACTGAAAAGGAAGTTGCTTGTCATTGCATATTGCTCGTAACTTGCCTGTCATTTATCAAGACGGAAATGGTCGCAAAATTTATATCACAGCATGTGTAAAACTGTATGGTTTTGGTGAATGTAGTGTAGCGCGTTGTAACGCAGAAAATAGATATAACGTACTGTTACTTATCTATTACCAAATCATGAGAAGCGACTAAGACTAATAACATATTAAGACTAATAAAATACTAAGAGTCATAAAATACTAAGAGTCATAAGATATTAAGAATCATAAGATACTAAGAATCATAAGATACTAAGAGTAATAAGATACTAAGACTAATAAGATACTAAGAGTCATAAGATAGTAAGAGTCATAAGATACTAAGGCTAATAAGATACTAAGACTAATAAAATACTAAGAGTCATAAGATACTAAGAGTAATAAGATACTAAGAATCATAAGATGCTAAGACTAATAAGATACTAAGACTAATAAGATACTAAGAGTCATAAGATACTAAGAGTCATAAGATACTAAGCATCATAAGAAAGTAAGGCCTTAATGAGAGAAAAGGACCATGATTCTTGCGGTACAAACACAATATATGCCATTAATTGAACAAAATTAAAGTATAAGGTCGACTATGGTCGTAAACGTTTAAACAATTTTCGCCATTAATTAATTTGCGCCATTCTAATTTAAAAACAGCCTTAAAAACAGCCTTACTTGATACATTTGCTTAAACCAAAGACACTGCCCTGCACATGCTGCGCGATCGTTTTCATCATCTTGACATCATCAGACTAAATTTAAAAAAAGTTTATAGCATTCTATAACAACAACGACAACATAAGAGCATTTCATCATGGTAACAAGCAAGTGATCAGTGTTACTGACTTCCACTTAAAGGTATGTGTACGACTGTTTTTTCTCATCCTTCACATTGATGGTTGGGGCTGTCGTGACACATCTCGACTCCCTATGGCTCGTGACCCTAATTAAGGGCGTAGGCGTTTCAGCGCAGCTTAATCGCGTGATCCTTTGCAATCACTCATGTGATTAGGCTACCACTTTGGTATTGCATCATTGATAATTATAATTAGAAATGTAAAACCTTTTAAGGACGAGTTGATCTTGTGAAATAAGTCAGTTTTCAGTTCAGTTTTCGATGTGAATTGTCAGTTGAGCTCTCTAGCCTTTCAAGCTTACTATTACTGGATTTGGCTCAATAATCTCATGAGTCGATATTACGTCACATCTCTTTGCTGTATTACATTCCTTCCGGATCTCAGCTGTCGTTAGGACAGGGCCCGTTTACTTGATCCACAGAGCTTCTCTTATTTGTAGGTGTGATTCCCCTCTCGCTGAACTGTCAAGAATTTCTACGTCCTTATCCGTCCGAATAACTGCTCTACATAAAGGCTCAGAGTACCTTTAAATTCTTTCTGCAACGGACCAAATTGATAAGAGTGCACCGAAACGCGTCTTTGGTTTAAACAAATATATCCAGTATTTAAGTCTATTTTTAAATATCGTAGTACCAATGCATTCAATCAATTTAATTCCAACTTAAAATTTTATGAGATCGACAAAGTGACACGGTAATGTTTCTGTTGGAACTATCATGGCGAAGAATAGCGATAATTAATTGTGGCAGTACAACAGCCATATCAAGCAGTTATTTTCTTTGATGATGATTGCTATTAAGCAGAACCAATGTTTGAACAAACCTAGTTTTCTTTAATGGAATAATCTTCTGCTTTGATTAGAGCTCTGTACGTCACGACGATAAGAAGCATACGTGGCTTCATGTTTTGAAATTTATTTGACATATAGGTATAACTTTTGGTTGGCTAAGATCATTCATCTTCAGATTAAAAGCTACTTTGCGGGTTTAAATTATCATTTGGGGTTAGAACCTGGTGGAAATGAAGGCTTATTGAGTTTTTCAATCTAACTCATGAAGCATA
>JAAAKM020006971.1:146325790-146336666 GCA_010016025.2 Alatinidae sp. Z8VKAUB7J3 | reverse complement strand
GGTGTTTAATTTGGGCTAACAGCTTGGCACGGAAGACACGAGGCGTGCTCAACCAACCACCTGGAATACTTTCCAAAGACAGTGGGGTGCATCTGTTATCAATGAGAACAGGTTGTTCACTCATTGATATCCTAAAAGCCGAGAAGCGGTCCTTAAAAGTTTGCAGTAATCTCTTCTGCTGTACTATGCTCTGCTATGCTCTGCTCCGCTGTACTTTGCTCCGCTGTACTCTTCTCTGCTACACTCTGCTTTGCTATACTCAGTTCTGCTGTACTCTCTACTGCTGTAGTCTTTACTGGGGTAATCTCCTCTGTTGTACTTTCTTCTGTTGTACTTTCTTCTGCTGTACTCTCTACTGCTGTACTCTCTACTGCCGTACTCTCCACTGCTGTACTCTCTACTACTGTACTCTCCACTACTGTACTCTCTACTGCTGTACTCACTTCTCTTGTACCTTGCTATGTTCTGCTTAGCTACATTCTTCTATTTTCCGTTCTTTCCTGCCCTGTACCGACCTGTTCTGTTCTGTCCTATTGTACTCTGCTATGCTCTGCTCTCTTCTTTTACGTTCTAGTCGGTTTTGTTCGCTCATTTTGTGTCCTACTTCGTTAAAAAAATAGACTGAAAATAAAAATACGTATGACACCAAAAATCATACCGAGTAAAGCTTCAATGCATCCCGCGACTGCGTCGTCAATTTTGTTACTGCAATTTAATAGAGACGAAACATGTTAATTACATATTAAACGAAAATAGGCTACAAATGTACCATTGTTAAATGCATAAAGCGATGAATGAGGCTGATTCTCGTTTCCAAGGTAAATCTACAAAATTTGAAAGTTTTTGAGTAGCATTTTCCACGGAATAGCATTAAATAATTCGGAGTTCCTCAAGGTATCTCTGTAGTCAACTGTATATAAAAGAAAAAATATCGAGTTATTTCATAACTGAAGATTTCACGTTGAAATCAAAATCCTTAACCCTTCCAAAACATTGATCAAAGTGCAAGTTGGATAAACACACTTGATTGTGAAATCACGTTCCAATAATTAAACTTATGTTTTGATACATTGTATCATAAACGATGACTTCCTTGTTACTAAAGATACAAAGTTGGAAAAAGATAACCATTTTTAATTTTGCGATACATAGCTGACAGATTCAATGCAGGAAGTATTTTATGCCGGAAACGTTTGATAAATCGATGTTAGAACAGTGATAAATTCGTAGAGATTAATATCTTTCCTTTAACCGTTTGAATCGGTAAGATAATGAAGACGCCAGCGTCGCTGCGGGGACCAGACACGTATAACAAGACTGTCTTACAACAATACGCTAGTCAACCTATATTTAGAACGGCTTTGGTTACGTGGTGACAGCAAGATACTCAGCACAGTATTTCGACGAGAAGCTGATCACATTTGTACAGGTGTAGAGTTATTCCCTATAAAAGGATTCCCTTCATCAAATAAACTTGCAATCTCGCTAAACCTATCAACAACCTTTCAGAAATCTTGCGTGAGACCTACAAGTGTTACAACGTTTTTGGAAATGCCATTTAAAAAACTTGCATTGAGCATATCGTTGCTACAACGTAACTAATTAAGGTATTTGATTTAATGTCGTATCATGATCGAGTTAAAGTTCTCCAAATAGGCATAGCTATATAGGAAGTCATCGTTATGATACAATGAGCTGTTGGGATGTCGAATGATCGCTTCATCAGTGAATGTTTTTAGCCTCAGTAAAAGGAAATGGAATCATATCAGTGTTTGGACATCATTAATGTATTGAATATACATCTAGAATGTAACAGGTACCAAAAACTATCCAGAACTGTACAAATACACCGAAGCAAGTTTGGAACCAGATAGTTTGTCTATCCGATATCTCGAGTACGTTTTGATACCACTTTCACTAAAGACGAAACTTTGGTACAAAACGAATACTGGATAGTATGGGTAACACGTTACTGAAGGGCACAAAAAACAATCCCGTACAGTGTTACATAGACCCTACACTAATACTTGGTCCACGACAACAAATCTTACCAGTTAGAAATAAGCATATATTTCTGTAAGTCCAGATCCTAGAGGAAAGTGGGGGAAGAACGAATTAATTCTGCGACTTAATAAATGGTCAGAAGAGGAAATTAAACTCACACTTAAAGGCGAGGCACGGGAGTCGAGTATTGTATGTGTAATTTAGTTAATTGATATAATTCAATATATGTACCATTATTGAAATTTAAGGCTAAAATAATATTGATTAAGAAACTTTGTGTTTATGATTGCAATGTTGGCCTAAATCTCTGACCTTGAAGTGGAAGTATTTTTGGTCGTTGCAGTCGTGGAATCTGACACAAAAAATAACCGACTTAACTTATATTCACTCACCTTTCCCTTGTTCTTGAAAACACACTTTTTATTGATGGATACATAATAATTTTCAAAAAAACACTACAGAAATAGAAAATAGTAACTTTAGTGGACTTTCAGACCACAATAACAGAAGTCGAGGCAGTAGTAAATCGAAGACCACTGACTTATTTGTCCGATAATCCAAGTGACCCTGTGCCATTACGGCCAGTTGACTTTTTAATTGTTGATGGATGTGTCAAGAAGAAACCAGCAAAGTAACATTGGTTTTTATGCAATAACCTTGAGTCTTGTAATAAGGTTGTGTTAGGATTTTGGTCTAGATGGTCACAAGATTATTTACAAGAGTTGCGCTTGTAGCACAAACATATTGGCCAGTCAGGTACTCTACCGCAGCCTGGTGATGTAGTGATGGTTAATCTAGGTCGAACTAGGAATCGTTTCCTATTTCCCTTAGGTCGTATTCTGGCCTTGATAGTAGTTAAGGATGGTTAAGTAAGGGCAGCACGTGTCTTCTCTGGAGGTACTGTGCTTCATCGGCCTTTACATTTGTTGTATCCTTTAGAAGTTTTGTCTTCATCGACTAAAGACTTGCAGATATTACATCGTCGTTTATCTTGCACTAAGCAGGCAGAAAGTTGTGCCGCCAGTAAAGCTACTAAGGTTCCTACAGCCCGTTGTAAGAAAGCTCCTACTGTTACACATACTAGGAGTGGTAGAATTTGCAGGAGACCAGACTACTTCTAGTAGATGGTAAGGGAAGCCATTTGGCCGCCCCCAGTATGTTACGAACCTTTTATGAGGAATAATTATGTAAAGTCTTATGCTTATTCCAAGGCTCTTGGGTCCAGTCCCTTTGACTGTTTTGTAGACCTCGTGTCACTTTTCTTGATCGTTAGTTATTCTCAATCATGTTTACCTTGTTGATGTTTGCTGGAGAAAAGAGAATTCTTGTCAAGTAATGACAGAACTCAAATTAAACTTGTATTATGTTTGTTATATTCCCCACAGGGGCATACAGCTATTGTCCGCCCTTTGATGGTTCATATAATAAAAAGTATCTTTTACGGTTTATTCCAAAATAAAAGTGCTGTTTTGGAGTAACAGAATAGCCAGAACCTCTTATTTATGCGTTTTCTAAAAGCATTATTTAAGAGTGAATTATCTGCGGTGCACACACTGGCCATAGCTTTTACGTATGTTCTTTTCTATCAGAGAGCCGCAAACAGCATTGTCAGTATTGCACAAAGGATTGTAAATCACTTCAGTGATTCCTCGATATCATGTAACATTATCATTCGTCTTAAGAAAACGAGTAGGACTGACAGCAATTTCTTGTGATATTCTGGTGATCATGAACAAATAATATTACGCAATAAGGGGCTGTATATCATCACTATTTAATCAACTACTGGGCAGTATTTGGTAGCAATTCAATGACTCGACCGAATACCGGATAGTGCAATTTTTGGCCGAATATCGAGTGTTTGGTGCATCCCTATATTACTCATAATGTCGAGCTTCACGTCAATGCTTGCACAAACACTCATGAAGGCCAAGGGATTCAAACCCACGAAACCATTTCCTCGAAAACCAATGGACCCATGAACTTTTATATATGAATATTGAGTAAGCCAATGTCAATAATTATTACTCTGAACACAACTAGAGTACCTTTTGGACACAGAGATGGTCGTCGGAGATGGGCTAAGTGCAAGGGTGCAAGGGTGCAAGGGTGCAAGGGTCGTTTGCACAGAAACATTTTACAAATAAAAATATTGTAGTTGTTCTGGGGGGCAATCGTTCGGGGGGCAAAAAGAACTGGAGGCAATTGTCCAGGGGGCAATATGCACTGGGGGTAATTGTCTGGGGGCAATTTGCCGGGGAGAAATCGTCCAGGGGGTAATCATCCGGGGGGCTGTCGTCCAGGGGGCAATTGTCCGGGGGCAATATGCACTGGAGGGAATTTTCCGGGGGGGATTCGCCGGGGGGGAAATCCACCAGGGGGAATCCGCCTGATCCCAACTGTAAAGCAAATATTTCACCTGATGACATCGAAGAGCCTACTGACATTTTAGCTGCTTGGAATGGCCCATTTGCAGAACAGTGGAAGGATGCAACTGATTCAGAATACAATTCCGTTATGGAAAATGACACATGGGAATTAACAGATTTACCTGCAGGAAGAAATTTAGTAGGTTCAAAGTGGGTTCTGAACGTAAAGAAGGAAGCTGATGGTTCAGTTGACTCATTTAAAGCGAGATTAGTCACACAAGGTTTTATGCAAGAATATGGACTAGACTACGATGAGATCTATACACCAGCAGCAACAAATAGGAATTTGACTGAAGAAATTTACATGAAACAACCTCCAGGATATGTTAATCCAAATCGTCCGAATGCAGTATGTAAATTGAAGAAAAGTCTTTATGGACTGAAACAGTCAGCTCGTTGTTGGAATAACGAAATAGATACATTTTGACAGGATTCCGGATATACACGAGGATCATCTGATTACTGTATTTATTCAAAATCAGAAAGGAATCAAGACGATTGGATTCGTTTTGTATTGTTACTATTATATGTTGACGACATCTTACTTGCTCCGAACGACAAAGAATTTTGGGGGAAAAAAGTTATGACTTTCATATCGATTTGAAATTACTGATCAAGGGGAAGCGAATTACATTCTTGGTATGGTTATTGAGAGAAATCAAAATGAAGGTATTTTGAAATTAAGTCAGAAGAAGTATATTGAAGAAATTCTAAAGCGTTTCAAGATGTTTTAATGTAAACCGGTAGCAACTCCATTAGAACCTGGGAAGAAATTTGTAAAACTTAGTGAAGAAGAGAAACCAGCAGACGAATCATTGTATCGCGCTGTAATAGGTAGCTTAACGTCCCTAGCCACTACCACATGCCCATGTTAGCATATTGCGCAGGCAGTAGGAAAAAGATATAAACTCAACCGTTATGAAAGATGAACAATCGACTCCTTCTTAGCTGATCAAGATTACAGAAAGACTGATTCAGAAAGCACTAGGTTACGCCTACTAATGCTCAAGTCATACCACGATCGTATAATCTTTTAGTTCGAGGCTAATTACATGAAATACAGGCTCTTGACAGGCCCAGATATCGCATCCACAATAAACATCACTGAAAGGATCACTGGATAGGAATCAAAAGAATTTTACGTTATTTAAAGGGTACCACGGATTATGGACTATGTTATGTAAAATCGAATTTGGGTTCAAATGTTTAATTTTCTGGGTATATTGACTCGGAATGGGGAGGAGATTTCGATACAAGAAAATCTGTATCTGGTTATGCGTTTTAGATTAATAACTGTACAATTTCGTGGATGAGAAGGAAGCAATCATCAGTAGCAAAATCATCTACTGAGGCCGAATATATAGCTCTAAGTGAATCAGTAAAGGAAGCACTATGGTAAAGAAAGGTGATTATAGATTTTGGTTATAACCAATCACTCAAAACAATAATTTTCGAAGATAACCAAGGAGCGAATAAATCTTCAAAGAATCCAAGGTATCACGGCAGAACGAAGCACATTGACATTGATCATCATTTTATACGAGACACACTCGAAAAGGGATTAATCGATGTTAGATATTGCCCTACCGAAATAATGATAGCAGACTTACTAACGAAAGGACTTCCGAAACATAAATTCGAAGAACTTCGAACAAAGCTCGGTGTATTAAAAGCATGACTGAATGAATTACAAAAAAAGACAATCAATTATTAAGGGGGGGTGTTGAAGTAGTAATAACAGCTTGACTCCCTGTGGTTTTATGCTAATTAAAAGTATTTCCTCTTATTGTTTTATTGGTGTGTGCATGTAATATTTTGTTCTTCTAGCACCTTTCTGGCCTGCTTATAAGCTTCGTCGTTCCCAATTAATAAATATTGTTGTATCACATTCTTGGGTGCCCCTGTTAAATACTAATTTAAAAAATTGGGCTTTGCAATTTTTATATTGGGCCCTATTGGTTTTGAGTCAATAAGAGCATTAAAAGAGCTTTTCTACATAGGATAATTCAAAGGATCCCCACTAAAGACAGGCACTACCACCTTAGGGAGTTGCCCCGCTACTGCTAACTTAACATTGGTTTCTTGCTGATTAGCCGTTGCCATTAATAAACTTTTGTTGGTTTCAACAACAAAAAGAAGACAACAATAAACCGGATGACAAGAGATTAACGACTTCTTTCATTTTGGCTTGAGGGCTCGAGTGCTTCACAGTAGCACGACGTTCAATAGGAACCTCTCTTTCTACTTCGCTGTCATGTGCCTTACTGTTGTGTACTTTTATGTACTAACATAGAACTGCTCTCATGAAATACCCCGAATCATGAAGCTAAGATGTGACAGTTTACTACAATCATCTCAGAATTATTTCTTTAAACTCTTTCATAGAACAGCTTCTTTCTACTCTTCATAAGTTTACAATACTCTCCTGTTCACACCTCTGGCAGATTAGCGACTATCTTCTCTGCTTGAAGGCAGGCTTAGATCTTAAACCACATTATAGTCTATTACGCTGTAACGTGCTTCAAGAAGCATCGAAATATAGCAGTCTTCACAAATTTGGAAATGACATATACCTACTTATATTAGTAATAGTACTGCATGCCCTCAGTGTTAAAAAAGCAAATAGTTTCTAATGCTTGCCACAATTGCTCCCTTTGATGGTCTAGCAGTTTGAAGAAAGTAATTGCGAGGTGCTAGCGAGATCTATCAGATTCTCGCTAGATCTGAAGGTTTTGCGAGACAGTTTGCGAGGTAGTAGCAAGTACTCCAATTAGCGAGTCTTTTGTGAATAAAGATATTTAGCTAGCGAGGGCTTACCGAGACAGTTAGCAAGCTCGCAACGCTAGCGAGGCTTTTGTGCATAAGACCCCAGATTCCATCAGCCAATTAACAGTCAAAAGAAACGTCTGCGCATGGTCAGAACTGGTCGCTGGCGCCCCGCACGACTCTCGATCGCCTAATGGAGATCGACCTTAAAAGACTGACAGAGGTAATGTAATGTCAATAAGAATAAGAAATAGAAATAAAGTAATTCTCATACCTCTTTCAATCCATGCAGACGATAGTAAGGCATACCTGTTTTCTTTCAATTTGATGAAATTTCGGAATTGACGGCAACTTTTATCGATATTTTTCGAAGGTGATCCTGACTACTTTCGGATTCTACTAAAGACTTCTTTCCACGCTGTTCTTCGGACAATTCGAGCCCACTGACAATTCCAATCTCTTTCAGGACTGTACGATTACAACTATGGTCCACTGACATTCCAATTTCCTGCAAGGGCTGTACGATTACAATTATGGTCCACTGACCATTCCAACTTCTTTCAGGGCTGTACGATTACAATTGTGCCTGGCCTTCGTGGAAGATCTATTTTCCAAGAAGGAGTAGTACTAAAATATTCCCTCCAATTACGATGCGCAACGAGACGACGATAATAGAGAACACTCTCGGATTTATGATATACAATCTTTTTGAAACCTCCGTACTTTACTGATGTATTGCGTATTGCGATTCGACTTACGACTGTGTTGCGATTGAGTTACGTTGCTTTGCGATTGTAATCTACGTGCAATATAAAGATTACATTAGGACTAGTTATATGATTTATAACGAATAAAGGATTAATTCGACAAAAATATAATGACTTCTTACCGATCGGGCTGTAGCACGCTACATATTTGGGCAAAAGGCAAAAAACATTTCATTGCCGTAGCATTAAGGACATTTTTTCCATTCAAAGTGGCGGTAGTTTACCCTATCCCCCTTCGAATCTTCAGAACCGTCGATTCATGTCCCAATAATTTTCGGGCAAAGGAGTATTTTTTCGGAAAATAATATACAGCCCTCTCCGCCCCCGGGCCCGTAGCTACGTGGGACATTCAGGGACGATGCCCCCCCCACGCACGCACCCGCGCGCCCCGTGTGTGCCTAGCAGCGCGAGCCCGATCACCAGACCTTTCAAACATCAAGGCTGTAATGTCAAAGGAAGTAGAGCAGGCAAATAAAAAGCATAAATACTCCTTTCTGGATCTATTTAAACATCGTGCAATGTTTAAGAAATTGATCATTTTCTCATTTATGTTGTAAGTGTTAATGCTTTTCTTACAGTATGCATTTTATAGTAATTTGTAGGCAACGTTGACCAGAAACCGTCGAGTCGTAACTCGTTGGATTATTATCATGAACAAAAATCAATATCCAGGTACATAAGAAACACATATTACACAATACCCTTTTATAATACTTACTTTATTTAGGTTTTAGATAATACCAAAATATCATTTAAATCAAAACCATGCTTTCCTTAACAATGATTTGCTCTTCTGAAGAAAAGATTAAACAAGAAAAATCTAAAGCAACTTCAAAAAAATTATACAATTGAGAATTTATATAGAGGCAGTTCCACCGTTCCAGCATTGCAATATGCAATTATGCAACTAATAACGATTTGCATACTTTTTAGTGATCCTTACGAAAAATAATTAAGAGGAAATGTGCTAAGTTGTCACCTTTGAAAACTTAGCAGAACTTGAATTGTCACGCCTCGTTGAAAAGCGAGCATTCTAAAGATAGCGTCTACGTGTATCTAATGCAATAAATATTGAGGGAGATAATAAAAAATCTTCACTTTTTCGTTACAAAGTAATCTTAGTAGAGCAGATACCTCATCCATATCCCTTTACTCGGAGGTGCATGTGGTTTTTGTTTTGATGCATTGACCTCAAATTTGGCCCTCTTCAGTCTTGAAAAGAGTTGCAAAGCTTTTGACGCCTCCGGGTCCACCCTGAGGGGAATAAGAGTGCAAGAAATCTGACCATAAATTCGAGGATCAAGTTAATAAATTTTGGCAGGAATTGGGCTAGCAATCTAGGAAGAGAAGAGCAACATACGTACCTACACACATTCAGACACACAGACAAATTGACACTTATATATAAGATTGCTACAACTGTCTTTTCAGGTCAATATACATTTTTATGTTTGCCAATCTTTCAAAAACCAAGCTAGAATGTTGTCTAACCGGCCGCGCATCAACGTCTCTCTTGTTGCAGATGTATGAGTGAGTCAGCTTCTAAAACGTTACGAAACTCAAAGGCACCACCTTATATATCGTTATGGCTGGCTCCTCCTGAACAACGAAGTGGGATTGGTTAGAGTGGAAGCTGTTTGTTTAAATTTGAGTACGACAGGAGTGAGAATTCCTCAGCGAATGCTACCTTGTTACTTATAAACTTAACATCCCTATTAAACCAGTTCAATGTGGAGTGGATGGAACCAAACACATTGAGATATGTCAGTCATAAGTGGAGTAGTCAAGATTATGAAGAGGGGATTGCTTACCAATGATAAAGTAAATGCCAAAACATGAAGTCATGTCATTGAATCTCTGTCAATTGTCTCATTCATCATTTTTTATATTACGTAGTATGAAGCTTACATATACTTTACGCATGAAAATCATAACAAGTTAAATCCTCACTTCAAGCCTTTGACGTTTTCTCTTGTGAACTACAATTTTATAAGGTTACTTTCAACATGTTTCGTTTCATTTTTACAGCTTTTCCGTTGTTCTTGGCTATTACGGTTTTACGTTGGGAGTAACAGAATTGTCAGGCAACAAACATTTGAATTTGTTCTTGAATGGCTTTGTGGAGGCATGTTCATCAATTGCATTAGTTTTGCTGGGCTTAAAGTAAGTAAACTATTAATTTGACTGTATATATTGCCAATAAATTTAGCAATTTGTACTCCAGCACATGTTTTGCTGATTCTGCCAGGTCAAAGGAAAGGAAGGTAGGTCCACGGCCTTCAACAGTATAACATAGTTGGTATGTTAGTCTCCACTGTACTGTTCCTTATATTTAACTATACTCCGCATTGTATTGACTTGGAAGTTTTACAAATCAAGAGATTTTGAAAGTGGATGGAATCGCAGAGCGATTGGAGGTTGCTTTCCCCTTTTCCGTAGCCACATTTTTTGTACTGTCATCCAGAATAGAGCCGTAAGGTTCCTGATACGACCTCTAGCTAAATATTGTATATAGCGACCTTTTGGTCTGTTGGTCTACAAAGATTGTTACTTGTGCGCCGTACGCTAAGTAGTCCAATTTTGCTGTCTTGTCCATATTCTAAGGTGCGAAAATATGCATGTCTTCATTTTGAAAGATAATTTCTACATGAAAGCAATGAGATTCTTAGTAAGCAATGTATGGTAAGATATTGTACAAGCAGATACCGCCGAAGCTGTTGCATTCTGACCAATACACTGATTGACAATTTTTTCAGTTATTGCCTATGGGTCAACTGAAAATCTATTTGTTGAACAAAGATACCTTATATGGACAAGGTACACAATGCAAGACGTCAACCTTGAAAGCTGCGTATATCTTGAGATATTACAAGTCAAGTCAATTACAAGTCAAGTCAATTACAAGACAAG
>JAAAKM020006971.1:146314013-146324449 GCA_010016025.2 Alatinidae sp. Z8VKAUB7J3 | reverse complement strand
GAATACAGTAGATAACTTTTTAATGCCCTATTAGTGAAGTTATGAATATGTTTACTAGAGCCTAACAGCATCTTAGCGAGTCACCTGCCTTGGTTGTGCTAAGGAAAGTTAAACATTGAAAGGTTGAAGAGGGTGCAAGTAACCTAATACTATTGGAGTATGACATCTCTTAATTATCTTTGACTACTTACTTACCACTTATAATTTGGCTATTTTTAACCAGTCAACTTTTTCATGGTTGTTGAGCCATCTGTTAGGGGTTATGACCATATATACTTTTAATTTAGAAATATTTTCAGAATTTAATTTTTTTTATCTTAAATGAAGTAATTGATCTATGAACAGCGAGAGTGTAGTTAAGTATAAATAAAACGTTGGCTTTTATATGCATGCATTTTAGATACAACGCAAAAAAGAACACATCATTGAAAAAAAATTAAAAATAGAAATATCCATTCCACCCACCATATAATATAAAATATTGTTACAATTCCACAGTGTGTTATTACTTATTGTATCTTTCTCTAAGTGTGTCCACAGATGACCATCTTACAAGTACTCTTACAATCTTTTCCAAAGTTGTTATTTGTGCATATTACTTTCCACAGAAATCTTGGCATTGGTGCTGTTTCGACAGCTGGTCGCATCGGTGGTCTACTGGCACCTCAGGTTGTGTATCTTCATAAAGTAAATGTAGCTATTCCTTACGTCATTTGCGGATCCGTTCTCACTCTCAGTGGGCTTTTGTGCTTTCTGGTCAAGGACACTTACCAGAGTCCGTTGCCTGATAAATTGGAACCTGATACAGTGGAAAGGTAAGGCAGTAGCGGTTTAAAAATCAAGTATCTTACATTTGATGCGCTAAGTTCGTAATAGAACTGGTTTTTAATCATTTTTCAATTTCAAATATTCATTGATATTACGCATTTTAATTATTCCTTGTACAGAGAACTGAAATATATGTTATCTCAGCAAAGGTTCAGAAATACCCGAGATCAGGCAGCAAAATCTGTTTAGATAAATATCAAGGATGTCATGTATTCAGTGGCTCTCCTTTGCAACTTTGCTCCTATGCCGAATCGAAATTATTCGGGAGCAATAATTGAAAACTGCCTAAGGTCTTTATTTTACGTTCTAAAATATACGTACATTTCACTATTACTCTTGTCCCGGTCCATACTTGTTGAAATTTTTAAAGTTTATGGTTAAAAAATTTTTCACTTCAGATCTACTGCTTATCAGAGATTTGGTTTCCAGAGATTGATTGGTAGACCGTTTGCGAGCTCATTTGCTACCTTGACAGTATAAGCTGCAGGGTCTCCAGTCACTTAAACATTTTCATCCTCCACATTAATTCGTGCTATGCATTGTTCCAAAGGAGATTTGATGCTGAGTAATATATAAAAATTATGTGCAGAAAACGCATGTTGTAGTGGCACTAAATCATTGATGGTAAAGGATTGAAGCAAGATAGCTCCAAAGGGCAACTGAAAGCCAAATGACGATTTTCGGTAGTCATAAACACATATACTCTGTGATCTTAAATTTCTTATAACCGTTAATGATTTGTCGGTTCGTTTTGCTGTGAATTCCATCCAGCGGTATAAAACTGGAACGAACTATCCCTTTCCTTCAATAAAAAACCAAACGTGGTGACGGTTGCTTGATCCTCAGACCGTCTGAGGTAGATGAGTTCATTAATCCATATTTCGAAAAAGAATATACTTCAGCATAACGCTGTTTAGCTTGGACCGAAATTTCGTATGACAGTATCTTTCAATTAGTTTCTGGTTACATTATATCTGGTAAGGATGTGAGCTTTTATCACTACTACTAATTGTGATGGCCAAATGGGAAGTAATCGGAACAAATACTGTACCAGCAAGCTTTCGCCGGTCACTGTCTTCATGAAAACAACTCTGCTCAAACAATACAGGCTTTACAATAGCTATAGATTTATGGGATGAAAATCGTGTTTTCGGGGCAGGCTCAATTGAATACTTTTGATGAGGAGGCATTAGCGAAAGTCTTCACGTGCCGGTATAATTCTTGCCTTTCCAGATACAGTCAAATCTAGTCGCCACATTAGTTCCCTGTCATCCACCGGTGGACATCGACATCCAGCTCAAGGCAATTGGAGACCAGCCACTCTGCACCAGGTGACTTGACCAAGGAAGAACTGCCCTCCGGCCCGTCATCAATCCAAAGTTTATTAAAGTTAGAAAGTGTCATCGGTTCTTTTCACAACTCACAATCCAAACCCTCTCTTCTCGATGATACTTTCTACTTTCAATGGGCTTTGGTCATAACGACGTGCCGGATGGCAGTCCTTGGTCAAGTAACATGGTGCAGAGAGGCTGGTCTCCAATTGCCTTGAGCTGGATGTCGATGTCCACTGGTGAATGATTGGGAGCTAATGTGGCGACTAGAGAAATAGAGTATGTTAACATCGGAGGTCACCTCGCTCAGTTGGTAGAGCGCATGCCGGGAACGCGCGGGTCACGGGTTAGATCCCCGGTGGTGACATATTTTCTATTTTTCTAGTGCTCTTTTCAAACTGAAATTCAAACTTATTGATGAAGCTAAAATAGAGACATGTTATAGTAGAGGGAATGTTTTTGATGGCATATCCTAAAGTCACAAAACCAATGGTGTAAGGAAAGGAGATATAATAAACTTACGACAAAACATATTTTTCAATCTCCCATTATTGATTCCTGTCGATGCACATCCTAACCTATGACCATCGCCAGATAACAATATCCCCCAAACTACTATTGGCGGAGTTAGGTATGCCCCTCTACCCATCAATCTAAAGATTGGTTCCGAGAACTAAAATATATTTGCAGTTACTCCTTATCAATGATGCTCTAATTGCTTTTGAAATTTGTCATGGGTTTAAGACTTATGCGTTCAGTAACGGATTCATTCTGCTAAACGTTTTCACCATACACTGATCACAGCAATCATATGGAGTGAAATGAGAATTTTTTTTACGATGAATGTATGGGAAACGAAAAAACCAAAATACATCGTAGAGTATTACAGTCACGCGAGCCACACCTTTTCTGCCACTAGAATTATTGAAAGAGGCATAAGAGGCATTTTGTCGACAGAGCACCGGTTTCTTTGTTTTAATAAATGCAGCTTCTAAAGCGGCGAAATGAAAAGGACATCGGGCTTTGGCTAATATCCTAAACGAATCCTCTTGGCAGTTCTCGGCACATGATGGGTTTTCAAACAAATAATGTCCCATTTCCGAGTTTGTCTTCGGATCTGTTGACTTAGCTTTGTTTACACGATTTGGTAAAATTTTGGAAACGTTACACGCTATTAAACCGGAAACGCTCGTTAGGCCATAACGACCTTGGTTACGTGGTGGCAACGACATTCTTAATACAGTGTTTTCTTAATGTCGCTGCAGAAATGTCCACATTATAGGAGATATTAGGCAATATGTGTTAAAGATTTCTATTAGATTACGTTTACTTTTAGGTATAATTCGTAGAGAGATATCTTTTATAGGTGAGAACTCTAAATCTGTAGAAATATTATAAGCGCCTCGCAGAAAATACTGTGCTGAGCATGTAGTTGCCACCACGTAACCAAGGCCGTTCTACCGTGTGGTTTAGTAGCGTACTGCGTCTACTAATGAAGGCTGGCACATGTTGCGCGATTCTGTCAAGCAGCAGCGACCAAGAGTTTTCACACGATACAAGTGCGCGTTGTTTATTCCACCCAAAAGCTGCTGCATGTTGCCCCAAAAGACGTACTAACTGTCACACATAAAAGTTTATTGGTTTATAAAAATTCACGGGTCGTTGTGCGAGTGAATATATGGCTCGTACGTAGCTGAGGTTGCATGACAGAATCGCGCAAAATGTGCCCACCAAAAGGTGTAGCGACTAAAATAAATCATCACATGCTATTAAACTTATTCGTGTCACCTAAAAAGCCAGAATTCTAGAATTGGAGGCCGTCCTACGTACCGAGCCACTGACATAACTTCTTATTGAACCCAGTTCAATAACCAAGATTTGCAAACCGTTTATTCTTAACGCCTAAACTAACTTGCAATGGTTCCATGGCGGACAAGGCATCTTACGGCTTTACATCAATTTAATGAAGAAAATCGATAAATGAAACCAATACTGTGTTCCTGACTAAAAGTGAAGTTTCTTTTCTTTACATACCAAGATTCTCTCCTCCCCACACATCCATCATCATATCATATTTCCCTAATTCTCTAAACCATCTCTTGTGAATGGCAAACAGGCCACCAGCAATAACTGGACTCCTGCAACAAAGTCATAAAAGTACAAAAGTATAAAGGCAAAGAATGTAAGTTCATTTACACAAATCAGTGAAGAAAGTCCACTTGCATGCGCCTCTCCCACCGAAAATACGAATAGATGGGCTAAACAATGCTCAGTAACTTTAGAACAGTCACGTAATATCAAGCCTCTTGTACGAAATAAACCTGTCCACAAGTAACACTGCATATGCCTTGTGGGCTAGTCGCCAATCTACTACTAATCACTGATAACAGTGACTGTAGTAAGCCATTATATTTTTACTTACTTGATTGGTGCGGATGGATCGTTCTGATGCGTTGCTAAGGCGTCAGCTGGAAGGAAGTCCCACTTGAAATTGAGATTCCAACCAAAACCTGAATGGACGAAAATAGTATATCTGCTTGTTACCAACTTCAACATCATAGGGTAAACAAGACAAGGTGCCACTCTGTCGACGAAGACATTCTTTCTCAACAACAGCTCAAGTCCCTCCTCCGTCTATCTTTTCGTACTATGAAATTATTTAGCGCGGTTAATTTGTCCTGTAAATAAACCAACGGAATTGAGTTACTCACGCCAACGTCTACAATTATACACTTATGTCTGAATCAAATCCAGCTTGAGTGCTTCCACTGCCGCATAAATTATTATCTACCTTTAAATCTACCAACATACTAACCCCACAAACAAACATATAATTAACGCTTAGTACCATAAAAGTCCACACTTGTTATGTTTGTTTTAATAGAAGCTGTAAGCTTTTGGATACAGGATAGTACCATCCCATACATACGGCCTTTTAAGCCAGTTTGCTAATAAAAACATTTGCCCTACTTGGAGGTAAACAATATGATGATTAATAAACGATCGCTTGCAAAGTTCGATAAACATACTCCAATCAAACTCGTTAATGTACTGTCCATTATATAATCTACAGTAGAACCCCTGCTTTCCTCTTGAAGTATATCAATTGAACCTCAAATATATCAATTAAAACTTACAATGATACCAGTTGAGTTTACATTTTGGATTTAAAACGAAACTACTTTTACCTGTTTCCAAATTCTTGTTGTTCTTATGCACTATCTCTCTTTTTCCTTGTGAGTTGCATATTCTACTAAAATGCTTATCGCAAATATCGACAGCATTTTGCCTGTCAGGTCCTCTTAGACAGCCTTGTTTACACCCTATTAAAATTACAAGGGAGCCTTCGCAACTCGCCCTGTTCTTCTTTACTCAGTAAATGTAATTCAAAATGAATTGCAATCTAATAACACTTGAGTGAATAAAAGCGACGATTACCTCCTCGAAGATCCGACGATGAACTTAGATAATTGAAATTATCCAAACTTATCACATCGATGATCGGCGATACAACGGCTTTGTAATTCTGTAATTAAAGGAAGAAATGTCACAGTGGGTAAGTCGTACTACGTCGTCTTTCGCTACTTGCCACACTTCTTCAAAAGACCGGAAGAATCAACGGTATACAGGGCAGGGCTTTTAGAGTGTGTCTTATTTACGGGTTCCTCTCTATATTCAACCTACACTAGACACACACAAATGTTTCTGTAACATTCTTTAGAGACCTATATTCATCATTTTAACATCAGTTTAACCTCCTTCCCTCTCCCGACCCCTGTTAAAAGATATTAATTTATGTGTATGGTAGACAAAAGCACATCTCCAATAAGTAATTAGCCCAATTTAATGTCATTCTGAATTTTAGAACAATTTCTCTGAAGAATTTTTTAAACAAAACTTTAATGTTGTAGAGTTCCTAATCGAATTAAGATCTCTAAAAAACTCGCAGTTTTGAAGTTTAGCTAGTCTTTGAAACGGTAGCCTTCACAGGTAGTCATAAGTTGCTTTTTATAGCTTCAATATTAAATTATGAAATCAAATTACATAGCATTTATCAAGGTATTAAATGATAACTGATTTTATATCCTGGTATGGCGTGCCAAAAGGTCGTTAGTAAAATTAATTGACCTTTCCATGGCAAACCATTTGGGATTTCATTGCGACATAAAGTCAAGTCACATTCGACAAGTTTTGCTAATCATTTGAAGTCTTTTCTCTTTACATTAGTAACTCTTCATTTACTTATTCAAAAGGATAACTGAGGCCCCATGCCTTTAATTAGCGATCATAATATCGATACATAATATTTTACAGGAGTTGGCGTATTTAAACTGTTGAAACGAAGCAAACAAGTTCTATCAAAGGACACCTGTCACAAATGTGGTTAGGGGCGATGCCTTCCAAAATAAAATATGCTAAATAGGTTGATTGAATTCCGCGTAAAATGAAGTAAGCATTACAAAGTTAAAACTATTTTTTGCCGTTACAAGATATATTTCAATGAACTATGATAATAAGCTTTGACTCCTAACTATTGATTTCTGTGCAGATTTATCTCTCACTTTGGCAAAGTACTGTCCTATCGCTTAACCTAGCATTCTTTTAGGATAATCACTAACTCCCTGGCTGTGCAATGGAGATAAACAGTCAGCAACTAGTGTTCCACTTAATGTTTGCAAATTGGAATGGTTGTGATCATAGTGATCCTCGCAGTGCTTGATCGGCTAAAATTGCACCAAATCTAAAGACGTGTTTCCACAAAATCAAAAAGACTTCGTCGTTGGTCATCGATTGTCACAGGCAGTCGGCAACTTCCTTGCGATAATAGGAAGGTCGAGATATATGACGAGTAGGAGATTCTTACTGTGAACACCTCAGTACTTCCTTCCATCTTTGAAGATTGTCCTCAGTCAGTCGTTTCAGGATGAGTCTAAATGACATAATTCTTTCTGCTCAACACGAGTTTTCAGATTACTCGCCTTAAAGTCGTACGGAAAGGTGTATAAGGGACTTTTAGATACAATGGGAAGTTTATATGCTGTAATTAAAGCGAATCTGAAAGGTTAAAAGGAACACGTAGAAAACTTTTTGTCGACGATATTAAGGCCCGCTTCGCCATCACTCGAAATTTGTTATTTAGAGCACATGCAAAGAACAGCGATGTCAGTCAGGTTTCGAGAGATTATTCAAGATATTTAGAAAGTTTAGAAATAGCTCGACACACTTTATCGAAATAGTATTGATTTGCTTTTCTTGAATAAGATAATCAGAAAACCGACGTGTAATCATATCAAATTGGTCGCTATGATTTAACGACAAAACTATGGATACTACTACTTGGTAAACCTAGAGAATGGCGTACGGATACAATTCCCTCTTTCTCTAAACTAGTCAATTATTATTGCATATGGTTGCCTGTTTGACAATGACGATCTGATTACAATCATATGGAAGGTGGGATAAACATAACTTATCCACTACTTGCTGTTCTCTTTCTACACATCCTAATTTGAAAACCGTTCGTGCAACTGGTTGTTGATAGCACTTGATCTCGTTATCTATCAAAATACCTTGACATGAAAATACAATGATGAGCCACGGTTTTCACCCCCCCACACCCATCCCACCCCACCCACCTAAGAACTCCTACTGAAACTTGTTCGCGTTCTAGATCCATACCTCATTAATACAGAAATGGCGTTTGAAAGACTAAACATAAACTACTACGCTATGTAGATCTGTTTCAATCAATCAATCAATTGGTGCCGTCCTCGAGGCGAGGGTTGGCAGCTATGGTTCTCCATCTTTCCCTGTCTTCAGCGCCCCTCCCTTGGGAGGTGTCTCTCTGGGTCTGGTGCTGGCTACTGCTCTCTGCAACAAAAGTAATAGTATAAAAACTAAAGATGACAAATGATTTAGGGATTATTGGAATATTGCTCTTTACACGCAAGTGTCATATATACAAATACAATGCCGTAACGATAAGTTAAAAAGTGAGAGTAATGACAATGCGAACTCAAATGACCCATATGTAAATATCAACTTGCCATACAGATCTAGAACATTTTCTACGAAGACGGCCAAGGCCAAAACCCAGAAAATCAAGGATGCTAAATTGTTGAACTGTCTACTTCATATTTCCGGAGCAAAATACAAACTTAGGGTAAAGAGAGCCTGTGGCAGAGCACAACCTTTATTCCATGAAGGACGCTAAATCTAAATGTACAAATCGATTATTATATATTTATAATCGATAACCTAGATGCATCTCCACCGCTTTGTTCTGCGTTGTATAGAAGAAAATTAACGATAAAACTGTCCCAATTACTTAGATAATCGTCACTAATAATTATTTAAAGTGTGCTTGTGAATCTGTCATACACCAATCTTTGTATCGTAATTAATATACCCATTCTACGTGTTTCATACATTGATACTAAAATGCTGAAGTTAAAATTTAAACTTGTTTACAAAATTGCAAATACAGCGCAAAGACAATTCTTGATGTATTACCAGCAAAAATGCTTATACCGCACGAGTTCACGTTAGGGCCATTATATCTGCTGTTTGCAATCCGTTTCGAACCGCGACACAAATGAGCAACCCAATAAGACCTAACGACCCATTTCCCAAACATTATATTCAGATATACCTAGTGGGTAATGCCACATTCACCCCCGGACATATATCCCCGGCAATCACCCCCTGCGACATCACCCCCCGCCATAATCACCCCCTGCGACATTAACCCCCTACGAGATTCACAAAACTTCCCATATGACGTTAATGTTGCAGAGGGTGAATATCACGGGGGGTGAATATCTCGGGGGAGGGGAGGTAATGTCGCAGGCGGTGATTGTCCGGGGTATATGTCCGGGGGGTGAATGTCGTAGAATCACCTTGTGTGTTTGTATATAACCAAAAGCCAAATAGATTTCTTCAAATTAATGTAAAACGATCAATAATACACTGTTTCCTAAAGCTCTTGCGACCCATATAAAAACCCTTACGATCCCCATGGATTACGCCACACTTAGGTTGAAAATCTCTGCACTAGAGGCCTTGTATTTGGGTCGCAGCCAGACATTTCCCGTCAAAAGAAGTTTCTGTTTGACGTTGTCTTGTACAAGTTGTGCTGTTCTGAGATCCAAATCCTGTAGCCAACAGTAGCAATATTTGGCTTACTTTATAAATTTTGGATTTACTATATTATATCGCGCTGCCGTTTACCATGCAAAGTCATACTTAACGAGCTTTGAGACCTTATAGTAATACATTGTGAGTAACAGGCAAACTGCAGCCTTTGTTTCCGTGAGCTGCTCCATTTTTACATCTGTTACAAATAGCAACATATTATCTAAAAATTCTCCAATAGTTTGTTAACAGTTCAAAGCAGTTTGAATATTATCTTTCTTATATACCCTTTCACGGTATTCGAATTACACAGTGGTCGACTGAAGACTGGTTACCTCTCTAAACTGGATCGGGAGACGCCATTAAGACAGTGAAAGATCATAGATCAATTATCTTTTTTGAAGACGTACATTGAGTCATTGTAGTACCTACTGAAATACCATAGATCAGTAATTTGCATAAGGAACTAGAAAACAAACACACACTATTTAAACATGGCATTTAGGCATGACTTTCATAAACGATCTCGTGCTAATCGAATGAGGTAATTTTAAATGCCTTGGAAGAGGGTAGAAAATATTTGGGGCACTGCCACTCTGTGCTTGCGCATATCTAGTTATGATAACTATTAACGTCGGTGGATAATGGAATTGGTCACTACTCAACGAGCTACGCTGAGCATCATTTAACAATTAAGCAATGTTGTTAAAGGTAGGACGTATGTACTATTTCGTGATGGTTTTTTACAAGAAATAAAGAGCGGGGCTGTTGGTTCTCCTACTCGTTACGATACATCTGATCCAAGATACGGAGGAATACGAAGAGCGAAGCATCTAAGGTTGATTTCATTTAACTATTCATGAATGTAACGCGTGCATATTTGTTATTTGAACCATAGAAAATCTATAGATGGTTAAGATACTCATATCATTAGTCAGAATCTTTTCTGAGTTACAATTCAAGCAATACTTCGCCAATCCCAAAAGCAATAAAACTTGGATTGTGTCGCTGTTATATGTTGCTGGGTTGCAAACATCCGAGAGGTCTGGAATCAAACTTCATAGTGAGGCGGCGCAATGTTGATTTTTGAGTTTGATTTTCGGTCCGAAAACAGTGTCAGTAAAAACAATTTCGGTGACTTTT
>JAAAKM020006971.1:146301226-146313913 GCA_010016025.2 Alatinidae sp. Z8VKAUB7J3 | reverse complement strand
GTCTACTTAGGTACATTCAAGTCTACAATTACAATCTGTAGCCGCAAAATGAGCCCATATCCGGAGCACAGGAAACCCTCCCAGGTATTTTCCGCAGCCTCTCAAAAGACCCTCTAAAAGCAGTGGGCCCACTATTCAAACCACCTCAAATCAGCAGTAAACCCCTAGCCACCAGAACCCAAACCCAATTTTATTCTCTCGCACGACAACAATTTCGGTGAACAAACTTCCTTTGCAAGCATGTGTGCATGGGATGCCATAGTTTACGATCTAGAGCTCAAAATCAATAAAATTAAAATCTCACAAATTACAACTGATTCTGATTACAAACGTTACAAAAAAATCTAAGAAAGGAACTGGCCGGCTATAAAAACCGTATTCATCTGAATTAGGACTCGGCCTAAAACAGCGCCCCCCAAAATACGATAAAACACTCCCTCCTGTAAGCGCCCCTTTGAGTTCTTAGTGCGGAGCTTATTCGGAGAAGCCACATATCAACGGGGCACTTATTTTGAGATTACGGAAAATGATAAAAGTTTATCATAGACCGTTGTTCTTTTCAAAATATTAAAATTTACAAGTATTCTCCAATAACAATTCTAATTTCGAATACTGGTTTTTATCACTTTTTAAAATATGGCCCCTTAGAATTATCATCCCTCTTATAACCAGTAATTAAAAAATTATCCTAGAACCTATTCAAATGGAACGGGAATATTATATAATAGGCATAGTATATGTTCCTTAACAGTAGGACCCTACATTTATGACGTCGATATTGGAGATACACAACAGAACATAACATTCCAGCAAGACTAGCAGTTTTACAAGCGCATGAGTCCAAGGGGAGAGGACTTTATGACAGTATACCGTTGACTACACTATCAACGTGATCTTCATTCCACCCGGAATTACCAATAGCAACAAAAAGTCTAAAGAATGTGCAGTTTTTGCATCATCTTACGTCTTCATCATCTTCTAGCGTCTAACCCTCCATGCTATCACCCACAGACTATAAGCATGTGCAGCAGTGCAGCAGTGACTAGGGAGTGAAGCAGGAGAATACCTTTTTACAGCGTTTCTCAACCTGCGACAGTATTACCTCCCTCACGCTACAAAATTTTCAAAGGAGCCCCTCTGATCCAAAATAGTATAATAGGGATTATTAACTCGTGTAAAATGCGGTCCTAACCTTTTTGAAGCTGTAAAACGAGAACGTTAGAAGCGTGGAAGAAACGCGAAGGCAACATATTTTGTCGTTGTCATTTTGGTTGCCGTGTTTTGATGGCAAACCCCCCACAATGGCATATATTACTAGCTTTGTGAAATAAATTAGTTCGTCAGGCAATTTGCCAACAAAAAAGCATCCAACTAGGAAAGCTCACCTACTCTCTTAGTATACTTTGGACCCCCCTTAATACCCCCTGTTTCAAAGTTATCCCCTTAAAAATTTGTATACCCCAGGGAGTCCTGGAATCCCGTCGAGAAACACTGCCTTATGATAAAAGAATAACTGGATGAAAGGGCCTGTAAATAGACAATAGAGCACTAAACTGTGACGTCACGATTTAATGAATATTAGAAATTTGATAATCTTTTGGACTCGTTGCATTCTTCTTGGTGAGAGATAATCTGTCCTAATTTGAGAATCGTTAAGATACGTCCTTTAAAACTTTAGATCATGCCTGTCAAAACCTTGTTATTTAAACCCACTTCATGGTTTTATGAACTGAGCAAAATTAACAGTGTTTCCTTAAGGACTTTTTCAAATTAAAACAGCCATTTTTCACAGTTGATATGAGATTTAAACACGATTTTTTGTACAGGGGGATTTGGTGACAGGGTTGATACTGTGATGAAGTTATAATTGCGATTTCTAGAAAAACGTGTTTTGTGACGTCATCAGTCAAGTACTCTATTATATGAACGTAAGAAATGTAAGGCCGGTATTGCTTAGAGTAGGCTATCATAATAAGTGATAATAGTGTAGCCATATGGGAATAACCAATATGATAAACAACTGCTATTAACCAGCAGTAACCTGAATAACTAAATTGATTGATTGATTACCGATTGATTTCCGATTGATTTATTAGTGTTTTGATTAAATGACTATATTCAATGCCCTTAACATGGTAAATGTATATTGAAAATACAAAAGTCGTAACAAAGTCCAATATAAACATTTTATAAGAGTAGGGCTCAGTCGACAAAACCTGACTGTTACTAAAAAAACATCTAAAGCGAACGTAGATGGTATTATTTTTCCCTTGAATAGGAGCCGAGTAAACCCTACAGTGGACCTCAGCTTTTAAAATTAACCCTCTGGATACAGAAAATGTTATGAAATGTTTTAGGAGACTATTATAATGATAGGCATACTCACTTCGACGTGAATAAAAACGGGTCATTTAAAAAATTTGGTGAATGACGTGCCACGATCATCTCCCTGATGACGGAGGTGACGATGAATACGGTAAGGTTAACAATGGAACTCAAATGGAACTCAAATTGAACTCAAATACAACTCAAATAGAACTCAAATGCAACTCAAATGCAACTCATATCCTTAATGCTGATAGTACTTTATCAACTCATCCATCAGCTTCTTGGCCCGATTTGTGTGCACTTGTGTTGTTCCCTTCAAGTCATTTTTAATGTATTCAAATACCTTGGCAGACAGTTGGTTTAGATAAACAACCTGTATAAGAAACAAAAGAACTCAAAATGAAACATGTGGATATTGCAAAGGAGACAATAATGCTACAGGAGGATGAAAGAGGGGCTCCAACCCTTCTATCTTTTGTCAAGTTTCGTTCTTCGTTTGCAAAGAAAACAAAGGATGTACTGAAACAAATCAAGAAAGGAGGAAAATGGAGAGAGGGAGTCGCTTGTCATCTTTGAATTGTAAGTAACATGGAGATGCAAGATCTCTGAAGATCTAATGAAATAAAAAATTAACCCTCGCTCCCCATTTGATTTGATGGCACTGCCCCTGTGGTTCCACAGTGCATCCAACTAGACACCTAAACAAATACTTTAAAAGTGAGAAATTGACTCATGAGTATACTTTAGTATCAGCTGTAGTATTCCTCGTCAAGTTAAGTTATTCTCTTTTGCAGTTTTTCAATCAAGACACCTGAGGAGTGGTAGTTACGATATTGAAACCAACCCTAATGCTTCGAACAAATGCCCAGGCGTTTACTAATTTTGGTCAAAGGGGAAGGGAGTATATTCACTGAGGTACTTTAGAAGAAGCATGACGGTATGACCCATGACCCTAAATGGCAGGGTTCTTAATGTAGCCTCCCGCGATGTAACCTGGTGTATCATTAACTTAAGGCACTACTGACCTGAACACTCTGAAGTCAAGCATTAACATATTTCTGCTATTTTAGTACCTGCTCCTTGTCTTATCCCCTCTTACTTTCTTTAAAATCACACTCCACAAGTGGATTCATACCTTATTCAAGAATATTGCACGAAATAGTGAAAACATTGTGTACTGAAAAGCTTTTTGTCGTCTGACACTCCTCAGAGAATTAACGTCAGAATGACCGAAACTGAAGGTGTGAAAGAGGATACCCAACTGTATTTTGAAGGAGCCAATCAGAAATTGGACTGCCTGAATGGCTTTTGTTTTTGGGCAAATCAGCGCCAATTACAACAAGATTAATTGAATAGGCCTAGCGAGAAAACGAATTCTTCTTGTCTGCATAGCAAAGGTTTTCTCGCTCTTATATGGAAGGACTCCAGAACGGAGAAATGACATGCAGACCTGGCCTTTCCTACAATACGGAAGCAATCGTCCGTGCACACTTTGGCACAGTCTGGGTCGTCAAGCAAGTGCTGCTCTATGGCAGAGTCACATTGGTTAGTGGTGTTTTTGGTCTTTGAAACCCGAGGTGGTTGTTTCCTTTTAGAAGTCGATGTTTGGCGAATATACGATGGTACATGCTGCTTAATTTAATTTAATGCTTAATGCTTATTCAAGACCTATAATTTCTGCAAAAATCGGACTGAGTGGTCTTTCTTCCAAAGCATAGTATATTATACTATTATGATCTTTTCCGTCCAGATATTAATGCTTTGGAATTCTATTTCTTCCTTAATGGTAACCTCGTAAATCTCAAGTGCTTTGCGATCTGACTCCGGTTGTTTCTGTTGCCGAATTTCCGTACTATCTTTCTATAAGTAAGCGTCTCCACATCTTCTGAGAATGGTCACCTTCTTGAACCAGGTGGTTATTGGGCTTTGGAAAGTCCACCTTTGATAAAGTCATGGAGAGAATCCATTTCCGTACTCTTATGTATTTCTTATCAGTTCCGAAGCATAGTAGTTTAAGCAATTTCTATTTCTGATGTACGTCAAAAGTTTAGCCTTGAATTTCTTGTCAGATTCCGTCTGAAAAAAATCCTGTTATTTTTTGCCGACCAGACGGCATTGAAAGGCGCTTTCATGCTTATTACGGAATGTAACCACAAATGACGGCATCGGTAACAACCTAAGGGAGATTAGCGGTGGAAAGTCAAAGCAAGAAATAAAGACAAAATAATCAACGTGAGAAAGAATTTTGCTGTGATTTTTGGGTATTAACAATACAGAAATAGTGCTTTCGACGGGGTAAAACTTCAATTTTATACGCGACTAAACCCGAAACCCTCGTTAGGTCATAAGCACCTTGGTTACGTGGTGGCAACGACATGCTTGATACGGTGTTTTCTAAATGCCACTGGAAAAATGTCTGTACTGTTGGAGATGTCACAAAAATATGTTAAAACTTTTTGAGATATTAAACTAACTTGAAAGTATATTTGGTGGAAGGAATCCTTTTACAGGTAATACCTCTAAGCCTGTAAAAATATTATCAGCTTCTGTTAGAAAATACTGAGCTGAGCATGTCGTTGCAACCGCGTAACCAAGGCCGTTCCAGGTTTGGGTTCAGTCGCGTCTATAGTCCGTATTTCGTGTAACAGGGACTATAGCATTCCATATTGACGCAACCAATTAACATAAACATCTCTGTTGACTATATTCATTGTAACTGGGATCGATATAAGCAAACTTAGGTTCATCGGTAATATATGTGAAAAGTTGGTTTGTGGTACAAAACTTGAATATTGCGTTGAGTAACGGATTCATTTTGCTCAACGTTTTCGCCAACATGTGCCGGCCTTCATTAGCAGACGCAGTAATGTTTCCAAAATTTTACCAAATCGCGTAACCAGAATCAAGTCAACAGATCCCAAAACCGACTCGGCAATAGGACTGCATTTGATTGAAAACCCGTCATATGCTGACGACTATCAAGAGGATTCGTTTATGGTATTAGCGAGAGCCAGATCTCCTTTTTATCTTGTCGCTTTGGAGGCCGCATTTATCAAAACAAAGAAGCCGGTACTCTGTCGACAAAAAGAATTTGTTTACAGTTTACGCCTTTTTCAATAACACGAGAAAACGTGTCACACTCGTGACCGTTATTTTCTAGGTTCTTCTCGTTTCCTATAAATTCATTGTGATAGCTTTCTAAGTTCACTCCATACGATTGCTGTGATCAGTGTATGGTAATATATGTATGAAACTCCAACTATCGTTACTTGAAATGGAGCTGTGCTGGAGAAATTTTCAATTTTTGCCCTTCAAGACGCCTTAGAAGTGCTATTTCAGGGTCCATACCAGCTTTCAGCCCAATAAAGAAAGGAAATAAACACCTTATCATGTATACCTTATTTCCTATAATAAACGGCGTTTATTACCAATTCCAGCTTTTGGATTAGGCGTTAATTACAAAATGAAATAAAAACTGACTTTGAACAATGTTCTCCTTTCCCCAAAGAAGGATAGCGAAGGACTGTGTAAAAAATGTTTTAAAGTTTACAAGAGATGTGCTCACGTTAAGAAAAATGCCGAGAAATGACGAACTGTCTCCAAAGTTCTCTTCCATAAAATGAAAACTTTCATATCTTTCGCTTTACTCAGAAATTTGACAATAAAAAATATCAGAAGATTGATCTTCATCCAGTTCCCCCGTTGCCAGTGTCAGTAAAGCAGCATCAGTCGAACAAGACGAATCCTCTTCAAAACAATGGATTTTCCCTTTCTCTTATTCATCCGTAGCTACGTTTGACTTGAAAGATATGATAATTATCTCGCTGCTCAATCCACTCCACACTTCTAAGACCCGTTGTATCAGCTGTCGTCGGGGTGAAGGTTTCTGATTCATCCCTTTTATAATCTGTTGTACAATTTGTTATTTCTTGTTGGCGCTATTTGCGAATAAACGCCGCATCAATTGTGGCGTTAATTAGAGGGCGGCGTTTAACGGAGGGCGGCGTTTATTACACATGTTCCGCTAGAGGTAAGCCGATTAATAGAGGGTAACCTTTATCAGAGGGTGGCATTTATCAGACGAAATAAGCTATGTTGATACAATTTAGAGGCTTCTTTGGAGGCATTCGATGCTTAAACCAACGCAAACTCTTCAAAAACCCGCTAAAAGCTTTCGATAATTTGGGCATGAAAGTGTTCGAAGCACCCTTTTCTTACCTCTCGAAACTTGCCGAAACCATAATCATCTCATCGGCAACAACTTCCATTAAGCGCAGGAATGTTTAGGATGATTTCTTCCTCACCTCAATTTCTACCGGCAAATTGTATATTGCCATCAATTTTTCCAAAAAAGTTCATATTCCTATCTTCGGTCTTTATTAATTTCAAACGGGTAACGATTTTACGTTAAGACGAGTGGAAACTGTAAACCTGGGGAAGAGTAGAGCCTCGTTTGCAGACCTCCTTAGTTTCCAGGACACCGATCATGAGTGGACCAAATTTCTCGGGCTCGAAAAAGGTTGTTCATATCAAGATTATTCCAACTTACTCACGAGCATTTAACATTCTTTTGCATATTAAGGTACCGAGGGGGCATATTAGTATCCCCCCTCAGTACACAAGTGCACTAAGGTTTCACTCTGAGTCAAAACTTCGTGGATCTATGCCACTGCAAGCTTTCATCTGTTGCTGATGAAAAAAAATCCCGAGCACCCTTATTGCTGCAAGACGTCACACTCACACTATAATTCATTTTCATTAAAATCTTGAAAGAAACATTGTACAAGTATTGAGTCGAACCTCCACGGTATAGCTAGGTCTGGCGACGTTAGTTCCGTAAAGCTAGTAGTGGATACAGCAATTGGTTTTAGTGGGTGGGGTTAACTTCACAGATGCCGATTAAAACTCTCCACAAGATGAATTGCAGGGATTTTCCTTTGCATCGCCAATTCCACATCGTAATTGTTGTTATTGAACATTCTAAAACCAACCAAACAACCAAATCAGCCTATCTTTATCAACAATGACAAAGCCAAAATGATGGAGTATTCTTGGTAGGGGGGCCGTAGCCTGGGTAGCCCCCCCGGGTCTGCCGCTGGACAAGCTTTCACAGTGTTATCCAGTAAGTGGACCATACCACTATGTGGACTACTTTAGTCTGACACTTAGCGTGGTCCGTTAACAGGGCTTTCAACGTCTATTAGATACATTTAATAAGTAGCTCACTGTATACCAGACCTCTGAACTTATAAAGTCATAAAGTTACCACACGCGGAATGTGCACGACGGAATCTAAAAATGGCAGTTTTGATCGAGGGGTAAACCACTCACCACAAAAACTATACGAGACTTCGATGAAGCAATAGGTTACTAAGAGATTTCTATTAAGCATTAAACTAACCAACTAAAATGTACTCAATTTCCTTATACCGTTTGGTGTTAATATCCTCTCTACGTGATGTAGTTACTTTTGAATAAACAATTTGATTAACATAAACAATAAAGTTATATTTACGTAGTTATAACATTCTTTTCATCCTTATTGTGTCACATTAATTGCTCCTACTATGAGAGGACCAATAGCCATCTTGTTGTCTTTTGAAAAGCATTCCATGCGCTGCACAACATTCTTCTATTCACATCACATACTCTTTAATGCTATCGAATAATTTAAATTCTTCATAGCCTTACAGAAAAAAACAGTTGTAAATGGAGAAAGAACACCTTCCTAATTCCCATTCTACCTCTAACACGCTACTAAACCGAAACTGCTCTTTAGGCCATAACGACCTTGGTTACATGGTGGCAACGACATTGTTAATACAATGTTCTTTTAATGCCGCTTCAGAAATGCCAAGATTATGGAAGGTATCACGCAAGATGTCGTAAAGATTTTTGATCGATCGAACTAAGCTACAACTATATTTGATCGAGGGAATCTTTTTCTGGGTTGTAACTCAAAACTAGTACAAATAATATTGGCATCTTTTAGAGAATACTATACTGGGTATGTCACTGCCACCACGTAACCAACGACGTTCTAGCATTGGGTTTAGTAGCGTATGGAGGGTTTCCTAACCAGGGGTATTCGTAATTTTAGGAGTGTGAGATAGCATTGAAAGGGGTGCCAATTAACTATGCAGGTCTGTATTTAGTACTCAGTTCCCAGTACTTACCGAACTTGCTTGGGTAAACAAGCAGACGTGCATGTTTCTATCAACAAGAGAGTGCCACGCTTGCGAAACTTTTACGCAAAAGAATAAAACGAAATAATCCTTAGATAAAAATTGGCTGATGAACATTCAAACATTGGTGCTTGCAATTTTGGAGAAAATGTCACGCATAAATAAAAAAAGTTAAGTTTTGGCTGTATTTACACAACTTAACTTGTAATAGATGTCATTTTTTGCATATTGGACTTGTACTTTACATTACTAAAAACTGATTATTCGATTGATATTAAAGAAATATTACCTTAAGTTTAACGATTACAAAGCACTTTAAAGATTGCAGGAGTACGGGGCATGAAAGGATTGGTAACTACTGCCCTAAGTAAACAATTGTACTTGCGTTACATGCGCTCCCAATACCTACAAACAACTGACATCCTGACTGATCTGTGCTGTTCTAGATACTTGAAAAGTTGGTTTGTGGTACAAACCTTGAATATTCTGTATCTTATAAGCTAAGGTGATAGAGAAAGAAACGAAGTTATATTTAAATGTATCTCCGCAAATTTAGCTGAAATCAGCTTTTGAAGCGCTCTCCTAGAAAAATTGTGTTGACTGTTGTAATTGGGACAATGACCTTGAACTTTGCAAACTCTGTCCAAGCGACACTTTAATGAAATTAATAACATTGAGCATTTACTCTTGAAAGAAACTTTGGAAATCTACGTATCTAGAACATTGCGTTGAGTAACGGATTCGGTTGAGTGAGGGTAAACGACATATGTCCGGGTCCGGATAGCGAGTTATTAGAGTTACAGGAGCTCGATATAATGAGAAATAGAGAGAAAGAAAAAATACAGGGCAGAACAACCTGTCTAGTTATGCGGGTTAGTCCAGAAGCTGGGGTCTTGTGCAAGCAAGTTTCTACTGTATTTGACAATAAGTAGTAGTATAGGTCGTATGCTGCAGAAGTTACAAGAGAATTGCGCAACAATTTCAGTTTTTTATGTGTAAAGTTCGGCACAGTTTCGAAAACGCCACCTCTCTTAAAAGTGACCTAACAAGAAGCTAAACTTGGTTTGAAAGCCAAAGATATCCCCCAAATTGCTTGGTGGATTGGTTTAAAAATTATCAAAAGCGTGTTTACCTGATGCTCTTTTGAAAAATATTGTTTGCAACCCGCGTATTTTTCTAATAAAACGAGTGACAAAAAACGTCCCATTGATTTGCGTGTATCTTTACCAACTTGTTTTGGCCCTATTTTGTCCTATACATTCCCTTTAAGCGTTTATTGCAGACGATTGCTGTTGCTAGTGTCTGGCGAAAATGTTAATGTAAATTTGTACATTAAAGCTATTAATTAGAAAAAACCATCTACCTAGAAGCTTCACTCTAAGCAATTCAAACCATCATTATCCACTAAATTGTGCTAATTGTACTAGGGCTGTAAAAGTAGGCTTCAGCACAGTTGTTTTGCTAATGGCTTGGCATGTCTGTTGCATAAATCTCAGTTATTCAAGGCGTTACAAAATCTTGCTCTTCATTTCTTGATCTTTGCAGTGAAAAGGAAGGGAATTATCTGTAAACTAACAAGTGAGGTTACCCTGTTTTCCATGAACCTACAATTTTTTACTCTGTAGAGGACACCACTCAAGGAGACAGCAAAAAGGTTAATCCATAAGGAGGTAACAAGACCAACAGTATACGCTTTATTTTGTACCAATTAAATCATGAAATCCCATCAGATTAGGCCGTGCGGTATTTCTTAACCTCCCCAACCATGTTTACAAATTCTAATCCAGTAAATGGAAAGAAATACGATTTCAGTTTTAAAATTGAACTTTTAATCTACTTTAAACTCATCCAAACTTGTTATCTCGATTTCACGTGGTTAACTGAATTCACCCGGCAAATCGTAGGTTCTAATCAATTTGCTGTTGTAGATAACATGCCACGGATGTGACGGTGGGGCTGTGTCTGCTCTTCATTGACCTACTTGAGAGTCATATGTACTTTAATTCACAGTTTGGATGCTGTTTTCACCGTTTAATCAGTTGTTCATGTGTTTATCGCAGCAAGGTTACGTTCACAATTTCCGTTTATTCGAAGCCCCGGCCCTGAATTTCATTGGTTTTACAGTATGCTGCAGTTTGGCAAGTGGATAAAGTAAGTGGAAAAGTTCTTAGTATTTCTGCAAAAAATGGCGCCTTACAAGACTACAATGTTATGCCATTTGTTGATACTGTAAACTTTTTGGTAACTTTTAATAAACAGCTGCATCGCCATAACTTTATTTATCCGTTGAATCAGCTGTTTCTCCTAACTTGGATTTTTCTAAATCTTAATCTTTTAGCAAATATTTCAGAAGATTTAAAACTGCTGAACATTGATAATTATTATCAAAAATAGGTTTGATCTCAAGCAATGATCCCTGCCCCTCGTGTTTAGATACAGACGTTAACCAGTCGCTTGCTGAGTTCTGCTGAATACGACTTTCCGGTCCCTTGGATCCTATTTTTGATCGTACAGTGAGGACTTTATTTTGTCTGATTCTCTTGAGACTGACACGTAAGCAGGTCGAGCTCGAGATGTTGTTATTGTAAACAAAGCTGTGGCCTTAATATTACTGACGGACTTACGAGATTGATTTATGATGCAGTCAAAAGCTCTGCAAGATTAATGCAACTTTCAGGTATGTATGTTCAAGTAAACTGTAATTAAGACTTTTAAAATGCTGTAATCTTTGAACTTTTCTTGAATCAGAAAGGGAATTGTCGACTTAGTAGTTTGACTTTAAAGCTAGACTGTATTCGGAAAGATTATCTTATTGGTAAGAAAAGACAATTGTTATCATGTTTGGGATATTTTGCGGATATTTACCCTTTCATAATCTAGTTTTAAACTACATTCACTATCGATCTTTATAACTTACCGGAAACTAAACTGGATTAGATTAGAAACAGCTAGTTTAGAATCTTGAATGGCAAAAGCTGATACCACGGAGCATGTATTACCATATTGGTAGGTCTTAGTCATTAATTAGTATATTCGAAGGCAAGAATTGCTTTTACAGTGCTTGCATTACCGCAGTAGAAGCTTAAAGTTATTTTTTCGGCTCCCACCTTGTGCGGAATTTTGTGTGCTATACAACCATATTAGCAAGATGGTTTATGTATCTGTATCGATTGACAGAAAGTTTCCGGACTACTCCACATCCCTGCCGATTGGTTATTGACTCCATAGCTGGCGCAATTCAAGATTCAAAAGTTGCTCTCGTACCTTTCTTTCTAGCTTTTAAACCTCTTAAACATTTAAGGTGGTCGATAGACTCCCATGCAAAGGTAAAGCAAGTTGGGGATTTGGGAAGTAGAAGTAAAAAGATTCTGAATTACAGTTTTTTCATATCACCAGTATCGACACATCGCGTGGTAATTATATCAGTAAGTAATACTTAACATCAGCTGAAGATGACAGTCAGTCCGAGTGGTGTTGTTATATTGGACCCCAACCACAGCATCGGCCATGATACAGAAGAAGACATTTAAGGGTATTTTAACTGCATTGCAAACAAGATCTATCTTCCAATTTCAGTTTCTATATGTTACGCTTAAATTTTTATTTCATCTGTTGCTCAACAAAAATTTATAATGAACGAGGGTAAAACAGATTTCTAAGCTGAAGTAAATTGCATATCAATCTTTCGATAGTCTGTTGTATATAATGAGTATACAATATTCGCCTGTCCCATCCTGAACAAGTAAAATCAGAGTGTATGGACGGCAGTAAGAATAGGATATAAGGCAACTCAAGAATATGACCCATTACATTTAATTTCCATGAGTTTCTTTTACTCACAGATGTTTCCTGTAATTTAGAAAGCATTAGAGAAAACTTAAATTCTATCCAGACTTGAGTAACCCATAGCTTAGCAATAGACAGTGTTACTTTACAATGCATTGGCGAGCTTGGTCTGACAATGCACAGGAGTTTTGCTCTTTTTATTACCCTTCAAAGATATGATCTGTAAATTGTGATTCAACGGGCGGCAGTGAAGTAAGCCGTAGCTCTCTGAGACCACAGACTACTAAAATTTTAGTGGTCTGTGCTGAGATACATAGACCCCCCTAGTGGCGATGCCCGACTGCTCAACATTATCGGTATAAATATACAATGCAAACCCTACTCTCTA
>JAAAKM020006971.1:146278679-146295033 GCA_010016025.2 Alatinidae sp. Z8VKAUB7J3 | reverse complement strand
CATGCTGTCGTGCTTGAGCAAAACGACACCAAAGTTTCAAAGCTAGTAAATGCCGCACAAGTACAACCTTCTTATTGATAGTAATAATAAAAACTTGCTTTGATGGTTTAATATAGTTTAATTATTAAATAAATTGTATCATCGAGACAAGAGGATTTGAAATGTTAGTTAGAAAAGAACACTAGAGAAATAGAAAAGCGCGTCACCACCGGGGATCGAACCCGTGACCTACGCTTTCGCGGTGTGCGGTCTACCAACTGAGCTACGTGACCTCCACTGTTAACATACTTTTTTATTTCTCTAGTCGCTACATTAGCTACCAATCATCCACCGGTGGACATCGACATCCAGCTCAACGCAATTGGAGACTAGCCTCTCTGCGCAATGTGACTTTAATAGGCTTTGGATTGATGACGGGCCGGACGGCAGTTCTTCCTTGGTCAGGTCTATTTCTCTAGTGTTCTTTTCTAACTAAATAAATTGTATATACATAATGGGGTCGCAAGCTACTTTGGAATCAACTAATTTTTATTTGGGGTCGCTTAAAAAAAGGGTTAGGAAACACTGTTCTAATATTCTCTACCTGATATTTGCAATACAGCAGCAATAAGTTTCCAAAGGTTTCTACAAAGAAAAAGTATTACAATGCCTGGTGAGTGAAAAATGCTTACATGGTTCTCGATGAAGTTAAAACTTAGTAAACGTAATAACACAAATCTCATTTATGAAGACAAAATTGGCAAAGAATGTCCTAAATTCGATTCAAAGCACAGTCATCCTAGGTCTTCACTTAAACCATATTTCTAGCAGCATTTCTGCACTGCCACCTATTACACTAGTAACAATCATCTACTTCAAGTTAAAGAGGCAAAGAGCAAGTCCTGAAGGGTGGTAGATTGTTGTATTATTTGTTACCAACTTAAAATATTCTATACTGCCATTTCAAGCTACTCATCATGAAGTTGGCGATTGAACTTATTAGCCGCTTCCAACTATAAATGGCAGGTCAAACACGGCCGTATGTCCAATGCTCCTCGTAACCGAAGTTCACCAAAATGAAATTCCCTCCTGAAACAATGTTTTTGTTTTATACTTTCTTTCATAAAATTCAAGCTATGCTTTCATTTATGGTATACAAACCGTGCATTTTAAAAAGTAAAAAATAAAAAATGTCAGTAAAATTTCATATAAGTACTTTCTTCGGTGTACAGACTAGTCTCTCCTTTTTCAGTGAAATAATGCCCCTTAAAATACCAACTGTGACGATAGATTTCACAACACCTTCAAGAGCGGATGACTCGTAATAGATAGAGGGACATGATCTTGGGGCTTAAAACGCAGCTCATAATGACCGAAAACTCGTTATAACCTAGCTCCACAAAAATCATTAAAAAGTTAACTTTTTTGTTGGGGTTTGAGCATGTACTTTGCCCTTACGAGATCCTTATGTGATGGGCAAACTGTATATGACCACAAAGAACAATAACAAGTGAAGAGTAATCTTCTGTCCCAGGTATTGCAAATCGCTTTCAAGACGTTAAAAATGTCAATAATCAAATGGAAGTCTGTTTATGAGCTTCAATGGTAATTATCTTCCGGATATTGGCTTGACACATTGTCAGAAATATAGGTACCATCAGCTAAACCTGATAAACTGCTTCTTATGACAAATGGCTTCAACCACTCACCTGGAGGGAACGGGTTTTGTTGAAGAAGAAATTGCAGTTTTTCAAATCCCTGAAAATAGTTGTCAAAGAAGGAATTAAGTTAGTTTTGTTATTTAAAACTGATCCAAAAGATCTGTAACTATAAACCTAGCATTGACTTAAACCTTTTGAACTTGATCGAAAATTACATAACTAACAAACAGTAATCTAGAACACAACCACAGTACAGATGTGGGCGTTGTAGAAATGCTTCTGAAATAGAAAAGTTTAAGACAACCGTCCTGGGGAATATTCTACCATATCAACGGCATTGCATGCAGGTTAAGTCAACTTTGGCTTAAGCAGTTGTAACATTGCAACAACTTAACCGCAATAACGAAATGTAACATAACATAACATAACATAACATAACATAACATAGAATGATACAATAATATAACATACATAATAGAATAAGAATATTGCACGAAATAGCGAAAACATTGTGTACTTAAAAGCTTTTTTCGTCTGACACTCCTCAGAGCATTTGATAAGAATCCACTGACACTGAGTAAGTATTGATGTTGGGCATGTTATCAGGACCAGTGTATTCATAGGAGTAACTTTGGGCAACAAACTGTTATTAGTGTCGACTTTGTACTAATAGCAGTTAATACTGCTCATGGTATCAAAATCTGTACTTTGGTCTATAAAAATCCGCAAAGATACTTGTCGTACAATATACCAAAAATAATTTTGACCAAGCAGTTAAACCCATTTACTCGTGGTCATAAACTTCTAAATGGTTTTGGCGACATCCGGAAATTTCTGTAATTCTTTGGGACAGTTATGATACTAAGTGTTCCCTTCGACATCAAGAAATTTTGGAGGAATTAACAAATTTAACTGTCACTAAACGTAAAGAAAACCACGAGTAATGATTCGCTTTTGGAAGGCAAAAGAACAGTCACTGGCCGCAGTTAATTGTTTGGAATGAACAACAGAAAACTTTTTTCCAAATTGAGCTACGGAGTACCAAATGATCGCAGCGAACCACTCTTGTAATTAGAAATCGTATAAGTTTGCGAAGAGTTTCTTCTTGGCTGGAGGAGAACTAGACGAATGCTCGTGGGATTGTCGCATTTTTAACTGACAACATCTTTGAGTAACACTAGATTTAATAACGCTTACTGTGAATATTTTGAAATGCCACTGTATATTTCCTTTCTTCAGCTAGTGTTGCCTTTTCAATCCTGCCCAATTGCCTACACAGTTGCCTGCACAGCAACACTTGAATTAGTAAAGTAGTAAATGTCTCTCCATGTGGTCGTTGAGGTTGGTGTGACATTTTATTGTAATAGAAAGCAACAATTGGCTAAACAGCACTCAAATTAACGGGAAGAAAATTATGGAAACAGTTGTTCTCTGTTTCCTACAAAGAAAGAGGCAACTCTAGTGGAATTTTAATACGAATAAAGTTTTACGATTAACAGTTTTCGAGAAAATAGTTCGAATATTATCCAAAGAGGACAAGTTCATTTCACAGACAAACGACAAGGGCATTGATGGCTAAATCACTTGCCACAAAAACCGTAACATCAGGAAAAGAAAACATTTGTGAGTTTCTTTGGAGTTGCTTATAAAAATGCATCGATCACAGGTGTTATTGTTTGATTGGAATTCTTTAGAGGGTCGTCAATGATGCGAGAAAAATTTACCCAGGATGAAACTAGTAGAAAATTACTATCGTGCGAAGCCCTAAAAAAAGTGTCATGGATTCATCGTGTGAGATGGTCGAGTAACACTTCGTCTTACTATATGCAAGTTGAAAGCTTACTCGAGGCTCTTCACCAAGCACTTGTACTGCCGATGACGTCTATTGAAGTCATAGGGAGTCCGTAAGCCGCATTGTTTTAAACAGGCCTAAGCTCTTCTTTACCTTTACTGAAGTATTATTCTGTTGTGTATATCATTAATTAGCTATCTTCTTATATTTTACATTTTACATTATGCTTTATGTTAATAAGGAATATTTCTGCTCTTTCCTAGGATACTATGATCCTTTTTAATTGATATTTATTCGCTCGAATTCATGAAATATAATATTCAGTGATGAAGATAGCTAACGACCAATTGTATCGTTGTTGCTTCCGTCGCTAAAATTGATTATGTAACGTTTCTTCTGATAGTATTATGCTCTTAGACGCCTTCGTCTGTACTAACGATTATGTTGGATGATCAAATCAAGTCAGTTCCAGCACACAGTTTCCTTCTCTTATGAGCACCTGCTAAGTCTATTCTGTCTTGTTGCAGACATTACCAGCTACTTTGTTTGCAAACCTTGGTACATACTGTTTATCTCGTTTACCCTTACCATATTATAAAGTGTCTTTAAGTAACTCGTAAGACTTTGTTGCTAAAACCACTCGAATGGCGTGAGCAAACAACATACTGTAAAGTGACAGAATAGGATTCCAGCGATCATATCAGCTGCTCAGAGGATAGTTAAGCTTGAAAATTCTCTTATGGGCGTCTTATCCTTCAATTAACATATGCAGATTATATAAAATCTAGATTTAGAACTATGGAAAAACCCTTTTCTGTGACTAAGTCCTTGGATTTCGTTCACAAACGTTGTTTAACCCAGTAATCTGACATCTTAATAGGGATTGGAAGACAAGGAAACAAATTTTCACAGAGAAAAAAAGGGGGACCAATGGGGACCAATAGCGTCCCACAAATGAAAAACTACTGTTATCACATTGAATTCCAGGATACAGGTGCGAGATTTGAGTCAAAGCTGTATGATACCGGCAATCTTTAAGCTTTATTGAAAGGCTGTAGGTTTATTTTCAGATTCTGACGCAACTAAAACCTCTAGAATTGGACTAGAACATTAAGCTCATCATAAGTTGAGGCTTAGGAATAGAGCTTTCCAAAAATGTGCAGCATTTTAAGATCAGGTGATAAACAACATTTATAGAAGCAATCACCTTGCAAAATTATTTTCATGATTTAATGAATAACATACATCTTAAATACAACTCAGCTCACACAAACACTATCTCCCTAATATACTTCCAGAAAATACTGAATTTCACATTTTCTCTTCTTAGTAACTTTCAATGGGCTTTGGGCTGCATGACGGGCTCCCTTGGTCATGTCACATGACGTATACAGGCTAGTCTCCAATTGCATTGACCTGGATGTCGATGTTTACCGGTAGATAACTGGGAACTAATGTAGCAACTAGAGGATAAAGTGTGTAAACATTTGAGGCCATCCAGCACAGTTGGTAAAAAAATTGACAAGAAAGCGTTGATCACAGGTTTGACTCCCATTTGTAACATAATTTTTATTTTTCTAGTGTCTTTGCAACAGCTAAAACTAGTGTTATTTGTTTTTGTATATTACACTGTAATTTAATCTCGGATTGTCTACTTTTAATTGTGCAGGGGTTTTTGTTGTCAATTGGTGCTTTATACACAAACAAACCTATTTACTGCAGTTTCTGCAAAATATTGTGAGACCAAATCATAAAGTTTTAGAGTCTCCCTGAGCGTTTCAAGAAATTGCATATTGCATTCTTGCATCTATTATTACCGTAAAGTCTAGTTTTCTCTCCATTCAGTACTATACTGTACGGTTTCGTAGGTATCATGGAACTATGATGTAGCCAGAATGACTGGAAAATGTTTGACGTCCTTACAGAGGAACTTGGATCCTTATTAATGCGGGAGAAGAACCTCATAATCGGTTAGTAAACAACATTCCAATAACCACGAAGACAGGGGGTAAGGAACACTATATGACAAAGCATATAAACCAATCCGTTTGCCCCCTCCCCCCACGTCTCCTATATACATACATAAATAGACTGAAAAATTATGCTTTCAGCTATTTTTTGTAAAAGGCACTCACAGCTTTTAGTTTTGGCTGTTTTGGAACGTACTCTTACTTCCAATGACTACAGAATCATTTTGTAGTATTTAGACTAACAACAAATAAGGACTCTCCAAGGTCACATCTAACTCTCTTCCTACACCAAAATCTTGTTTCTCCGAAAAACTTTGGCTTGTTGTTTGCTTGAATTAAATCAAACTTTAGTTTTCATGTTTTAAACTTTAACTTGCTATGGTGTATAATTACATCCACGCCATACATTTCTTTCATACAAACATTAGAACAGAATAAAACTCCGAAGTTAAAAAAATTTTACTGTATTGTTGAATAGTATATTGCTGCCAGGCGGAGCAAAAACTACTTTTAAATTTGTAGACAGGGGAAGGTTGCCTCTTCCCAACCTAGTTCAAGGCCTGGTGCTCCATGTAAAACTAAGAGTATCTCTCAGTTTTGTAAGGTAAGTAGACTTAAGGTCGGTACCGTATTAGTCCATGTACTGAAAAAAATAGAAACATTCTTTCTTGCCATTTCGATTCATTTTTTGTTGTTGCATTATTTGCTATATTAGGTTCCTATTTCTAGCATTAGAGATTAAGGGTTTACACATTAGCTTTTTCTGCAGAGTTATCTTTAAACACCTTAATCAGCCATTTTCTGTGTAATTACAGAAGTCAAAATGTATGTGTTTTGGTTAAAAACAAGTCAACTAACTAAGTAACTATGTTGATAATGACATAATGTTTACAATTTTGAGATGTGTTTGAAGAGTAGACCTAGGAGTTTGAACCCAAAAACGTTTCTCATTTCAAATTTTGGCTCATTAACTGGCCAAAGAGTGAAAAACGTTAGTTGTACCCCAAGCTAGCTAGGTGTTGTTACCCCAACCTGGGCTTGCTGTACATTGTATCCCTAGCAACATGACTTCTGTTTACATGGTCGATAATTATAATAATCTTCTCGCATATCCAACGACGCAAATTTTCCTTGCACTGGCCTCCCTTTAGACATCACATAGCACAGAAGAAGTCATTCTCTTTGATTGAGCTGAAATGGAACAAGTTCCAATAAGACTGAAGCTTTAAAACCCCTTCTGCTACAGAGTCATTTATTTTCATAGCAGTACATCACAATACTAGGTAAGCAGAATACGCAAGATTTCATATCTCCTATTGAAAGCAAGGTTGAAATCAGGCTGCTTTACAACAAAACTAAACAATGGCTTCAGAGGAGTTCAGTAAGAAAGGATGCTACCTATTTCGACATCCTGTGGGTAAAATGTTGTCTGGGCAAAATATTTTTGAACTACTTTGTTGTACTTGCACCTACGCTATTGCATGGACGCCTTTGTGGCATTGGCGTATTAATGGTATTGCATTGATAAGGAACCACAGGTGTCACCTCTTATATTCTCTTTTCAGATATCAAGGTTCTTTTAATAAAGGCAAGGTAAGACAATCGCCCAAAAATAAAGTCCTTAGTTTGAATGAAAGCAGTAGGCAGCTGTGCACTCTATCAGTTTTCCTCAGACAAGAGCAACTAAGTGGGCCGACGGCTGAGTATCTGAAGGTGGGGAGGCCCAAGGCCGATTAGACGTCATCGATGTACTTCTGCTACTATTTTATCTTTCAATAAACAAAGCCTAAACGTAATTTGTAGAGAAACAGGCCAGTTATCCTACAGTATGTACCTTTGGGTGTATGATATTTACGTTTTGTATTGTTATGTAAGCCTCTGATATTTCCTAACAAATCTACTCTCTATGAATATTAAAAGTATTTGACTTTCTACTGTGAATAACTATAAAGCTATCAAAATCAAAAAATGACATGAAAACAGTAGTTAGCTGTGCACTCTATCAGTTTTCCTCAGACAAGAGCAACTAAGTGGGCCGACGGCTGAGTATCTGAAGGTGGGGAGGCCCAAGGCCGATTAGACGTCATCGATGTACTTCTGCTACTATTTTATCTTTCAATAAACAAAGCCTAAACGTAATTTGTAGAGAAACAGGCCAGTTATCCTACAGTATGTACCTTTGGGTGTATGATATTTACGTTTTGTATTGTTATGTAAGCCTCTGATATTTCCTAACAAATCTACTCTCTATGAATATTAAAAGTATTTGACTTTCTACTGTGAATAACTATAAAGCTATCAAAATCAAAAAATGACATGAAAACAGTAGTTAGCTGTGCACTCCATCAGTTTTACTGAAGACAAGAGCATACGAGTGAGTAGAAGGCTGAGTAGTGCTTTAGGAATTGGGGGCGTTCTGATACTTGGCAAATAAAAGATGAAGGGATACATCAAATTTTATGAATTTGCATGTGAGAAGAGGGATATTATTACTATACGAGTATATAGCAGTAATAAATCATATGAAAATTGGTACTTATCTTTAGATTTCATAGTAGGAAGTATCTGTGGATTTAATTATATTCAAGCTTTGTTTTGTTCTTCAACCTTTTAATATGCAGACACAAATCAATTTTTATCTATTTTGAAAATGCAAAACGTGTTTAGATAAACTTTATTCAACAATCAATATCTACATTTTATAATACCTAAATTTAAGGTATATTTGAAAGAACTCACTAACAGAAAGAAGATTTTGAGAATAGTCAGAGATGCGCTTTTTGACACTCGGTCGCTCCAACTTTTGATGTCTTTTTAAAAGCACCCCAGAACTGTAACCAATGCTTCAACAAAGTGGGGAAATTACTGCCAATGGTAAAAATTTAAGGGAAATCTGAGCTCCCCTCAGCATGGACCCATGGTGATGTTGGCTTAATAATTCTAGTGCAAAAAAATTGCTGCGTCCCCACTTGACTCCACCGATCATAACTTGGTCCACAGGGCAAAAGATTTGAACACCCCTGAACTACAGTACATTGTATCTCCCTTGTTGCAACTTACGATCCAAACACGAGAGGGAGAGTTCCTTTCTATCTGACAGGGGAAAATGGAATGCACTTGGACGGGGGATCGACAGTTTTAAACATCCGAGTTACTTGAGGAATATGCTTATTTAAAGACCAACACTGAGAATAGACCGAATGAATCTGTTGCTCCCCAATCCATGAACTGATTGAATGGCCGCAACTATCACATTTTGGCAGCTAAACATAGAAACATTTATTCTTCAGGTCTCAGCAAAAGGTTTTGTGCTTGTGTTTGAATCATAAGTTGCAACAAGCGTCGCACACTAAACCGCATATTGGTGAACTGTTGTAAGTCCTCAGATACTTCAAGTACTCCTCTGGGTTTTGTCCACCTGCCATAAGCCAAAGGCACCAATCGTGAGGCAGTGTATTTGGTATTTAAAGGTAAGAAACACATGCTAATAAGCTATCATTGTGCTCTCGATTGAATATATTACTTCATTTATTGCTTTAATTTCAATACTGGTCATTAGTGCTTGTGTTTGAATCCTAAGTTACAACAAGCGTACTGATGAGGCAGTGTATTCGGTATCAAACGTAGGAAATACATGCTCATTACTTTTCACTATGCGCGCAATTGAATATATTACTTCATTTATTGTTTTAATTTCAATACTGATACATTATCAACGGCTTTGGAGGAGTTATATGGTACGAAGGTAACGCTGCCACAGCTAGCCGTCAGATTCGCCATTGCTCAATGAAAAATTTGCTGAGTTAGCCTCGCTTTGAAATTTATGAATAACTTTCAAAAAGGGTCTATTGTCATCATCTTAAGATGTGTTTTCTAATGGGTGTATAGGTCTACCCATTTTATCTATAATACCATCCTTACAATTAAGGAAGAGGATTTACTACAATACATACTTCTTACTGGCATCCACTTTTGTATGCTCCTTAGTTGAGATAGTCCAATTAATAAGTCAATGGTAAGGTCTCTTTCTAAACATCTCTTTTATCACATTCTGCATATTCAAAATTTTGCTGCATACTATTTCTCCTTAATATGTTTATACCCTGGAAATGACAATTATATGATACTCCATTTGGAAATGGACACCTATTCATCCTTCAAAGAGGCTCTATTTAGTTAACCTTAATGCAAATAGTCTGCATTAAACTGTGCATTTGCCTTGAAATACAATTTACAATGCTAGCATAAGCCAAGATATATCTTTGATTTGTTCCAAAACTGCTATAGCCAGGTTAGATTTACCTTTAAAATAAATTCAGATGATCAAAAAATACAGTTATAGGCCTAACTACTGTCTGAGTGTTGGGAGATGTGGAAAACAGTACGGAGAATCCAATTACTGTTCCAGATTTTTTTCAAAAATCAAGATTATCTGCCAAACTGCCAGTTTCCTATGCTGTTTTCCAGCACCACGACCCCCTGTCCCCTTTCAGCTTCACTAGAAACGTCCTCGGTATTTTGACAACCATTTTCAAATATAGGCCTTACAAAAATTACAAAAATCCTAAGCGCGCTCAGAAGTTTTCTGGAGGCAAACTCTTGCACTTTGAGTTACCCTATTATGAACTTTAGTATAAATTCAAATAGTGGTTAGAATGAAGGTGACGTTAGGGGAATTAGGGTTAAGGTAGGGTAATTTTGCGGCTAGATGAGATTGGAGATAGCTTATGACCGGGATAAGAAATTAGGCGAGGGCAGTTTTAGGTTACGCCTTTGATATGACTACATGACATAGTTTAAGCTTAAAGACAACAAAACCTGTACCTCTGGCATACATTACTTTCAGCTTTTATCATGAAAAGATCTATTTGTTTTCAAAACACAGGGCCTCGCGCCCACATTTTACATTTTCTATGGACTTACCCTTGACTCTTCATGACACTTTCATCCCCACAGTCACATGCTCCCCCTGCTTGGCTCCTAAACATGTTAAAATCATGTCCTTCGTGATCACCATTCTGAAAGCAATCTGCACATAAAGACATGCAAGGTGATATTGCACAGTCCCTACATCGGTAGGCTACAAAGTTTGCGTTCCACACTAAACCGCATATCGGTGAACTGTTGTAAGTCCTCAGATACTTCAAGTACTCCTCTGGGTTTTGTCCACCTGCCATAAGCCAAAGGCACCAATTTGAAACATCTTCATCAAAATTTCTATTACGTCTCAGTAAATTAGTTAAAAGTGTATCAAGTTGTCTCTTTCCTTTGTCAGTGCCAAACTCCTGCTTCAAATATAACGAAGCAGGCTGGCGACCTTTAGCGATCAGGTCCGACATTTCTGTTTTCCTCTTTTTTTTGGTCCATTTGTTTTTGCCTCACTTTGAAGTCTTTACTCATCAAACGAGGCTCATGCAAAACTCTTCAATTACGTCAAAAAGAACACCTGTGTTTACAACGGGGGTGGCCAACATTTTTTGCCCTCACATTCAATGCTTTACCTAAAACTTGGGCTGATCTAATAAAAAATTGTTGGATCTATGTAGGTGTTACCAAGCTAGATTGAAATAAAGCGGTCACATTTTCTTTTGCAATGGCAATAAGAAAAAGCTCGCATGGCAGTAGTGACTGACGAAACATTTTATCCTGCTAAAAAGCTACAAGCTTCATACGCAAGCCTGCTTGATTTTTACTTGACGTTTTAGACCATAATACTTACTAGAGTGGCTATTCTCAATGCTTTCTCAACAATAGGGCGAGGGACGTCTTTCTTTGGATTTTTTACATGAAAAGAAACCGTTCGTAAATTTTCTCCAGTCCTCTCAGTTCTTCCAAATTAAAAGGGCATTTTCAAACTTGCCAATAGACTGTGGGGCATCAGAAACATACTTCATTAGCTCCAAAAAAGGAAAGAGAGTTAGAAGTTGAAAAGAGCAAGGAAATAGAGAATGGGATGTTGACTTAAATGAACTGTTTCAAGGCATCGAAACTAATTACAAACTATTCAAGAAAATATTTTTAACGAGTACTCATTTACAGAAAAAAAATGAAATTTATGAAATATTTTGAAAAAGCAATTTTACTGAACTAGGTGCTTACGGTACGACACATAACGACCCAGAATCGCTTCGAGGCCTGCCGTCGTACCAAAATTCTTCCGATAGACAAACTCTTTCGTGACGACTTTCGTATTGCATCTTTTATGGCTTTATACCCAACAAAAATCGATATGAAAAGCTAGTAAAGGCTGAGAACTGTAGAATAATGCAGAACTTCCTCCCGAGAAATAGAACATCGTAATTGTGCAGTGAATGTTGTTTAAGGTACGATGTTTACAGACCAAAACAAGATGCGCTTATGTAAAAATTTTAATTTCGCCTTCACTTGGGATAATGCGACAACGTTGAGTTTCGGCAAGTCAATTTTATTGCTACAGAAATTGCACTGCTAGTTATTCAAATTGAAAAGCAATTTTGGTGTGACTCTCATTTCAATCTGGACTAACATAGATAAACAAAGAAAGGGGTCAAATTTCACACTATATGCAAAAATCAGGGTACAATATGTGTCTCAACAAACATTTATGGCACAATCACCGGTAAAAGGGGAAATTTGTGAACGAGGATATGCATTTGGTGCTGTTAGAAGATCTATTTTAACCATTGTAAGATCAGCGACAGGGGAAGCTAAGGCGGATTGACCTGCAAACAATACTTAAATTCCATTTCGGGTATGTTCAGTAGAATTTATTCCTGTTCTTAAGCAGAGTTGATATCTATTCTTAAGAGTGTAAAGAAGAAAGCCCTAGATCCAAACAAAAATCCAACCACCTTGTGGAAAGACCATATTTTCCACCAATGGCTCACAAATTTTTGTAATTTTTGCATCTACGTACCTTAATTCACTATCAATATGGCTGCAGTCTCAAATCATTCCGATTCCTAAAAAGGGCTATTTATTTTTACAAACTATTTATCGGGAAATATCATTGCTACAGATAGCTGCAAAAGTATACAGAAAGCTAATTCTAAACCGCCTGCGTCTAAAACTAGAGCCTATTCTTCATAAAAATCAAAACGGTTTTGTCCAGGTCGATCAACTCTAGAACAAATTCAAAGTCTACGTTGAATAATGGAGGAAATAACATTTTTCAAGAAATATGCAGCTCTAGTTTATGCAGACTTTAGCAAGGTTCTCGACTCTGTAAACCGTGAGAAAATGTTTGAGGTCTTAGGGATTTACTGTATTCCATCTGAAATCATCGAAGCTGTGAAAGTCCTATATTTAAACACAAGGTCAACTGTACTGACGCGCGACGGCAAAACATAGTCTTTTGATATCGTCGCAGGCATACTCCAGGTTGATACACTGGCACCATTTTTCTTTATCATTGTTATTGACTACATCTTGCGGATTTCTGTAGATACGATGACTGAAAATGGATCTATGTATCAGCCTAGAAGAAGCTCCCGACATTCAGTTCTTTATATCACCAACGCTAATTTTGCTGATGATACTACACTTTTGTCAGATAGCCTGACCAACGCACAGGCTCTTCTTTCTGCCCTCGAACCAGCGGCAAACTGCACTGGTCTCTATCTAAATGAAATAGAAACAGAATGTATTCTTAATCAACATCCGCACTAACGAAGGAATCAAAACACTTGCAAACGATAAACTAAAATATTTTAAAGACCATAAATATAAAAGATTACACACTTTGAAATCTTAGAAAGATTTTAATGCCCAATAGGGCATGGCATGGACAGCCTGTAACAAGATGGAGCAATATCTACATCAAATCTTGACCGTAAGACTAAAGTAAGCGTCTTTCGAGTCGCTATAGAACTGATTTTACTCTATGGCTCCTAAATATGTACCCCTTCTGCTACGCAACAACTACGCCTCGATGGGTGTTATGCTGGCTTGCTAAGAAGAGTACAAAATCTGGCCTGGAGAAAACATCCAACTCTAGAAACTATCTATGGAGAGCTACCTAACATATGAAGGTTAGTCCGAAAGAGACGTGTCCAATTCCCTTGGTATTGTGAATGAGCCTCGGGAGAACTTGTGTCATCTTTTGCCCTTTGGAAATATCCATCATAATATAACCGGTCTCAGAAGCTCTCCATTCCAAATATCTTATGCAGAGATACCGCCATAACTAAGGAAGACTTTCCTACATTAATGACCAATAGGGCTTGTTGGTCAGATGTTGTGAATTTTATTTCGCTCGAGGCCGCAAGATGTTGATGATTCTGCAAAGTGCTCCTTAACAAATTGCAGGATGCCATTCATAAGTTGCTTAGATAAGTTAAGGTTGTATTTTAAGATAGGTAATTGGGCAGGGAACTGTCCCTTGCACTCACAACTTTGAGGTTCATAAATCGTCAATACCAACAATTGCATTTGTTGATTTCTGTTGCCTTTCAAAAGTATTTGACCGCATCAACGGTTCTTCTCTATGGGGAGCCCTCAATCTGCATGGAATACCCGACCGCTATATTAGATCTCCCTTAAATCTTCCAACAATTAAACGGTCCTGTTCGACTTCTCATAGATTTCATTTAAAACTTCTGGAATGAGACAAGGAAGTATACTGTATTTTGATAAATCCTTCACTAAAATTTCAGGTGCAAGGCTAGCCTATAACATCCGCATCTAAAAAGCATGCAATTAATTACAACTATATGGTTACCATCACCCAATAGGTGCATTACCTTAAACTAAAACTGGGGTTCTTCGAATCAACTAGTTCCAAATCTTTAGTGCTTGCACCATGTAGATATAACCGAAGGAAGTTTTGTTTCCACTATCATCTTTCCACTACCAGACAATCTCATTCCAATTGTAAGTAACTCTACGGTCATAGCAATAAGCAGACATTGAAGATTTAAAGGTTCTCGTCAACAGTGGTTCTGAGCTCCTTATCGAATAAAGATGCTATCCGTATTTTCTTCCTATTACACCTTAAGGGATTTTTTTTCTTTTTGAAACTCTCGCGGACCCAGCATAATCTGTGGTGTTAGCTTTACAACAACAAGGTTGAAGACCCAAACCTCCAGGGAGTGTCCTTCAAATTTTTCTTTTTCCTTTGCATCTACAATAGTTACAACTTGTTAAATTACATGGGCACTTTTTAAACTTGGCTTACCAGAAGTACACTGCTCAATGCAAATTGAAATTAGCGTTGCCAAAAGTTGCTCCGACAGGGGCGTTAGTGCTTCCCTAAGAGGAATTCGGCGCAGTGTTCTCAGTCAATCCTTTTGATTGACTGACAAAGATCCGTTTAGCCGTTTCGCTAATCATCAGGCGTCGAGCGGTAGAACACTCCGAACGAAAGAACCTTTAGCGAAAAATACCATTACCCGTTCTCACATACTGGCATAATCTACCGATACCGGTGTAACAGGTATGATCGCCCAAAAAACCAAGCCAAATCATGTTCTTCTCAAGCGCAGTGTTGGTGGTCCTGCTTAAATTACCTTGACTTCGGCTTGTAAATGTGGAGTGACATGGATGGCAACTTGTAAATGGGCTATAACGCTTTCTAGTGCTTGGCAGTAAGGCATGGTCATCGTCGGAGAACTGGCTTGCGACACAAAATAGCGCATATAGTGGCACACGCTCAATTCTGAAATGTTGAAATGAGGCCACTGAAAACGCCGCACGTAACTTCCGCGCATTCTAAACTAAACTAGACCAGACAAGACGAAAGGAGACGAAAACAAACGCAGCCTAATTACATCATGCTACGCTAAACTAAACACAACTTAACGAAATTGACCATAGCAAATTTTGCGAGTTGAAATTTTCAGCATGGCACTGCCTTAATGTTATAGAAAAGCCTTAATCGACGGAACTTAAACTACATTTTCCATCTTCAACGCGTACAAGAACCCTTTTAATAACGAGCACCGAAGGTCGGAACTGATTGGTAGAAATATTCGAAAAATTACAAGCATTTCAGTTGTCCGTTCAAACTTGGTTTCGCAAAATGCATGTGCTACAACAAATTTTTAAAAGAACACTTGAAAAACCCATGCGACTTACAATCCCACCAGAAACTAGTAAAGGTACAAATACCTGACGTGCCAAGTATCCCAAAACGAGACTGGGTTCGAACTGCCATATAGGTGTAGCGCTGTGACCGGGAATTTGCTACAACACTGAAGAAACTTGCCACACAAAGTATAAACTAGACAATGACCATCCTAAAAGTGTACACGAACTCAAGGATGTTTCTTTAAGGATTGTGCGCACCCACTTTAAGGGAAGCGATGAAGGGATTCAGAGACTGTTCGTACGTGCATCGTTTGGGTAAATTAACGGCTAATTTTCCGTTGTATCTACTTAGAAAGTGAAGGTATCCACGTTTCACTTTTCAGAGTGCGGCTACTAAGTGGATAACCCGTCGTCGATATTTGGAAAGAATGAACAAGATACAAGGGATTTTGGGTGCATTAGAATACAAATCAGTTTATATCAAGACAAGACTACACCCCTCCGTGTCCGGAGCCGATTTAAAATATGCTAATCAGACGCCAAGAAATTGCACCGAAGTTGACGAAATAATTCGGTGTATGTATGTCGAACAAACTAATAAACACCGGAAAAAAGAACGAGCTAGAATCCTTCGAAGGATATTCATACCGAGAGAAAATGTTAAATGAAATAAGATCTACCTTCATTTATCTCTTAAAACAAGAAAAGAACTATACGCTGTTACATCTGGCCCAGTTGCACAATACGTGTTGTATGATCAAGAATTTAGACATTAACATTGTGTTTTGTTTGCTGTTTTTTTTAGAGCGATAGCCAAATATGTGAGTACATGGAAAATATATGAGTACATTGAGCGATAGTCACTATATCTGAGTACATTGAAAAATCTTGAAGATAGCCTGCACAGATAAAGTTACGGACAAAGAGGTGGAACTTAGAGCCAATAC
>JAAAKM020006971.1:146261515-146278579 GCA_010016025.2 Alatinidae sp. Z8VKAUB7J3 | reverse complement strand
TGAGTACATTGAAAAATCTTGAAGATAGCCTGCACAGATAAAGTTACGGACAAAGAGGTGGAACTTAGAGCCAATACTACCAGGCAATTAATGGGGGAAATACAAACAAGGGAATAGATCATTTTGGACATATCAGCACACAAAACTTGTAAAGTTCACTAAAGAAAAAGAAAATGGAAGGACAATTAACTGAGAGGCAAAATGGGTAAGCAATATCACCAAATGGCCTGACATCAACTACGCTGATGCAGAAAAATCACCAGTGGAATGAAAGAGGCGGTGTACTGAGTCATCCAACCAATGTGTGTATGGAACACAGACACAGATTCAAGACAGACAGACAATTTAATACCGCCCTGGCGAAACCTCGCTTGGACAAGGGTTTTAAGTCTTCCAGTGCTTTATTATACGCTAACAAGAGAACCTCGCTCCCTAAAGCGTTACTTAAATTTGAAGAACACCCTGAAAGAGAAAATGCCTTGGGAACGCGACAACGTAGCCATCTCAAAATGCATACTCTCCCCTCAACACAAACATCCTTTCGAACATTGGTACTACAAATGTCTGTACCAACAGGACCAGGCCTTGGTAAAGTTCACTTGGAGAGGTGGGTCTATTCGAGGGTGAGGCACATTCGAATAAATTCTACCTTGCTATCTATTACAAATGCTCTTCCAGATAGAATACGCATAGAAGGTGGACGAAGTAGGCGCAGTAAACCTACAGAAATAAACATACCACAGAAATCAAAAGGGGAGCCGCGAATGTTCCTGTTCGGATTAGCTACTTTTTACCTATTTATAAATCGCTATACCTTTCAGCTTGACTCCGTTGATTTTTCTTAAAAAACTGATACGTGGGAACAGGAGTCCAAATATCAAGGGGAAGATTCCAAATTTAATAATCGTTGGGCTGATACCTGGAGTCAATAATTAACCAGAAACGCGTTGCCCGCTCCAAACACGGTGAGACATAGTTCAATGATAAAGATGACGCGGAATCTGTAAGATTCTCAATCTAAAATACCATAATAACCAGTCCCTTGAGTCATGCCTTTCCGATTTGTGGAATTCAAAGACAGCGCAGAATCTGTGTACTAATGAAAAATGATCACACCGCATATAAAAACATGTGATAGGTATTTTTCACAACACGTGAAACAGTTAACAATTGAATAACAGGTTACAGTTGGTCTAAAACAGTTACCAAAAGCACCAATAAAACACAGATCGTGTCCATGTTCATTAGCAATTACAGATATATTTCACTTCTGTGGTAAAACTCTACACTAAATAACAGAGTTATATAAGATGGTTGAATTCTATCTTTATACAGAAACACGTGGTCATAAATAACTGCAAATTGAATGCCAAGCTTATAAATTAAACCAAAATGACAAAACGGAGTGGTTGTCCAGAATGCTAGAATGGCATTTGTTTACGAAATTGTTATAAAGCAGCTGAGGTGAACATAATTCCAGGAAGATGCGGAATAAAACCCTAGGAAATTTTAGGTCGACCAGATATAGAATGGGCACGAAGAAACTGCTGCGCCTTCTTTTGATCACCAACATGTTTCGCCCAATCCTTCAAGATTTCACTGTCGTCGCATCTTGTACCAACAAAAATGTCATTTTCCTCTGCTGCCTTCATGTAGGCAACCAAATGTGGAAGACCCTCTGGGATTTCGAATTCTTTGTAATATTTCAAAGCTACGCTCAGCTGGTACAGCTTCGGTAGAAGGACGCAATCGGGCGCAAGCATCTCATTTCCCGCCAAAAATGGACCCGGTGTTTTACTGGAAGATCCAAGGAAGTCGTTTAACCTCTTCAACTCGTCGAGTAAAGCGAACTGCAGAGCGTCATCTTTAGCAGGATCTTTGTTCCGAATGAAAGCAGAAAACTTTTGGAAGACATTTAAGCCGGCTCGTGACGCAATGGGATCTGCGCATTTTAACGACGGTTCCGGGAATGTCTTCTCGATGTAATCTTGTATTTCGTTGACATCGTCGATCGCCGTTCCTTCTTTTGTAACGAGACAAGGTAACCTCATACCGGCGTAGTTCTCTTTGTAAAATGTTGGTTTGCGCAAGAGGTCTACTGTTGTTACCTTGGCACTAATTCCTTTCAGTGCTAACAACATCATACAGCGGTGGCATTGAATACAGTCTCCAAGTCCTTTACCATCACTGCCCGCCTATAAACGAAACAAGAAACGGCGAATGAATACAAAAATCCGGATTCTCAATCAAGTGTTCGCAAATCTGATTATCTTGGGCAAGATTTGGTACCGAACCTATGTAACCTCAATACTAAGAATATAACACAGGTGATCTTTGACCACTAATAAAGAACCTCCACCTGGGCAATCTTTTAAAATCATTAAGAATCATCCTGAATATCGGCCTTTACAATTACGCGAGCGTACACATAATAGTTCATCCTCGAAAGGCGTTCGGTGTAAATAAGGGAGGCTTTGCAGAAAACGAGACAAATATAAGCTTGGGGAGGATGCAAATGTTGCCAATCAGCGAGCCCGTGCATACAACGAATTTGTTTTGCCATTTCTTTCATTAAAATGACAATGGCAGTGTGGTTTAATTGTTCTTACTTAGGTCTATCTTCGTATTCACAATTCGACTTAACACAACCAGGCACATCAACTTCCGATAGAAATGGAACCGAAGTCCAAGGAAAAGTCAAGCTCGTTTCAAAACAACAACAACAACGGCATGGTCCAGTTGCAAGGCTTGAAAGATCTCGCTCTATCTGATTGGAAAAAAGGTACTGTAACCAGCCTCAGGCCAGAAAATTGCCGACAATGGCATCGAAATTTTACATTAGTTACTTGGATATCTACTATATCGTGATTTCACAGCAATCTCGAGTAAACTGTTCTTTACTAAAACAGTCCTAGCAGCGACCGTGCACACCATCAAGTCTTAAGGTTTGGTGACAATTCTCTTCTCTGCCCAAACTCTATGGGCAAAAAAATCTTGAGCACATCACTATTGAACGTATCAACTTCCTACTCTGTTAAAAACACCAATGGCTATCTCTGTTTCACAGCCACGTCTAACAAACGGCCTACACTCAGGTCCTAAACCAGGAATGTTATCAATTTTAATTGGGTCCTAAAGCAGCTAATCACTCATAGTTTCGTTTGCTTCAAAGCAGATATAAAATGCTTTCACACTTGTCCATCACAATGATAAAATGAAAGGTCATTATAATCGCCAGAGAGTTTGGACGTGGAACTAAACTATGCGCCAACAAATCATGCTCTCCCAGATAACAAGTATACTACCACAATCATAACGCCCCTATAGATTTATTCACCCACCCTCTGATGTATAAGCCGGTAGTTAGGAGACGCGTGTACGGGCAATGTGGCAATTATAATGGTATCCTTGTATACTTCTAACCTTTCTAATAGTACTACCAGTATAAGTAGTGACACTTCTCCATCTTTCCTTTCCATCTTACTCAAATTTTCATCCATCCATACCTAGCCACCTGCACAGATCTACGAAAATGAAGCGGTGGTAAAGCATACGAATCATGTCATAATACATTCCACTATCAATGACTACGACTGAAATAAATAATCGAAGAGTGGAAGTTCAAATTTTCATTGTTTTATAAAAGAATAGCAAACCATCACATGGTCACTAACCCATTCGAAGCAAACAACCAGAGGACTACAGTCCTGTTGGATCGAGAAGCATTGGGAAGATGGAGTGGAATTGGCCCGGTCAACTAGCCCGATCCTGTAAGGTAAGGTAGAAGAAAGGAAGACTGCCAAACTTAAAAAGAGTAATTACAGTGTCGGTTCTCCCGTAGAGGATGGCTTCGACGTACAACTATATATTGGCACCACTTGCCTTCTGACAAGATAACATTTAGCCTCAGTTTCCTTAAGCTTTACTTGAATAAGGTTAGCGTATTTGATGAAGTGGAATGGGCCCGGTCAACTAGCCCGATCCTGTAAGGTAAGGTAGACGAAAGGAAGACTGCCAAACTTAAAAAGAGTAATTACAGTGTCGGTTGTCCCGTAGAGGATGGCTTCGACGTACAACTATATATTGGGCCTCAACCATTTGGCCTCAGTTTCCTTCATCTTTACTTGAACAATGTCAGCGTATTTGATGACCTAACTTTTTCAATGGAGAAAATGGCAACTTGATAACCAGAAACTGCAAATTTTGTGAGCTGAAGGTACAATCCTTGCGAGGCCCACTGGTCTAGATTTTTGTTGGTTAACAATTATCTAGTTTGTGTTTGTCCGGTTAGTTAATGGATGTGTTTGACTTGGCTACGTGACCTTTGCCGTCTTCTTTCCTTCTCGACAACAAAGTTATAGGTCGTTCAGGATGTTTTGAACTCCTCAGCTTGTGGAAGGTCATACCAAAGCATTGATAAGAAGTCTAAATGAGACTAAGGCTGTCGATGGTCAGAACTTTCTAATAGAGAGACCTTACCAAACGGGAGAAAAGTTGGTCTTGTCCAAATGTCTGAACAGTCCTTTGACCTTTGGGGAAAGGGGGAGGGGAGTCACTGACGAGCAGCTAACTGATTGCGAGCAATACACAAACAGGAGAAAATGCTTACTTTCTTCTACGATCCAATGATTATCTCAACAAACTCCACAGAACTTGGGGCATGCGCCCTTGACCATCTTTGTTCCACATTTGTTCTTGAAGTATTTGCATGTAGCAAGTGGATATCTGTCCTTGCAAACTATGACAAGAATATAATAAGGTTGAAAAGATAAATTAGGTAGAACATTTTTTCTGTTCGCATAAAAATGAAATACTTGAATTATTACAGTGTTTGCTTGACGCATAGTTTGGGACATTGTGATATACTGCTGAAACAAGAGGTCCCTCAAAATACGCAATTAAACTGAAAGCTAAGGCAGCCGTAGTTACGTGGTGGCAACGACATACTCAGCACAATATTTTTCTACAAGATGCTGATCATTGTCAAGTATGTGGACGTTATGTAATTGCACGAATGTCATGTCATGAAATGAGACGTCCTGACTTTTCTCTTCAATCATATCATCGCCAGAATTAATTCTGAACATAAAAATATAAAAGAGGACGAGTTCAGTTCAGTGCAGTTCACTTGCTGGAACCAACTGTTCTCGTCCAGCTGTCCACAGAATGGGACCCAGCCATCGACAAACTGGGAATACGAAGTTACAAAATCAATGTTCAAGACCATGAAATTCAAGGCAGCAAGTGAGATACTATATTGATCGAACTTTGTTTATAATGTTGTTTTACTTTTCTTGAATATAAATATAATGATGATCTAATGTTAATATTTTACTCGTTTATCTCTAAATACACACTAGGGTTTATATTTAGAAAACACTGTATTAAGCATGCCGTTGCCACCACGTTACTAAGGTCGTTATGTCGTAACTAGCGCTCCCGATTTAGTCGCCAAGGGACGTTGTTTACAGAACTGCGATGTCAATATTGTATTATGCATCCTACATAGCATTACAGTGTGCATATTAAATGCAGCACACATGTATTTTATTAACTGTTCCAACTTATGTTTTACACTACACTATACTTTCCTTTACTTACAAATGATGTATTATATTATATGATACTATACTATATTTTCTACACTATTCTACACTGCACTTCATTTCACTCCACATTCATACAAGTTACTTTTGTAAAGTTGACAGAGCCATAAATATCGAAGACCCTTCCTCAAACTAAAACTTTCATTAACTTATATCTAAGCAGATATTTCACACAAAAGCTCTGTTGCTTATTTCTTACAATCCCTTCCAAGCTACATTTGGCGCGAAAAGTTCAAAATAACAGGGAGCCAGCACACTCCCAGAAACGTACACTAGGGAGCCAGAATCAACAAAATTATGCCCACGCATCACATATTACCATACGGTATATTTGATGTTGGTATAATTGTATTGTTCTAAGCCACGCCAATCCTTCTACATTCCAATATATGATTTCCCATGATTTCTAGGGCAACCTTAATTACAGTGGGCCACACTGAAAATGAAAGGTACGACTGATTGTGGTCTTTGCATCAACGTTTGCCATAATATGCTGACTTGGTAATCTAGCTGCTCAAAATTATTACAAACAACCACTGGAACGTAAACTAGCATGCAAATCTAACTTACAATAAGAACCACCTTTACTTACTTGAGGGATCCAGCTGGTACTTGGTTGGAATTTTGACTGCAATTGAAGAAGGGAAAAATTATAATATTAGTTTATATATGCATATTGCGAAGGCCAGAGCATATTCTAGCAATATATATATAGATAGATAGATAGATAGATAGATACATATATGTATATATATATATATATATATATATATATACATGCGTGTCTGGTAGGAACTGTAGGGACTTAAATTGGAAAGTGAGTTGGTCTTGGCAGCTATCAACAGAACTATCAAGTTACCCTAAATGTATATATAGGGCTTGATTTAAGGTGACCTGCATGTTGGCAAATAGAGGAGCTTATTTCCGGCTTTTTCTATCTGTTGCTGCGGACTGTTTATTTACTTCGCCCACTTAGCTTCGTGGCCTCTTCCTAGAAACCAAAAATGGACACGAGGTTCCAAGAATTCCTCAGATTTAGTCTCCTATAGAAAACTCCCTCATTAGTAATATCATATGATTAAATTCAGGAACTAGAAAGAAAAAAATTCAACAGTTTCTTCTTTTGTCTTCGTATATTTAGATCGTGGAACCTCTCAAAATTGCGCGAAATGAGAAGTTTGTTTTCAGGAATTGTGGAGAAATGATCTTGTACCCGTATATTTACTTGCTTTGAAAAAGAGGCGACGCACCTAACTGTTCCAAGAAGTTATACTTTGTCGATGTCCACCGGTGGATGATTGGGAGCTGATGTGGCGACTAGACAAATAAAAGTATGTTAACATCGTAGGTCATCTAGCTCAGTTGGTAGAGCGAAAGCGTGGGTCACGAGTTTGATCCCTGGTGGTGACATATTTTCTATTTCTCTAGTGTTCTTTTCAAAGCTATACTTTCAGAGCCTTATAATCAAGATTTTACTTCCAGTCAATAGGTTAAACTAATTGCTGAATTTGGACTAAGGTGACACATTCAAGCTACACTGAGTTTCATATATGAATTACTCGTTCCAGTTTCGCTCTGAGTTTTACATTATGACCCATAGAAGATACTGACAAAATTAAATGTTACTGCAATATCCTGCCCTTCATTCTTTCAATTATTCCTCTTATAGGGACAAAATTATAGAAAAGGAAAGACATTTTGAACTTTCTCAAATGTAACAAACGCGAAGTATTACAAGGATACAGGACAGCCCAATGTTATTTTCCTATGTCGTGTAAAAATTTATCAAATACAAAAAATTTTGCATACTTTTTGAGAATTTTGGCTTGTTTAGCTTACCAGGTCGATTGAATTCTCAGCGAACTATCATAACTATTTATCACAGTAGTGAATCATTTTACACCTTCATACATAACTTTCCAGCTTTAGTTCATTACTTGACTTTATCTTATTTCTAGTACTTAACGCTCCCTAAGTTCGGTGCGCTTGTAATGGAGTACTAAAGTGTGACGTCACGATTTAATAAACATCAGAAATTTGATAATTTTTTAGGCTCGTTGCTTTCTTCTTGTTGAGAAAGACAACCGGTCCAAATCTGAGAACCATACCATGAGTAATCGATGAGATATGCCCTTTCAAACTTTAAATCATGCCTATCAAAACCTTGTTAAATGAACCCAGTTCTTAATTTTATGAACTTAGCAAAATTGACAGCGTTTCCTGAAGGACTTTTGCCAATTCAAGCATCCGTTTTTCGCAGCGGATATGAGATTTGAACGCGATATTTTGTACACGGGCATTTGGTGGAAGGGTTAACATTGTGATATAGTTATAATTGCGATTCCTCGACAAAAAGGTTTTGTGACGTCATCACTTTAGTACTCTATTGACTTGAATGGAGATGATTAAATTATTAACGAATGACTTGAACTTACTTCCCTTCTTCTGGTGTAAAACTTGTTTTGTAAATTGCCCGTACATGTTTCCCATTGGCAAGTACCTCGACACAACAACGGTCGTTATCTTCTTTCCCTTCTTGTTAATGGCAACAGCACAGCCGACTCTCTTAGTCTTCCGCCATACCATGGCAGTGAAGTGGCCAGCGGGCGTCTGGAATTTGTTAGCCTCGTAATTGTAAAGAGGCTCTTCATCGTACCTGAAATAAACATAATAAATGAGAAACTCGTTGGTGTTTGAAGCCATGATCTCCAAACTGCACTCGAACTTTCACAAGGGGCAGATGAACATATAAATGTCATCTTTTATGCCAAGGGCAGTTCATTGTGTATCGTCTTGAACAGAGGTGGACAAACTACGGCCCGTTGGTCTCTTTAATCCGGCTCGCCGAAAATTGGCACAGAATTAAAGTTTGATGTATATGATAGCATTCATGCCACCAGACTTCGATGCACTGGCTAAAATGGGTGAGCAACAAAACTGTTAATCTTGAACCAATAGAATCCACGTCCTACAGTTCATTGGAGTTAGCAAAGACATAATTGCTATAGCTTTCAATGATTTAACGGGAGAGAGTTATCTACTGTAGGAGCAGGGAGCATTATTAATAGAAAGCTTTACTTTGCAAGAGGTGTAAAATTAAAACAGATAATTCTACTTTTGCTAGTTCTTAAACTGATCTTTCCTGTCGAATGAAACAAATTGCTAAGTTAAATTATCATATTTGGTCTGGAATGACATTAATATCCCCACAGAAAGCAAATTAGTTTCAGTGAAGATTCTCTGTTAATACAACGCTTTCTTGTGCGTGAAAACGTAGTTAATATGCCGATTTTCTGTTACAGGAGAACGTAGAGTGTACAGCGTTGTAGAACACCAAATATCACAATTATATTTTGTCATGAAATATAATGACATTAATTAACCTACAGAAAGCAAACAAAAATAAATTTCAGAGTAGATTCTCTGTTAATATAATACTTTGTTGTGCGCTAAAAACGTGATTAAAAAGTATGTTAATAATTTAATGCTTCTTTCTGTTTTGTTTGATATGTACTGTTAACAAATGCAGCTTTTTATATGTATCGCATCTGGTGCTGAAATTTTAAGAGTCAATGTGGCCCCCGAGCCAAAATATTTGCCTACCTCTGGTCTAGAGGAAATGAGTCAAGTCAAGGGCCATAAATTTCTACTAGTGTAACGATTACTAAGCAGATTTAGATCTGTCGAAAGTAGCCTCGTTTTCATGACGAGATATATTCTTTAAGTAAGGCATTACGTTATGGCCATAATTATAATTTCTTTCAGAACGCTGATAAACACTGGGTTAGATTGACTGAATCTGTTACCGAACAAAACAATTTGATGTATTCCCAATATGAATTCATCTTTGTAAAACATTCTTTGCGATTTTAAGTAATTGCTCTTACTATCTAGTGCTCAAATTAAGGAAAATTGGTGCAGAAAATGGGTTGGTGGGGCTTGGGGGGCGTTCGATTAACCCAGAAGCCTGTAGGGGGCGGCGGTGCTAAAAAGGTTGAGAACCACTGATCTAGAGGACGAGCGTTAGTAAAGAAACCCCTGTTTGTTTCAGTACCTTCATATGGACTCAATTTAATGCTATATAATCAGATAGGCTTGACCATTCATTGGCTTCCTCAGCAATTGGAGATTGCTGTTTTGAGGACTGAATCAGTGCTCTTAACTAGCTTAGCAGTGAATGATTAAGAGACCTCTCCAGAAAAATCAAAGGCTACTTCTTGCTTGTAGCTTTGAAGTTTGTAGCTGTGTTTCAGATTAGCTATTGTTACTCAAGGCCCTGCCAACTTTCTCGGCTTTTAGTATTATCTCTAGTTTATTTATGCAGTAATTTGTAAACAGGTGGTTCTGCAACATTTTAATATCAGCTGTCATGTGATTTGTATTATGCATTTCAGGTTTGAGGTGTGAGATATGAAGGATCCATTTTCTCCAAGGACGGGAGATAAAGTGTGTTTACGAAGGAATTATCTTGCGCCTTAAGTTAAAAGAATTAGATTTGGGTAGTTACTATAGCCGCCCACTTTAAGTTCTGCCTGTAAGCATTCCCTCTTTGATTTTTAATGCTTTATCTATTTTTTTTTATTGATTTTGTCCATTCTTGTCTTTCACCTTTTTTCTGATCGCTCACTTCTGCGCGTCTTAGAAAGTCAATCTGCAGCTAGCGTGGTGGTGTAGTTGTGAAACCTTGTTGAAACACCAATGGAATATTATTAGTAATACATTTTCATTGGCCTCAGTGGGTAACCAAAACAGCAAAATTTAGAATTGCTTGAACTGAATTAGGCTATGATGTAATTGGTTAAGTTGGCTTAACATGCAATGAAAAATGCATAGAAAAATTCAGAAGGCTTGAAAGGCAATAGTATTAATAATTAGTAATAGAGGTAAAAGCAGTAGGAAGGCAAAGGTAGTTGGCAGTGGGTTGGTAGATAAGATTGGATGGGTAGACAAGAGTATTTAAGTGAAAACTGCCACGGGTGGTATGTAGTTATAGGTAAATGGTGTGGATAGACAGGTAGTTGGAGCGGGAGGTGGGTACCTAGCTAGTGGTGATTGGGCAGGTAGGGATAGTGCTAAGTAGATAGTGGAAACTATTAGTAGATAAAGGGATGTAGGTAGATAGTGGTGGGCGGAGATAGGTAGGAGCAGTGCTAGGTAGCGCTAGGTAGCGATAGGTATAATCAATTATGTCGATCCAAGTAGAGCCCATTTTATCATTTCCATTAGAGTAATCAATATGTTTAACCAAAGAAGAACCACATAAGGCAGCATAACACTATGGTCATACAAAAGGGTAAAACTGTAAGTGATGATGAATCCAACTGCTCCAACAGGATTTAAATCTATGACCATGACTGTAGGCTGTATGTTGTAGAGTTTTCATCTTAGTTAGTTTACAGAATAATTCCATAAAAGCCATAAATCCCTACGCAGTAACTCATGTGAGTATCTGACTCAGCGGTTTTGCATAAGGTAGAAATTAATAAATTTACAAATACTGAACTTTAAAAATCGTCAGTATTCTTTCACTACAAAATGATCTGGTGTCATTAAGTAAAGATCATTCGGGGGAATATTTTAACAAAAGTATTTTTAACTCTTTATAAATGTGATAATCCACTGGATGCAATCATGTTTTACAATATGATTATTGTCAGAGGCTGTTTTATGAAGATGTATGCTTTAATGTCCTATAATTCATGAAAATTTAGAAAGAGCCCACAACCCGTTTTATGATTAAATGGATGTTCTTTTGAAAAACTGCAGATAAAAAAATATTGCCAAAACTGTTTAGTATAGTTTATGTACTTGTCAATGGTGTGCCTGGTCTTTTTATTTTCTTATTTAAGTTCCACAGTGGAGTTCTGGACAATATTCATCTTGATTTTTTTGTAAAGGTAGAGTCTCAGTGGTCATTATATTTCATGAATTACGTCAGAGAAAAGCCAATGATTGACTTGTTTTTACTTACAACTGCTATATAACAGCCACAGGTGTTTGTTGAGGCAATTTACTCTCCAAATAATCGGGGTCAGCAAATGGATTTCTTTCTTTCATTTCTTTTAATTGCTTTTATTGTAATTATGGGTTTAGTGACAACCACCGAATAATTTTGAGTTCACTTTTCCGCTACACTGTTGATTAATGTCTCCAAGAGCCAAATTTGAAGGAAGCTCCTTTCACCTCAAGCTACATACCTTTGCAACAAATCAGTACAGTAACAACTATGTAGCTTGCAAATGCTTATTTTTTATTAATCTAATATTCACAGAGAAGAAGAAACTTTAATAAAAGAGCATTCATACACACATTTTTGTGATTAAACCAAGCCGAAAAAGTTTAGTCGAAATGGTATGTGCGAGACTCGTCCTGAAGAGCAGACTTATTTAGCATGGGTTCAGGTGCAAGAAAGATTACAACCACTATAACTTTAACTAATAGTTTAAGAAAATATCATTTTCAAGCCTTTAAGAAATTAGAAAGGCAAGCAGCATTGTCCTAAAAATACGATCCGGAGAATTTGAAGAAAAGGCGATGCGTTACCTAATCTACTATCAAGTACGAGAACAATGCTTTTGCTGTCGGAATGGAATGTACCAGAACATTTTCAATATTGTTTTCCAGGATAGAAATAACTACTTTAAAGTCAAAATCCCTGACCCTGAAGGCAAGTACAATCTTATTGGCTTTGTACTTTCCATATATCCTAATACGTATTTGTCAGTATCATATGTAGGTTTGTCAAAGTCTGCAACAACCTAGGCATATTAAGAATTGTTGCCTTACCTTGTACTAGCTTCAAACGCATCAAGTTTTACAGATACACAACGGGTGCTCAGACTAGTAATCACGAGGTCCTTGACTCTAACGATAGTCTTTGATGTCAGGTTTCGGACTTCTTTACATAAAAGCAAAAAGGAGAGCGTTCAGCTCAAATGTTAGTAACATATAAGCGCCACTTGAGATAGCTATAGTTAACAATCCGTCATCTACGATCACATCAAACCTCGATGCTTCGTTTTGTCGGATAGAGACAATATAGCTATAAATTTTTTATCTACCCGCCCCTCAGATTTTCTGGCAAATTATCTAACCTACTCATAATTAGATTTGCCGTAGATTTTTCCACTAAGATCAATATCTGTATTAGAAAAATATTATCTACGAATCTGTCTTGTTTATCAAAGCAAATTCCATTGTTACAAGTGCGTAGGATTTTTAGAGATGACGTCATAAGGTTGCCATTAGTGCTATTCCTAGACGTGGTTTATAAACATATATGTGGTATATATGTAACAATTATAAACAGCCTGATTCTAATCTAATGAAAATTCATTATCACAAAAATTTAAAAAAAACTTTTAGCTTTTCCATTGACCTCTTCTCAGATTAAGATATTTGTCATGTGTTATGAAAATTGCAGGGTTAATGAAGTGTATGGCCAGACGGATTTGCATACGCAAATATGAATTTTTTATTTATATTTTGAAAATTCCAACCATTTGTATTTATAGGCATCTTGGCTTCCCATGTACCCATTTTGAAAGTAGCTAGTTATATGCTTAATAGCATTTACTTGATTCAAACTATCCTGGCGGGCTTGTTTTGCACAATCAGATTATTTAGTGGTAAGTTCAATTTACGTCATTTTAAGTCATATTGCGTCAAACGTAATCTGAATCTTTTCCATTTGCTGGAATCAATTCAAAATGACGGCAGTCAGCCTCGTATTGAGCACAGTTGATAACCACAGATATGTGCAGGTAAACCTCGGATCCAATAAATGACTATCAAAACAGATTATCCAATGGGCTTTGTGACTCTATCACAAGCTATCAATGTCCTGATTAAGTGGTTTGCCATGTTACAGGCTTAATAAAACGTGCTGTTTTTTGAAGCGTAATATCGAATGCCGTGAGTCAAAAGGAGGTTCACGGCTTGCATTGGCAGTGGATTCCATGGCCATTCCAGAATGAGCAAAGACAAAGGACAATTTGGAATACTCAAAAGATACAAGAGAAATAGAAAATAAGTCACCCCCAGGGATTTTGGAATGTGAGTACTTATCTCATCCAGGCTGAAACAGGTGACAACGAAAAGGAGGCCTCCGTATGCTGGCTGGTAGAGATAACGTTGGTAGGAGATAACAAAGAGCGCTAACTGATTGTTTACGACGATGTTCCTAATCAATCAACAAGAAACCAATCACTCTCTCTTAACTGAAAATCCGTTGTTTTATGGAGAAGTTTTTTCAAATGTCATCTATCACTCAAGTTTTAAAATGTAATAAGTTGCTCTTTCATGATTGACACAAGTGAAAATGCAATTCATGCCAAAAAAAGAAAGCAAACACACAAAAATCTCCCAAAACATGTTATTGCAACAACAGGTTAGCACATTACTTTAGTATCAAGAGGTAAATAGCTTTCAAGAAAAGTTCAGCAACGTTGGAATATCACTTATCTAAAGAACAAATGACCAATTCTCTTCAAACTTAGTAATTTTACTCAAGTGAACGAGCATCCAATGGAAAACTGAAGCTCTCAAGATGACACATGCAAGCGACAGTACAACTTCTTGGTAGATCACTTTGATGTCTAAATTCTCCTTCTGTTACCGAGATTGTAAAACTAAAATAATAGTTACCATAAGACTTACGTCCTTGGAATAGTATGACCAGCGTTAGTTGTTTCGGCTGCTGCGAATCTAAGTACTTGTTAATGGGAGCCATTAACTTTAAAACACGTTTCAACGTTTTAATTCTATTGTTGTTTAGTCGGTGCAAAAGAGAGGCAGAAATCAGAAACTTTTTAAACATGATGCAAGTAAGAAGTTCCAATTCCATTGCTTACAAGGACGCAGGTAATATGCAGGATAGGATCCAATGTAAAACGAGAAACGATGTAGCAGAGTTAAAATACTCCTTGGGATTCAAATCATCAATCATAAAGGATTGAAACCCTTCCTCACTCATTTGATGTCTCTTAGCCTTTAAACGTTTACTTGTTTAATAATCTCAATACAGAGTAAAAAGTCATTATAAATTCTATTAGGGGGTATCGAAACAGAAATCTCCAGCACAAAAAAGCTTCAATGAAACCATGCACTGTTTTTTTACTAATATAAACTGCAAATGTTAATATCCATAAGACGTAGAGTGCTAAATACTAGTGTACAGTGAAAATTTAATATCTGTTATGGATATTTAAAATGTATATATAAGAATTATAAACCACGTTTATAAACTTTTATCAGCATCATAGCAGACCTCATTAAAATGATCTATACCATTGCCTCTCAGTCTCACAAGCTGCGTACAAACCAGGAAGAAGAACTATTGAACAAATATTATTAAAAAATCAGTAGAATTCAACACCCCAGTGCAAATTATTTTCGTCGACTTCACCAAAGTTTTTGATATTCAAACTCAAAAAAACTGTGGACAATTCTCAGCAAAACACCAATCCACTCGTTATATATAGAACTTTTAAAACTCACATATGAGGAATTAACATCTCAAAAGGGGTTAAACAAGGGATGTATTAGTTCCCCTACTCTTCTGAGTGTCGTAATCTTAACTGTGATTGTCGTGTCGTATAACAATGCCCTTTATTTGTATTTTGATTTAAGTAGATTTTATTGGCCGATTCGTCATTTTCTAAATATGGGAGGTATCAGTAATTTTGGTTCAGGTGGGGGGGGAACCTTGATGTAGTAAGATGGGGGGAGAAGGCCAAAGGGGGGCGATAGGGGTCAGATGGGGGGGAACCAAACCCGGAGGACGCCATGAGTCGTTGCCCGTTTCGAGACATGCATGCCTTTCCAATCAAAGGCTTTTGACAGTCTCAATCAGATAATCATTATTATCAGTGTCGCCTACACTGGAACTATCTTGTGTTCCTTGTGCAAGTCCACGTGGACCTTCTCTACAGATTCCCTCAATACCTACCCGCCCAAGCATTTTGCTGAACTTAGTGACGTGATAGCACAATGCCAAGTTGATCCTCTGGTAGTTCAGACCATACAAGTAGTTGTTATGAGTTATGTCAAATCTTACTGACTATGGTTTACTACAAATTTACAAAGCGTGACAGTAGTGCTTATTGTTGTAATGAGGGTTGGGTGAATGAGTAACTGGAGAAAGCTTCACAACTGCTTTGCCGATACTAAGATTTGTTTTAAACAAGCACGTCTACGTATGTGCAGGTATGCAGTACGCTCAGAACGTGAATATTAAATTTGCTTCGAGACGGAAGGAGAGTTTACAGTATAGGTTACTATTGAGTATTTTCTCCTCGTTTAGCATCTATTTTGAGAAGCAAGCTTTTAGAAAGGCATTTTTAAATTTATGTATATTGATATTTTATCGTCACCTAAGCGCCCATGTTAACATCAGGATGCTGTTAGTAGAATCCAATGGTAAAGGTATTAACAAAAATGCATAGTGAAGGGTATCAATTGTAATAGTATTCTGTGGTTTTATAAGATAAATCTACCTAGATGTGACCGGAACCTTGACGTTCCACATGCAAAGCCAATGTGCTTTTTACTTCTTAGGCACTGTGATTTTTCACCTTTATATTTGGTCGAAGACAAGAACATGCTAGTAGTTGACATCGCTTAGCAACGTCTGATTCCCAATTGCTGACGAAGCGAGCATTACAACTCATAACTGTGTAGCTAAGAGAGACACTGGCATAGATCTCTTATACAGACAGAGTTATGTCTAAGGCCCGGCAGGGAGCAATGTTATGGCATTGAATAGGAGCCGAGGAACGTATTCTTGACGAGTGAAAATATGAACTAGGATTCCATGGATATTCTACTCTCTGCTATAGAGCTTAGGACAAAGTTAAGGATTGAGGGTACATACGGATTTCTTAAAAGATAAAATAGTCTATCCCCAATATTATAAGCAAACAAAATGTGAAAATCAGCAAAACTTGTGCTAATATTATAATACTATTGTTCATAAACAATAGAGAAGCATATCAATTTTGAAATATCAGCTCTGGTTTTGTGGATATTATAAACGCATACTCGGTTTAACTACAGAAGATGCCTTTCATATGATCAATTCTTAAGCAAAAATTCGTAAGCACTAAAATAATACAGTTCCAAATGAGAATATTCTTTTACTGGATCAAGTTGTTATACCAATGGTTTGTTTTCTTTTTTTGCACGAGGATGTGACTGCAACTTTGACTATGATTACGACTATACCTATGACTGTGTTGTGACTTGCATTTACTTTTCACAAATAACTGATATGACATTCCTGGTTTCAACGTTCTAAGTTTTGGTATTGAGAAAATCTACCAATACATGTTGCCAAAAAAGAACACCGGTGAACAGACTGTATTTTCGATTTCACGAGGTACTGCAAAATGCGTTACATGATTTTCAAAAGGTGTTTACAATGTACGCTAAATAGACACGCAAAAGAAACTAAGATCTG
>JAAAKM020006971.1:146241757-146256029 GCA_010016025.2 Alatinidae sp. Z8VKAUB7J3 | reverse complement strand
TCCAGCAATAAAGTTAATGTAGATAGCTATTCAATACCTTTTGTCTACCACAGGCCAGACTTTGAGTAGTATAAAATATCGCAATGCTTCACTAGAACCAGAGTTGATAGAAACGTATATCATGTTTGAGCCTTCATATACTAACACAGTTTGGTTAAGAATTTCGTAAGTTACTATTTGACTACGACTGTCTGCACTTGGTTTGCACCATTCGCCGATTCAAAGTTGTTTAGAACAGTTGAACTTTCACTAGTCAGCAGATTTTAACCGTAAGGCGCCCTATTTTGCATGAACAAAGTCGATGAGCAATTCTGTATAGAAGTCTTTAATCAGGAACGGAAACTATGAGAGAAAACAGAGAAAACCCTGAAGGTGTGAATGTCATTATCTTGTAAACAACAATCTCGAAATCTGAGAGCCTAAGAAAAGGGGCGTTGCCCTTGCACGCCCCATCTGTCCTTTATTTTTTAGTTGGGCTCCTTGCTTGCTCTTTGTTTTTAGGGAAGTTTCAAAGTCGGCGCCACTGCTCATCAGGGGTCTTTTATTGAGAGACTGCCAAATAATAGTTAATTGTAGGAAATTAATGCTTTATTGTGGATGGAAGAAGGTGTTCAACTTTGTGGTAAAACTACAGTATTTCTGGAATTTGATCAATAGGCCCACGTATGACATGTTTTCATTTATCGGGAGAATATAGAATTTGGCGGGTCACTAGCATCCTTCTTCCAGCCCAGTGGTTCGCAACTTGTAAGATGCCGCCCCGCCGGGAGTGAGATTGAAACGCCCTAGGGAGGCAGGGTAAGAAAATGAGGTGATAGGCCGTGCTCGTAGCCCCTTCTGATTGGGTTCTCCAACATCAGAGCTCTCATTCTGTAATTGAACTGTTTAGATTTTCCCAATCCTTTCGAGAGATCATGCTGTGGATAGTTAACAGAGAATGGCAATAAAAAAGTGGATCCACCTATCAACGAAGTATTCCGTCGAAGATATTAAGCACCGTAAAACTGTAGCTACTATATATTTTAACCAACGCCTTAACCATTGAGCCATCAAGGCTCAAAAGCTAAAGCGGAGACTTTTAGTGTCAATCTTTCGCGAATTCTCCTCCACTCAGTGGGTACATGGAAATTCATTAATTAATATTTATTGTGTTTTTGCTTTGAGCCTTCATCAGTGCCTATTCATTCTCAGCAGACACATTGCAATTATATATAATTCTAAAGGAGTGGAGCATTACCATAATAGCTTGCAATTTAACGGCGCTGACCGGATTCGAACCCACGACCTCATGATTACTAAACCAACGCCTCAACCATTGAGCCATCAAGGCTCAAAAGCTACAGTGGAGACTTTTGGTGTCAATCTTTCGCGAATTCTCCTCCACTCAGTTGGTACGGGGAAATTCATTAATTAATATTTATTGTGTTTCATCAGTGCCAGAGATATATAAGTACTCAGCGGATATATAGCATATATTGTATATTTTTCACGGAGTGGAGCATTACCACAGTAGCTTGCTAGCTATATATATATACACATATATATCTTCGTAAGCAGAGATCAGAGATTCAATTGAGCACTTTGATGTATGTATAAACCACATAAGTAATGATTTTAGATTTGAGAATCACTGCAGTATCGTCTTGTAGATACTTTTTAGTTACACTTAAAACATATAAACACTGCCCCCGATAACTTTCAAAAATCCGATATTCACAAGACGCTGGTATCTAGCAATTTTAATTTCTTTTGGTTTGATTACGATTAGCAATAAAAATCATATATGAGAAAGTGAACCCTTCACAAATTGTCAAAGTTGTTATCTTTAAGTCAAAAATGAAACCAGTAGAACAGCCATATGTTTAGTAATTTATGTCGTTTTGACTGTTAAACTTAACAGAAAGTGGACAGATTAAATTTTACGTCATGTTCATGTGATGCAAAACATGTTTGTTATTTGATAAAATCTTTAGGAAATCTTGTGGTTATTGATACCTAGCATAGATATGGCAAGAGATAAACCTTTCCATCAGAAAAGGTGATTGAGAAATCAGTTAAATTGACATTTATACGAAGGTCCCCGTAGTCGACGATTCACCTGTTGGTTTTGAAATGGTCTTGTTTGATTGTTTTTCTTATCATCAAAAGTATTAAGTGAATCCTGGAGGCTCCATGAGGACCGGCATGCAATTTCGCATCGTGCAACCCCATTGGTCGACTTACCAGTTCTGCAACATTATGTCACTTGAAAGCTGGCACGCTTGACTGTCTTGATAAGACGAAGCTGAAACCAACGTTAACAGTAGTGTACAAAATGTTGAGTCCACTGGTTAGTCGAAGGCTTATAACGATGAGTGGTCCATGTCTCGAGTCTTTATATGCCTTTGCACAATATGCTAAGCTAGGGGTAAGTACGACTTCAGGTTGATCTTATCTACTCATTTTAGTGGATTATCGCTTTTTATTTGTTTTAAATATATGATGAGTAATGCTTCATGATATGTCTTTATTTGAATGAATGCTGGGTGACATTTCACGGAATTTAAAATCTTGGAAGTCACATTTGTCACTCCGCGACAGTACCGCAAATTTCCCAGGAATTATGGGTGATTGAATGTCAACCAGACTGACATTTTCCTAAAACAGGACATCATTAGATGTTAGATGTGACAAGAAGATGTTAACCGTAAGGCGAACGTAGCAAACAGATCTTAAAAGAAGAATAGCTATACCGTCAGGTCGTTAACCCTTTTTGCTGAAAGGAAATTTTTAATATTAGGATGTTTGTGAAGCAGATATTTTACATTTGCCATGTTGTCAACATAGAGTTAGTAATTGCCCATTTTAAAGGTATTTGTAGTGACAAAGTTATATTTAATTCAATGGGCATGTATTAGTAATCCGTTTTTGAACGCTTTTTATTAAATTTAGGAGTCGTAATCAAATTGGCAAATTTAGGGGTAATCTCTACGTATTTCGTGTTACATGCTAACGATGTGTGGCAAAAATTTCTAAGTTGCACTTTTGCTTCTACTTGCCTATCGTTTCGGAGTACTTTTCAGGAACTGAAATCAAATACTTATTTAAGAATAATCAGTTATTTTTTAATTTCATGTTTTTCCTTTTCAAATCTATGATTTTTTGTATTGTAATTCACAGCCTTTTAATATTATATCGACCCCTTACATACGAGATTTCTCTTGTTGGTTACACCATAGTAGTCTCGTCAGAATGTGGAACCCATAATGATTTCTTGTTTTAGAAGATATATGGCCTTATTGGATCTTTGTCATGCAAATGCAACTCTTTTTATCAGAGTTCTTGGATAAGAGTGGGAATTTTATTATTGTTTAGTCTAGACTATCCTTATGCATGGTCATTGGCAACAATGTTATGTGCCGTAAGAAGTAATCTATCAGTTCTACGAAGACTGGGCGAACTCGTGTCGATACCGACACCTTGGAGTTATTAAAGAGTCAATGTGTTCTTTGCGCCTTATCTTACTTCCAATTTCATTAAAAGTAAAATTGCTCAATACTAGTTAAGGAAAAGTACCAGTTCCCTTCAATTAAATTAATGTACTTAAACTCTCCCCCTGCTCGTTTATCGCACGGGGTAATGGCAGTCGAGATAAGCAGGTGCTCTAACTGTTCTTTTTAATGTGTGGCTTTTAAAATTGACTACAACTAAATCGCTATCTTTCATACCTGTACCCTTAAAAGCTGTAAGTAAGTTTATTACTGCGGAATGTAATTGTTCAGTGTTGGAGTAGATTCCACAAGCTAGTATGATATAATGAAAAATTTAGGAGAAGAGTTATGGAAGAAGTTTCTCGTTAAACAAAAACTTAGTTGTAGTAATGTTGAATGACCAGGTTTGTGATTAGCTGTTTCAGTGGATTATACTTTAAAGAAATTCCAAGCACGTGTAATATGGCCGGTCTTAGAAACACGTGTAATATGGCCGGTCGTAAAATATGCGGGATTATTCGAGATTCCTGGAGTACTTTTATTTCTTTGTAAGTGGTACCTGTTTCAGCACTAGGAGGTAATCGGCAGAGGCTAAGCATCACAATGGTGGTTTTAATGACGTGAATCTGCAAGATAAGTAACTTTATTTTAAACTGAGCTTACACAGCTAGAGGGAAGGCCGTTGTTGGTTCGGGTTGTTAACTATAGTAAGTGCATTTGAGTTTGTGACATGTTCAAAAAAGTAGCAATTGCAAGAGCGACTCATACCCTTGGTTTAGTGCTTGTTATTGGATGACTAGTCATCGTTATATAATAAGATCGGACATGCTAGTACATATATCACACCGTAGCTTCTTTCTTCTGTGAAATATTATAACAACAAAAATTTTTTCTGAGCATTTACTAACGTAATCTCGTGAGTAAGTCGGCAGGATGCCGGATGGTCTTCTGCGCATTTAAATATGCCAGTTTGTGACACTATAAAAAACCAGCATTTACTGTTAATTATTTTATGGTCAAAACCATTGGACAAAAACATTGGACAAAAACATTGGACAAAAACATTGGACCAAGAGATGTTTCGGATCTCCTCTATCCATCGTCAGTTAAATCAACTATCCATAGGCGTTCTCTACAATTTATCTACGTTACGAACTATCAACACATGTTACTCTATTTGCAGAAAAAGCAAAGATATTAAACATGCTGCTAATTACAAATTATAACAGAAACTAAGTTATAAGAGGTTTTTAAAATTATTATACAAGACACTGTAAAAAAACAATGCCACTAGTGTTATTAAAAAGGCGTAAATTGTAAACAAGTTCTTTTTCTCGACAGACAGGTGCCGCTCTTATCAATGTTATTTTCTGCAACCTGCTTTGGTCTTCTCATTTCCTATAAATTCATCGTAAAAGCATTCTCACTTCATTCCATGCGATTGCTGTGATCAGTGTATGGCGAAAACGTTTCGCAAAATGAATCCGTTCCTCGACGTAATTGTTAGGAGCATTATTAGTATGGCAAACCACTCTTCGTTGCATTTTTCTTTGCACGACAGCGAGATATCTAAGTGCTGACTGATGAGTGAATTCTTATCCGCATACAACTGTCCCCGTAACAGAGTTGACCAACGCCTTCGGTTTTTGCCTATGTAAACGGAATGACATCTCGCTCATGAAAATTTGTAAACAACGCGTGATCGTATTAACAAAGGGGATAGAATCCTTAGCACTAAAAAGTTCTTGATCTCAAGAGAAGTAAAAACTAGCGTTACATCTAAATATGTGCAAAATTCTTATTTGATATTTATCATTGCGAGAAACAGCACACAAAATACTTTAATTACAAAAACATACATACAAAATTACACAACTACACCCATCTATAATATGAATTTAAAGAAAAATCTCGCTTGTCCTGCTCGAGTAATGACCTGCTTGAAGGTCATGTACATATGGTACGTGTTAACGTGTATAAGTGAACTGGAAGATATTGACAACTCTTTTCTAGGGTTCAAAGAAGTGTGAAATTTAATCATGCGAGATAAAAATGATGAACAGACCGGTGAGATCTTTCAAAAAGCAGATTCTATAACGAAAGTTCTTAATAAATTGCACTGAACGCATTACAATGACCTCAAAAAGCAATGTGAAAAAAATTTCATAAAAAAGTTTGCAAGCTAATTTGACTTTGAAAAAACTACAAATTTAACAATGGAATGTGCAACGAGACAGAAAAGAAAACGAGGGCCTTACAGAAAGGGAGCTATCTACTTCGCCGTGGACGTGAATAAGGCTACCATATCATCGATCATAAGATTCTTCTGATGAAGTTGAAACTATTATCGAGAAGAGAGGATTTGAAATGTCAATTTAGAGAAGACAATAGAGAAACAGAAAACATGTCACCATGGTGTCTTTGCTCAATTGTTTTAAACGTACTAAAATTGTTTGCAGATGTTGCTTAAAATTTTACAAATCCACAGAAGAACAAAAGCATAACCCCGCACAGTGGCATCACCTCCAAAATTGATGGTGTTGGAGCCAAAACGATCTCCAAGTACTATAAGTGTTTGAAAAATAGTTTTCTTAGCAATTATACAACGTAATGTCGACATGGGTGAAACAACGCAGAAATGTAGACATTAGAAATGAACTACGAGTGGCCAGTAATAGGCTTCTTGGCCATGTAAAATGTTAGCATACTTCAGACATGTAGTGAGACATGATGGAGTAGCGAAGAAAGTTATAGAAACTGGTATTCCAGGGAAAAGGAGGGAGGAAGCCAAGGACAAACAATAAAGATACATTGAGGGCAATGGAAAGAGCGAAAGGAGCTGCTCAAGTTAGATACATGTTTTGTGCTCCTGTACAAGAAACCAGGCTCTGAAAGAGTTTGCTAGTACGAACGAGCGAATATCGAAATATTTCAAAAGTAGCAATTAGAAAATGTAGTGTCGACATATTTCAACGGTTTCAATTTGGAAATTTCTTCGAAGATAGCACTTTGCTAGTACAAACGAGGGGATATTAACTTATTTGAACGTAGCAATTAGACAAAGTAACCCTCCTTTCTCTAGTATTCGCTCTCATTGCGCTGACTGTAACACACACTTTTCTATTTCAAACTTCACCTTTCTCACTTCTGCCTCTTCTCACTGAATTCGGTCTCCTTCTTAAAGAAAGCCTCCTTTTGTCTAAACTTAACCCAAGCCTCAACCGAACGTCTTCTTCTATAAACCTTTCTCTATTCTAACACTTCCTTTTCCCCCTTGCTTCTCCCCTTATCACTTACTTTTCCTCCTTAGGGGCAATTAGTACTTCTCTATTGTTTGTTCATATTTGGTATTGTTCTAGTTTTACCATATCAACTTCGTTTTTGCACGTTGTAACTTCACTTTGAAAATGATGTGAGAAAACATGGAAAGCTCAGGATCGAAGTATTTTTTGTATTTTATTGCGTTAGCATAATGATTCTTTTGAGGCCTATATGCTGGGTACTAATTTTCATATTAAGATTTGAAAATGATGTGAAGAAACATTGAAAGCTCAGGATCTAATCATTTGCTTGTATTTTTATTGCGTTAGCATCATGATTCTTTTGAGGCCTATATGCTGGGTTTTAATATTTATCTTTAGAAAAAGGAATGTCGACATATTTCAACGGTTTGAATTTTGAAATTTCTTCAAAGATAGCACTTTGCTAGTACAAGCGAGCGAATATCAACACATTTCAAAGTAGCAATGAGACAAGGTGAAATCGACATATTTCAACGGCTTGAATTTTGAAGTTTTTTCAAAGATGCTATTACTATTTCCTTACAATAAAAATGAAGCACAAATCCCAAACTCTTTTCTCATTTTCATTAAAGAGAAACTCTGCAATTGAAGAGGCTGTCTTAAACAATGTAGTTTCTTCTTTATCTTGCTATTATTAATGACTGTTGTTTTGTTTTAAAACATAGCCATTTTAAGAAAAATGCCCTACAAAACCGCTGAAATTAGGCAAAGGAAGCTTAACTCAAGAATGATGACATCGCTCTATTTATATAAACAATATGTAGGGAACACTAAAATATGATAAACATACACTAGTTCCTAGCGGAAGGGCTTCCAAGTCGACTTATTTTGTTTTGGTTTGATTCTATGTAGACCTAAAACTAAGACAGCTATCAAATGACAATTTAAGTACACCAAACACATTTCTTTACAACTCCAAAATAGTCCAAAATAGTTGTAACTCTGAAGGAATTTGATGCTTCATGCTGCCTTTGTTCGTGTTCATCCGTAGGATAAAATTGTGGTTTCCTGTTTATTTGTGTCACAGGTTCTAAAACGTAGTATCAAAGTATATACATCGTGCATTATTGATGTCCAGCCATGTTAGAAGAATCAACAAAATTGTACTATTGATGAATCCCTGTTCATGTGGATACAGTCTTGGTTCTGGTCTTTGGATGAGAGGCATGTCTAGGAATGGTGCACATCAGACTTGTCTGATTGTACTTTTGCAGTGTTCTTCTTTGCATTACTATTCCTACCATTTGCATTGAAATCATGTCCTTTTGATCATCAAGAAGTAAAGGAACATTATACAAGAAACATTACAGAAATACAAAACGTACATATAAGCAAAGGAAAGGTGGAGAAGTGACTGTTAACAAGCGACACATCCTCTTGTTGACTCCTGGACACGGAGACATGGTTAAGTGGAGATATAATGAGAATTTTATAGTTTCAGCTTTGCTTTTGACGACTTCTGTTTACAACAGTTACTCGATGTTTCCTAATAGTTCTACATATTATCTCGTTGGAAAAGGCATTCAAGTCCTTACAGATCAAAATATAATGTTGAAAGTTATGATCAGTAAAACCTACGAATGTATGGTACATTGTTCCCTGCATGTCAGGTGTAAATCGATCAACGTTTTTAAATCAATCTCATGTTACTTGTTGAAAGTGGATAGAAATAGTCAGAACTTTCGTGTGGTGGAGAATCCTCAGTATAAGTACTACGACAGGCTACCGTGGACCATTCAAGTAAGTACTTCTTGTTGTTCTTCTTGCTGTTCTTCTTGTTGTTCTTCTTGTTGTTCTTCTTGTTGTTCTTCTTGTTGTTCTTCTTGTTGTTCTTCTTGTTGTTCTTCTTTTTCTTGTTCTTCTGCTTCATGCACTTCTCCTAACAGTCATAATGTCCACTGCTGAATGTAGGCCTTCCCCTTCTCACGCCAACCAATTCTGTTCTGCGCCATTTGGTACCAATTTACCGTCTTTTAGAGTCCATCTTGTCGTTCGAATGGTCCAACTTTTGTCATTTCTTGGAGCGAGATGTCCAGTTCAATTTAACTTAAGGTTCATGATAGCTGTTACCAAATTTTGAAGTTTGGTTTGCTAGCGAATCCAGATTGCCATCTTTTGGTCTTTCAGGTTGATGACCGGCATTATGCGCCGGTGTGGTCGTTTTGCAGTCCTCGGTTTCAGACTGAGATGCTTCGTAAGATTTCATGTATCTACGTCATATTAGGGAATATCGGGAGCGTTGGTTGTATTAGTTTACGAAAACATAAATAGTTTGTTAGTGGCTTTTTTCGTCTGACACTCCTCAGAGTACTAACGTCAGAATGACGGAAATGGAATGTGTGAAAGAGTATACCCAACTGTATTTTGAAGGAGCCAATCAGAAATTGGACTGCCTGAATGGCTTGTGTTTTTGGACCAATCAGCGTCTATTACAACAAGGTTAATTGAATAGGCCTAGCGAGAAAACATAAATCATAGATTTTGTAATTAGTTTCTGCTCTTTTTTGACTCAGTCGCTAGTATCAAGGCTTAAACACCGCTGAGGAGTTCACCTTACCTTGCATAGGTTTTTTGACGCTTCCCATACGTGAAGAACGGAGGGGGGGAGGGGGTTGTAAGCAAGCATAATATTGAGAAACTTTAAAAAATTGTGTAAAATAATGTTACGTTTCACCATGTGAAATAGTAACTTTAGAGCAGCTAACGTATGAATCAGTGTTTCTGTGAAAAAAGCATAGATCAAGCAAACATAATTCTAACGTATATTGATATATTGAAGAAAACTTTTGACCACGAGGAATCGAGCCCCGCCCTTCATTGCTGCAGAGCTGGTGTACTATCCATTGCACCATGACCTCATACCATTGAGGCAGAGACATTTGGATGTCATTTGTTTTGATTGACTGCAACTCTTTGAGACAATGTTACTCAACATATCGAATTCAAAGTCGGCATTTTCACCATATCAAATGCGTTCCACATACTGTCATACTTCCTTCCTTTTGCTCAGAAATTGTTGTTGTTTTAATGTTGTAGAAGGGGAGTAAATCGTGCTGTAATTCCCTTTTTTAATATGGGAACTGCAATCTTTCTTCTTCGGTTATTTAAGTCTAAATTCTACTTTACTTAACTTTATTACAGCCGAAAAGAGACTGTAGTGGAGTCGCTGGAAATTTAACATGTATTCCCTGTCCACCAATGAAAACAAAAGGAAATGCCTGTCATTGCTACTTCAAGCCTGAAAGTAAGTAAGCGCGGGTAAGCGTTGCATAATGATTTATTTTTATACGTATTGTGTGCAATCGTTTATGGCGGAAGTATATTTTCTAATACAGTGGCGGTACCACAGGGAAAAAGATGGGGACTCAAACCCCCCTATTTCGCCAAGTAATGTTTTCCCTAGAAAAGGAAACATTGAAAGAACAGAAAGAAGAGATAAAGGAAGTCCTTCATCAACGCATAATGTCAACAGATGCGATATCTTTTCTGATAATCGACTGGAATACAAAGCCCAAAACCTTTGATTAACATTAACGTATTATAACATATTATATTCATGCAGATAGATAGATAGATAGATAGATAGCTAGATAGATAGATAGATAGATAGATAGATAGATAGATACATACATACATACATACATACATACATACACACATGCACACATACATAGACTTGACAAAGATTGCACTCAACCTCAATACTGTAAGGAAGAGTCAAGCTTAAATCTTTGACTAAAGAGAAACAAGATTTTTATGTAGAGGCGCTCTCTCCCTGCCCCGTGACGTAGAGTCTACGTAAGTATAAATTAAAGTAAAGAAATGTATGTCCTGAGTGTAGATACATTTGATTATACAATTGGATTGCTTTCCTTTGTTATTAAGCCTACACTCAAAATCTCTGCTTCTCGCTAATCTACTAATACATTTCAAAATGGCAAACAGCAAGGTCCCAACGATCCGGAATCAAGTGACACAGATGCACTCGAAATAGATTACCTAAAACGTTTTTGTTACCTTGTATTTTTTAACATTTGGAAATTTTTAGTGTTTTATGAGGGGAAATTTTATGCGGGGTAATATGATACCAATTTATTGAAATGAAAACATCTCGAGGAGAATATTAGATAGATTATAATTATACCTCGTCTGTTTAGGTCTTATTTGTAATTCACGAGGTTTCTGTCACACGTATCAATAAATAACACACAAGATGAAAACAATTAATTGGATAAACAGCGGAGGTGCTGTCCTTAAAACCTAAGAGGGGGGCTGTGGGATGAGCAGCAAATACCACGCCCACCATTGTTCTCCTCTACGCTGCTACAAAGATATAATTTTGAATTAAGTGCAAATATTCACACTGCTGGAAATGTCCAACTAAATATTATAATAACATTTATCAAACAATTCACAAATTGAATAAAATTACTAGTAACATTTACCGAAAACTAAATAAGGAAAGGGCTCAACCCACTAAACATTTCTCAAATTTTTAAGAAGTGGAGTTCAGGCCCCCCTGAGCCTCCCCTTTACGGCATCCCTGATGAAAAGAGCATCGGCAATTTTGTTTTGATAGAAGCATCTTCTATCACTCCAAGGTGAATGGAATTAAGCTCTTTTGCTCACACTGAAATGGAATCCTTATGCTTGGCGAAATCCGACTGCCCAATCGATACTTAAATAAATATATGGATAAGGTCCCTATCTACAGTTAGGATTAAGGATTTAAAACTTTTATCAGTAAATCTATGATTCTAACTCTTGTCCTAAAGAGTTAGTTTTGTGACAGATGGTTTTCTTCTGCAGATTCTTCTGCAGTATTTCACAGAACTTTTCCCATCTTTGTCTGTTCTGTGAAGTCAACCATTCCAGGACATGTTATATATATATGGTAAATATTACATTGACTAACTATGGGTGAAACAAAAACATGTAAATTATCAAAGGCCTATTAACAACTTTGAATCTTGTAATGTAAAACATATCTTCCTTTTCAAAGTCTTTGTTACCCGAAAGATATATAAAAGTTCTCACATTTCCTTATGTTGTGTGAGCATTTTTTTTCGAGTCGTAGCTTTCTAAAATGCACATCAGGATCCTTCGAAAAATACCTTTGAATATGAAATATAAATGTCAAAGAAAATAACATTGAAATATTTTTATTTACAGACTTGCCGTCTGCAAATAGTATCACAGTTACCTATGAGCGGTTTCCTGTTGGAGGATTCATTACCAAACAACAAAAATATATCGTGTATCAAGACGAGAAGAAAGTCACCAAGAGCATTCAGGTTGTCAAAAATGGAAAAGTTTGTTTTGAGGCAAAGAATGCCTCCATGCAAGATGCTCTCATGCTTTCAGCTACTATGAGAAGGACCCCAGAAGCAGTTGAGTGTATTCAAAAGCAACCACGTTTTCAGGCAATGGGATTCGAGGAAACGCCTCTTAAAGTTACACCTATAAGTGGTTGTATCGATTCCGTGACTTGTGAAGTTGATCTGAGCAAGAAAGTAACTGATGATGGCACCTGTACAAATGTATTAAAGCTAAGCACAGTAGACATATCAAAGACTAATAAATTTTGCATTGATCTCTATTATAATTGTGGCGACGGGAAGCAGCATATTTGTACCAGTGATAGTTTTCAGGTCAAAAGTGAACGATCAGGTAAGCAATCTGATAAGCATAAAATGTTTTTCCTGGAGTAAATACAATGTTCAGTATATTATTTACGTAAGCTATTAGTTGTATAGTAGTATAATAGTATACTTGCTAGTAATTGCCAAACTATAATAAAATCTTCTCCGCACTCCCGTTTGCTACCTCCAAATATTCCAAGTCGGCAAACATTTTTTAAGGTCGTATATGAATCAAATTTCCAGAATTTTTTCTCTTTAAAAATTATGATTACACTAGTCCATATTAATAATGACAACAGTAAGAATGACGGAAGACAGGCGGAGGTGGAAGGAGGAAGTGCTGGAAGTGGTGCACCAACGGCCTACCAGGCTCCACCCAACCCCTACGGTTGAGATGATGATGATGATATTCATAATGTCCATTTTTATCTTCTTTGCGTTGTTTCAAATTATTCGAGATATGATTGGTAACCAATCAATGCAGCTATCAGATAGAACGGTTTGTTGTTTTAGGCTAATCGGTCAACTTAAAGTTTGGCATAAATTATTATCACTTTAAACTTTACCCACAGGGTGACTTATTTATCTTAGGAGAGCGATCAATTGTATATATTTTAAAATGACGTAGTTACCAAAGGAACTGTTTTAATATTAATTTTGATCTTTCAAATACCATCAAATCAATTAGTAATCCACCCGAAGAAAGAAAGCGCCTGTTTTAACTAGGGGTCACCGTTGTTTCAACTCTCAGCCATTAATAATTATATTACGTCTATTGTTTTAACTCGCTCCTGTTTTGCCTAACCATAACTAAAGCTGTTCTAACGCATGTTAAATTAATTATCAGAGTATCCCTTTTCGATGTTAAAGTTATCATTAATGATAAAAGTCAGGATATATCAACAGACATCCCTTAAGAGGGTACAATGGCAAACAAAGGTACATGACAGTGAAAGATGAAATGCGTCAAAATTGTAAAATGTCATAATTTATTAAGGAAATTTAATTTAAATATATACTTGAGGGTTTTTTGACGCAAGGGAGAATTTTATAAATATATTTAAGTACAGAAACATATCTATTGATAATCAAAACAACCACATAAATTTCCTTTTATTAGGTTAACCGGGAATTCAAGTTTTGATCATTGGCCTTAAGCACTAGTTCTCAAACTTTCAATGTCATTTGGCTTCTAGGACAGCTCTTTGCCACCAGCAATATTTAAAATGATTGTGGGGCGTTAACGTAGTATTGGTGGGCTTTAAATTGAAGTCAGTGAGTATTGTATCACTAGAAAGAAGTGTTTATAATTAATAAATAAAGTAAGGATGTGAAGTGATAATTCAACCAATCATATGTAACCTATTCACTATTGCTCGTCTTGCTACATGGTCCCTTTAAGATTCGCAGCACCCCCCAAAGGGTATGCAACGCCCATTTTGGTAACCACTGGCCTAATGCTTTGAGCACATGTTTGTACGACTAAAATAAAGCTGAGCTTCAGCATTAAAAAACATAAGACTCATTGTAGCAACACATTCCCTGTAAGATAATAAAAACATTCGATAGCATTATAAGAACGCAAATTTAACGCGGATCGCGAAATGCGGACGGGTAGCAATAATTGATGGTAGAAGCCGGCTACGTTTACACCCCTCAAAAGAGGAAATGCATCCATATCTATTTTACGCCTGTCATTTGTTTAGGAGCTTCTTTACGGGTGCTAGTGCTAGTGCATTTTGTGACATCATCCGCAACCGAAGATCGCACTATTATCCTCTGATAAGTTAGAACACTCTTCAACATCCTAAAGTAGACTAAATATCTTGGCTAAAACATCATTGTTACTGCTTATTCG
>JAAAKM020006971.1:146201266-146229436 GCA_010016025.2 Alatinidae sp. Z8VKAUB7J3 | reverse complement strand
TTGTCAGGATTGTTTCACGTGTTGGCAGTAGTAAGCCCTAAGAATCAGAAAAACTAATTTGGTTTTTTCGTAATTGGTCACTAAGTGCCCATCCTTAAATTTTTCAAAAATACTCTAAATCTTTCCTAAACGAGATTAGCCAACGAAGGTAAACAAATGTTTTAAATTGATTGCAACCATCTGACAACTTCGCAGGGCGATTGGATTTTCAAACGCTTATTAGTAAATCTCAGAGGTTATGCAGGAAATATCTACCCCGCAATGTCATATATATACACGTCTTCCATGAACCTAACGTACCATCAAAATCTTACAATCGGAAAAACGGGCCTGATCTTGAAGCCACCCTCTCTTTTTATAATGAAGAGGGCTGAGCACACTAGCAGCTGGTGTAAGCGATATAAAATATTGTTCAATCAGTGCATACATAGACAGCCGATCAACAGAATTCTGATTAAAGTTGGGTTTTTTTAAACTCTACAAGCTCAGCTAATTGTTTAAGGCAGTAAATGTCTGAGAAAAAAATGTGAATCCGAGCTTAAATGCTGTAATTTAAACCTTGTTAAACATGAAAATACTTTTTGGCGGTTTTACAAACATGCTTTTGCGCTCACGAAGCCCGTGTAAGCTCATTCGTCCAAAAATACTTGCACTTACTGCTTGCTTAATACAACAGCGTGGGTTCATAATCTTTCTGTTTCCCAAAGTACCGCATGATCTTTTCGGGGCTTCACTTAGTTGCGGTGACGCACTTAATAAATACAAACAAAATGACCATGCTGATATTGGAGTGAAGACAGAGCCAAAGTTCCGGCTGCACAAGTTAGTGGGCAATAACAAGGAATATTCAACTCAGGTAACGTTGTAAAAAGTCTGATGAAAGCAAAAAAAGGCCTTTTATTTTACAGGGTAATATGTTAGTGTTCGTTGCAAATTGTAAGTAATGCGGTCTTTTCCTTGGTCCGGTTTCAGGATGCTACCATTCTGCCAGTGACCTTCCAGCAATAATTAGTATATGGTCTTCTACACGGCAATTAACATGGAGGCAGATTGTGCAACAAATAAAATATTTCGACATGTAATTTGAAGGTGGATGTTCTCAGATTCCAGAATACGTGTAATGATCAAGTTTTTCAAATCCAATCAACTCAGTGCTTCACGGTTCCTTCAAAGGCATAGGGCATTCGGCAATGTTGTTCAGTAGTCAATATTATTTCGACCGTCAGTGATAGCAATTCTTACTTTGGTAAAGCAATTGCTAAGTATGGAACAGAAGTCACTTTACATGAAATATACAAAAAAAGAACGTGGTGTACCTTGTAGAAGACTACGGGGATAATACGATATCCTGGGTTTTACATATTGACGACAACAAACTAGCTTTCCATTTAACAGATGACCTAGAAAATCTGACGTTTGCTACAATGCGACTGAGTTGTGAAAGCAACCGGCTTACTCTCCTACTGTAAGGCTATGAGATTTGAGGGTTCGCATTTACGTCCCGCTGTAGTAACGCAGTACCCGATAATCACTCCAGCGCGCATCACAGTAACTAGATGTACGAGTAATCGTTAAGAAAAAGTTGATAATGTGTCAAGCAAAGAGATCAAAGATCCAACCATCATTTGGTATTTCATCATTTACAACTGCCAGGGGCTGTACTTTGTCAACCGACAACACAACGAAATTCGATGATAACCTGTAGTGAAACCTAAGCAACTACTTAAACAACTACTTAAGCAACTCCAGGCCTAATTTTGGAAAATTGCTAAGCAACTCGAGGCCTGAACCCGAAAATGGAGTTGCTTAGAAAAAACAACAACGTGTAAGTAGTACGAGTCTAACACTTTAACTTGTTCTTCTTTTCTAGCTCGAAGGAAAGAGGAAAACACATTCTTTGAGGGCCCTGTTTGAGAAAGTTTACTAATTTATTTATGTCAAGAGCAGTCGGGAAATTTTAGATACTAGGACGTATAACTGTAAACGATGTCGTTTTCATAAAATAACTGATTTATGTAGATAATCCAAGCATCGAATCTTGTCAGGGAAACTGAGACACTACAAGATAATTTCTTTGCAAAGGGATCTGGGTGCTAGTTGCTCAATATTTGTAATTCCTCGAAAGGAGGCAGGTGTACCCAACGTGGCTTTAAAATATAGTGACCATTTTTTTGTGAGCGTTAACTAGAAGCTCCAAAAACTGTTGTAACTTTTACAAAACGTTTTACATAAAGAAACATTTATCTGTACTCGTCGCGGGCATCTGAAATGAGCAGAGCTGTCGTCTCTTTATCTTGTGTGCTCTTGATAGGTTGCGCAGACGTGTAGGTCACGTGACTGATGCGTGGTAACATATACAACGACTTTTATGTGCAATGGTAGCGTGGCTGTGATCATCGAGTGGTAAGACTAGATTGATTCAAAGTTACTTCCAGTAGCTCACTCGCGAAGGTGGGGGGAGCAAGGGCGGGCAACACCCCACTGAGAGATTTCACTGCCGTACCCCCTCCCCCCCGACATTCTGATCGGCATATATATTTTTCACTTTAGTATATCGTAATGCATTGGAAACAAACTTTTCTCGCGACTTTCGACCAATGACTTTGGTTGTCCCAGCTAGAATTTAGTCTCTACAATCGCACTTTCAGTGGAATATACTCACCTCTAACATTTTTTGTATCGATGTAACCAAATATGATATAACATTGAATGGATGCTATTTTTAGAATTATTTCCAGAGAATGATGAAACTTATGACCGCCCCCCTTTCGTTTTTTGGAAATCCCAACCGCCCCACCTCTTTGAAAGGGCCAGCTTCATGAGCGCAGCAGCTCCGCGTTGAAGTCGTAATGGAAATGGGGTTAGTTGATTTGCAAAATCCAGTATTATGTACCTGGAAACAAAGTATCATTGCATGATTACTAAAAATAGACAGGGAAAACCCCGATCCTAGGCAGTTGACTTCATAGTTGTGCAACGTTGCCAGCCTTGCGAAGGATGCGTAGCTTAGATCTAAAATATCAGTTACTGGGTTAATGGAGTCGTGGACGTCGACCGGCTGTCCCCCTTACTCGTTGAAGAGGGAGGGCTTAATAACTACGTGTAATTATACACCTTTTGGACAAACGCTGTAGTTTTGTAGAGATTTTTTGACATCAGAAATCTAAAACCTCTAACAATGCTATTGAACGTAGGATATATTTGTGAAACTTATTTCCTCGTACATACAGTATTTTTACTAGAGAATATCTATTAAATCGTGTATCAGAAAAGAAAGAAAGACCAAAGAGGAAATGGAGAGATGAGATCGAAGAGAAGGCTGGCAGCACGTGGATGCAGAGAGTACAAGGTTCGAAGGCGTGGCGGAGACTGTGGAGGCTACCCGCCAGCAGTGGCGTGAACAGCTGACATGATGATAATGATAATGATGATGATAATGATAATGATGATGATGATGATGATGATGATGATGATGATGATGATGATGATGATGATGATGATGATATCAATAAAGTATTTGATGGTTCCTCCCAACTTGAAATTAAGGCACTTCCGTATTACTAGATATATTTCAGATAATATATTAAATATATCATATTTCAGGGACTGTAGCAGGAAGTATTTCATCTCTTTCGAATGAGGCAGAGACACACCCGTAAACAGCCATGCCCATCAAGGAGACCAATGGGCTATCAGGGAGGACAGTTAGGTTGTCCAAAGACATTGAAAGTTCTAGTTAAATATTTCTTACAATTATTATGGATCACGTATGATACTGTAAGAGGATATTGATATTGACAGATTGGTTTACCACAACCGACATCATTAAGGCATTGACTGATAATCAATATTTAATTGGAAAAATACTTAGGCTTTTTTTGTCATGGTCGGCACGGCACAAAATCCTGTCTTGCTACGGACTTGGTCACAGATTGAAAACAACCCCCAACACTTAACGAACACGCAATGAAATCACGTGATATCCCAGATTCGGCAACCTATCTCCTTCTTTTTCTCAACACTCGTTAAGCAACATGAACGGACTTGGCTATTTTCGAAGACTTGTTAACATTGTAAGTCTTGAATGACAAAATGAGTATCGTGCAGATCAGGATCTGTATGACACGTTGCAAGATTGATGATTGTTCTTGTTGGCCAAATGGCGTGATCCGTCGCCAATAGGTCGTTCAAAAGTGCTATACTGAATAATGACATTTGAGAAACTTGATGTTGTTGAAATATAGAGGGCCGCTGTACACACAGTACTCTTTTAAGCAAGGAGAAGGGGACATAAGTTTAAATTGCTATCAAACTGTTTTGGCTTTCTTGCCAGGGGCTAACAAGCAATTTTTGGCTTTCAGTTCTGTTAAAAATTATCAAATCTGGTAAAATTTTGCTATAGGTTCCAAGATGGACATACCAAATTATAATTTCCACGCGTTCGTATAATTTCCCCGCGTTAAGAGCGTTTCAGATACATCACTTTGTAAACCAGGCTATTAAGACATCTTCTCAAAAGCATGCGCGTCTCATCAAATGCAGCAAGAGTGATTTAGTTTAATCTTGCAAGTTTTATTGCAATTTTTGGGGTAATAGCAGCCCAAAGGAAATCATTCATCATTCCCAATTATAAGGGCATATGATCACTTATTATCCAAAATATCAAAAGGTAATTGCCTTGTGTATTTCTCAATTTACTATCATCATTTGCTTATTTCTTTCCTTATCACACTATATGTATTGTGTCAATGTTATACCGGAGATAATAGAGTACTAAAGCGATGACGTCACAAAACATTTTTTTCGAGGAACCCCAATTACAACTACATGACAGTGTTGACCTTGTCATCAAAAGCTCGTATTTGAAATATTTTGTTCAAGGCTCATATCAACTGTGAGAAACGGCTGTTTGAATTTGCAAAAGTCCTTAAGGAAACACTGTTACTTTTGCTCAGTTCATAAAATTATGAAAATGGTTTAAATAACGTTTTGATAGGCATGATTAAAAGTTTGAAAGAGCGCATATTGGCGATCACGGATGGCATGGTTTTCAAATTTGGGCAGCCTATCTATATCAAGGAGAAGAATGCAACCAGTGCAAAATTTTATCAATCTTCAGATATTCATGAAATTATGATGTCACACTTTAGTTCTCTATTAGTGCTGGTGTAAAAGTCTTTAAACCAAATATACTAACTTTCGACTTCAAGCACATCACCAGCAGCTTTGTAGTCTGCCCTTGTTGCTGAATAAATGAAAACGTCATTGAATTCAATTGATCTAGGAAACATATCCTCGGTCTGCAAAGATATGCAAGGAATTAAGATGCTTCGCTGCAGTCTCTCAATCAAAGACTCCTGATGAGCAGTGGACCCGACAATGAAACTAACCTAAATAAACAGAAAAACCACCAAACCGGCTAACTAATAAATAAAGGGCAGCTGGGGCGTCCAAGGGCGACGCCCCTTAATTTAGGCTACCGGGCAGAGAAGCAAAGCATGAATCAGCCTCAACCGCCCAGTAGAACCGCCTCTCGTGGACCACGGAAAGAACCTGCTATCAATGTGTCATCAATAAGAACAGATACAACCATACAACACGTGATCGTAGCCAAAAGATCGAGGAGCATCGCTGCCCTCCCCCACCCCCCACCCCCCTTTGAGTTCGTCATCCTTGACAGTCAAGGTCGTAGCTCTTATTGGCAAGAATGACGAGACTTCTACTCTCGTGTCAGAAGGTGTCAGAAGACCATCAAACCGAGATTTCCTATGCAGAGTCGGATAATTAAGCTCTGTACTGACACAAAGCGTGCACCACAGGAATCGCAAAGTTCCTCCCACCATGTTCTTGTTAAAATCGATTATAGATCAAAATTCCCGTTTAATACACGGGTGTTTTTATTTAAGCAACAGAGTTGCTAAGGCTTCAGCCCTCAAATTAGCCCCAAAATTAAGCAACTTGCTTAGCAACCCTCAGCCCTGACGGTTAGTTAGCAACTTTTTTTCAAAGAACAAAACTACAAATTTTCTTAAAAATAAGGACAGAAGAATTCTTATTTGACCGGAAACAAATACATAACGAACTATTTACATGTATAACTCACTGTAAGTAGACAGAAGAAAAACTAGATATTTGATATATTTACATGATTCGGTATCATAGAGACAAAATGACCTTAGCAACCTGTTAAGCAACTTCAGCCCTGAAATGTATCATACCCTTAGCAACCTGACCCTGCAAATCGAGTTGCTTATAAAATAAAGTGCGTACTTCTTGTGTATTTCCTCTCCAGGAAAAGAAAAATCAGGCTTACTACTGTAATCTACTTCAATATTTCTTGTGCTTACTGCGACGATAGAACTTTAATACGATTTCTACAGAATCTAACGGGCCTTTGTACTTATGAAATGACCGACATTATCCTTACCGGTTAGGTGACTGTTCATCACGCGACAATTCATCACGCGACGATTCATCACGCGACAATTTATCACGCGATGATTCATTACGCGACAATTCATCACAAAGACAATTCATCACCTGAAGATAACACCGAAGTGTTATTGAGTAACATGTTATTTTGGTAGTAAGCATACTTTTTGTAATATACCAGGAATACTCATTAAAACGACCCAGTAGGAGGCATAGCGAGCGGCATTGGATTGCCTTATTTATACTTGTTCCTCTATGATCGCCTTTCAGCGTCACTGGCATTCTTTTACGTCGTGATGTCAGGTAAAACTGACATTTTAAGATGTTTAAAAGTAGTGCGGTATCTGGCCTGCAAGTAGATTTTGTTGCAATCAGGTGGAATAAATAAATAAATAAATTCAAGTGATGAATTGTCTTAGCGATGGGTAGTCTGTGTGATGCATTGTCGCTGTGATGGACTGTCGCGTGATGAATCGTCGCGTGATGAAAAGTCGTAGCCACCCTGACGTGACTTGCAGTTAATTGCTGAACAATGCGACGGTTTTTCCAACACTTGAAAAGAACGTGCCACAAAAACCAGTAAGGTCTATTACGAGATCAACAGCTGAGCTCAGCGTTATGTGCGAAATCAACAGTACTTTTCGACCGAAATATAAATTTGGCTGGAAACTTGGGCCTGGTTGTTTCTAGCCATGGTTTGCCTTTGTTCACGTTGTACACCGGAGCGTCTAGCCAAATCTATGTTCAATCCATATTTTGGCTAAAGAATGACCCCTGCTGGGGAAACTGTCCGTAAAACTGGTCCGTATTTTACAGCACTTGTGCATGATAAGCAGTTGCTGTATACATATCTTTGTATGACAAAAGAGAATATGAGTGTTCTGTCATACTCTTTAACCCGCCTTTTTAGATCTATCTCCTAGTAACTTGTTTTTCGTCATCCTTCTTCTGAGATCTATATTGTATATTCAAACTATGTATGCTTTGCTGAATTTCAATAGTGACCAGTAAGTTTAAGAATGATTTCTTCGTTTCGCTTGGTGATAATTACCTAAGATCGCGTATCGGAAGCCAATGGTTTATGAAACGAAGCTTGAATCAAAGAGGAAGGCGTAGCCATAAGCACAAAATGGTAAACCAAGGGAAAACAGCTTTAAAAAAGGTCAGGTTAAGAAAGGAGCGATGCAGAAGGCTAAATTGAGACGCGTTGTCGGTAGACTTCACCAACAAATTAATAGCTACATAAGGTGGAGTAATATCTGACAATACTGGGATCAGTCTGTCGATATTTGCGATTTCTGGATTAATGATTTTCCTATACAAGATCACTGCATTCGCGGATAAATTATTTAAGTAAAGTGTCCAGTTTTTGTATCATTTCCCTAAACCAACTTCTTAAATAAATTTATATACAAGCATAAAGTCAAAATAAATTTAAGATTTCTTCGTACCACAAATTCCTTGCCAAGTATAGGCTGCTTTTTCATCTTCTTATCCCTCTGTTTCTCATATTGGATCAAATAAGCTGTTTAAATACCAATTGATGTTTCGGTATGAAGATGCTTTTACGAGACCGGATGTCACTATAGATTTATTCTTCCATAAAACGTAAAAGATCTATCTCAAATTAGCTGCCACCGTCATAAGTAAATTGCCTTACGTGCTTTAACTTCACCCCGTTTACCACGAAAATAAGACAGTGATTAAATTACTACATCGACATTAATTATTGCTTGGTAATTGAAGTGCTATCAAAATACCAAAACATCATATACAGACCTAAGACAGAAGAACGACAAACCTAAGACAGAACGTAAACAGAGCAAAGACAAAACAAAGACAGAACAAAGACAGAACAAAAATAGCACAAAGAAAGAACAAAAACGGAAAAAAAACAAAACAAAGACAGAACAAAGACGGAACAAAAATAGCACAAAGAAAGAACAAAAACGGAAAAAAGACAGAACAAAGACAGAACAAAGATAGAACAAAAATAGAACACAGTTAGAATAGAGAAAGAATAAAGAATGAAAATAGACTGAACGGAGAGATTACACGCAGCATTTTCACAGCAAAAGTCTATTGTTTTTGACCCATCTTCATAATTTTCAAGTTTGTAAGTACGTCCCCAGATAACCGTTGATCATTCTAACTTTTACTCCTTGTTCGCCTATTTTAGAAACTTTTAGTTTTGCCAAGGACCAATAACGGACAGATAGTAGAAAACACGTAAGGAGAGCAAAATGTACTGTAATCGCAAGTTACTCTTGAGCTAGAGACAGAATAATTAATATGAATAATAAAACAATAATAATTAAGAAAAGTCACCAAAAATAGATTAGAAATAGGAGAAGAAAGGCCACACTATTCATAGAAAGGGTAGAAACTATAAAAGATGGTAAAAAATAGTGTCAATAGGCGTTTACAATAATGTGATGGATTCTTTATGGCAGTGATGGGTAAAATAGTAATAATAGAAGTTATTACATAAACTATGGCAGTGACAACGATGACGAAGATGTTGATGAGTATGATAATTATGACCATTGTGACGATTATGTTGATAATTATGATTATGATGATGACTATGTTAGTAATAATTAAGATTTTGATGAAGAATGTGATGATGAAAGTTTTAGGGTTTATGAAGACGTTTATGATTACGATGACTATGATGATAGTATATCGAAGAGGAGGATTAAGTGGAGGCTGAGCGTGATGGCGATGCTGATTATGATGTTCAAGATCTTATTCATGATAAAATTTGAAACCTTATGCCTTCGATTCTCCCCGTTGATATGTAAGCCATAACGTTATTGCAATTCATACCCTTCCAATATCATTCAATCAAGATTCTATTTAGCGTTCAGTAAATGTTTCTGTTTTCATTTTCTATTTAGGTAATGAACTTAAAACACTGGGGTTCGATTGCCACTTTAGCATGTCGTGGCACATTGGTATTTTTCATAAGTGTTTCCGTTAGGGTTGGTAATTGCATAAACATCTACAGGAATAGCAAAACAGAAAGAGATGTAACAAATATGTTTCCGCTTAAGCTCTTTATGTATAAAATTTTACTGTGTACATATAGAATAATCATTTAGGACACTTTCTGCATACTTCTGCACCCCAAAAATATTTATCATCTCCCGCTTACTTTATGCACCCTAGGTCTTTGTCACCTTGCAAGCCATGTATTACAAGGTGTTAAGGGCAATGCCCGATCACAAATTAGAAACCTGCAATTGTATGATAGATTAAGGAGACAGTTTTCAAATGGAGATGGTTTGGGGTGCTGAAAGAAAGTGCCACCTTTGACATCCCTGGATAAAGCTAAACGTACTATGTTACCACATGAATTGATTGAAGCAAAAACATTTTGCCACTTGTTTCATTGAATATAAAAAAGTAATGTATAAAGCCTACGATACAATTTTTCAACCCTTGTTAACGTGTCGCTAAAGTTTGCAAAATTTTGGAAATGTTGAAAAAGTGGCAAGAGTATTTAAGATGTTCTCACATGTTGTCTATCATAATATACCTTTTTAAATATATTTTTTTAATCATGATTATTAATATCATCGTTTTCCATTACAATTTAAAATTTACATTTTCAGTTAACAGAAATAGTAATTCTTTGTTGTTAACACTGACGCTATTTTTTTTGTCATATGTCTTATATTATAGTCATTGATCACACCAACGTTTGACACAGGTTCTCGGATCAATTATGCATTTCTGAAGAGATGGTATAGACTATTGAATAACACGGAACATCAGGATACCCTCTAACTTTTATGGGCTTTGGGTTGATGACGGGCCGGAGGTCAGTTCTTCTTTGGTCAAGTCACATGGCGCAGAGAGGCTGGTCTCCTTGTGTTGAGCTTGATGTCTATGTCCACCGGTGGATGATTGGGAGCTAATGTGACGACTAGAGAAATAAAAGTATGTTAACATCGGAGGTCACCTAGTTCAGTTGGTAGAGCGCACACCGCAAAAGCGTGGGTCACGGGTTCGATTCTCGGTAGTGACATATTTTCTATTTCTCTAGTGTTCTTTTCTAAACTAACATTTCAAACCCTCTCTTCTAGGAAATAAATGATTGAAGATTTCCTCGTTCCTCATCTTCTGTATCACATTCAGTCATAATTTGGCATGTTTAATGGCTGCTGGAAGCATACATACCCAAGCCTACAAGGTTTGGGAAAATTATCTGCATAAGAAAAAATTCAACCCTACAAGAATTTATACGTTTCTATTTGTTACTTCACTCAAATGATTTGTACTTCAATATCTACACAATCAATGTTTGTTGGCGTTTAACCATTTTGGAGATGTTTCAAATGGTCAAAAGATGGGTCGTCAGTAATTCTCTGAAAGCATTCACCTGAAACTGTTAATCATGTTTAGAAAAAATACCGAAACGTAGCGCAAAAGTTGGTGCGGTTCACCTATTCGTGAGTAATTTCTTCCAATATATAGGTTTTCATGAAATAAAAGATATTCGCCGACAAATTATAGACATTAGAAGCAGCAAATAATGCACATGGCGAAAATGGTTTAAGTTCATGTGGATGGAGGGCAGACAACACCGAGCATGATAGTTTGCTAAAATGAGTAGTTAGAAGAAGATTTGAAAGAAAGAGACCTAGAGAAAGAAAATACTCGGACCCAGCCACTAATTAGACCATATGCCAACTTGAAGAAGAAAGCCTTTAAAAAGGAAGCCTAAATGAGACGAAGCCTGCTATTAGGCATAACCCTCTTAGAGAAAGATTCCAAACAACCTTGAGATTGGCATAGTGGTGAAAGATACCCTAAAAGCATTCAGCCAAAAACGTTAAAACAGGGCCTTCATATACCTGCAGTTGATTTTGTTCGTCAATCCAAGTATTATTGCATCAAAAATATAGACTCCCCTTTTATGATGTAGCTACCAATGAAATGTAAACTTTAGTAGTAGCCATCATGAACATGTGCAAATGGTTTCAGATCATTTACTTAACTCACTCCACTTCTGCGCTAGTGTATAATATAGATCGAAGCCAAATTATTTGATTATAGACAACAAAAATCTATAAAATTGTTGGTCCCGCTCTTTATGATTTCTCTTTAAAAAATAGAACTTACAAACGACGGCATCTTTTAATTTTAAAAGAAATAACCAAAGAGCATCTTTATGTCTTCTTTCTGGGAACTAGCTTAATGAGTCCATTAAGGTAAACACAAACGTTTATTGATCTCTAGAGACAGGGATGAAAAGATAAAGAGGCACTTGACTGGTGACACTATTATAAATGATTTGCTACGATCATCACCATTGCAGAAAATACCACAATATCCATATGTTATACTTTTAAAAACTAGTTATTTAATTATTCAGCAACTAAATTTCCGGGACAGAATGCATTGTTTTCCAATATTTTATTGCGTATTTCAATTGCTGCTGTTATCAGAAAAAAGCAACTAGCAAAATCCACCCTAAAGATAGAGTCGTCAATAGTATCTGTTCCCATTGATGACAGATTCTCACCATGATCCATTAGAGGCAATCCTACTGGGCGGTTGAGCTTGCCTAATGGCTTGCTTCTCTACCCACTATCCAAAATTGATGAAAGCTGCCCTTAGATACCATAGCTGCCCTTTACTTAATAGTTAGCCTGTTTGGTGGCCTTTATCTTTGGTAGTTTTAGAGTCGGTCCCACTACTCATCATAGATCATTGTTGAAGAGATTGCCGTACGAAGTGCATTTATACGTTAGAGTATTTACGTCGCGCTCCTGCTCTGTGAAGTTACTCATCGTAATAAAAATATATATATACTCAGCAAGGAAAATCTAAAGTATTGCAAATTGTATTTTTATCCCCATTCCGTAGGGACCTTGTACATATACCTTTTCAATTTTTATCGCAAACCTCTCTTTGTCTAGTCCTGTAATTTTATGATTGTTATAACACCCTTTTACTCTCAGCTTCAAACTTCCATCGCACTAGCTTGCTGAATTTGGACTTGTGTCCATGACTATTGGGAAATAAGCATTCCCGACCATAAAATATTGTAATTAAAAAAAAATACAATACTTTTATAGACATAGCGTGCATTATCTTTTAATTTTGTGAGACGGATTTAAATCTGTCAGGTAAATTATAGCAAATTTAATAGATAACGCTAATGTTTGCCAATTTTGGGCTAAGGTTGTGTTTATTAACCAAAAACCTATACTTCACCAATTTTTAACCTCCATTTTTGGAATTATTTTAGTTTCTCTCTATCAGGCCTTTCCATTTCCAACCAATACATTAACAGGCATCAAATACATAAAGTTTCTGAGTAAGGTAAATTCAACCTCCTTTTGTGCACTAGGAAGTAGAAAGAGAGCTCCAAAGGGTTATAGATACTACTGATTAGGCCTACTAATAAAATATCAAAAGGAAAATATCATCCATATTGTTCTAAAACCGAGTGATTGGAATTTACTTTACTTATAACGATTTTCTAACTCAAAGACAAGTGAAAAGTAATATCAACGTAGCATGTAGATGAACACAAAAGGAACTCGTCCTCCATCTACAATCTTTACAAATGTTATAAATTTCCGTCGCACAGTTTTTCTTTATCTACTTTGAGAATGGGGTCAAGGTGACACCCAAACGTCGGGAAATACGTTGATATTACTTTTTGAGTAGAATTTAATATCTTTTATGGGTGCTCTCCCTCCAAAGTTTATCAAGTAATTAGCCTTTTTCGCATGATGAAGTTACCCCTAAATGCCTAGTTATCTGTCAGTTGCAATTGCAAGAAGCGACCAGTCTCATGGTTAATAATTCTCAAATCCCATGAAAGTGAATAATAAAAATAGTAATAATTTTTTTTAAACTTTAATGCCATTTATTCTTTCTGTAAATTTACAGTTACAGTAATAATGTTTACAAGATATAAAAATTCTCACTGTTTTCACCCGGCATAAGAGATTGAATTCTTCCTTGATTGGAATCTAGTCTTTGTACATGAAACCGCTGGCCATTTATCAGATCCTCTATTTCAGAATTGAGACTGAGTATCAGGCTTCTTCTGATCATTAGATCAAAGGAATCCTTTGTAAACATTCTCTGTTTTGTACATCAAGCCTATTCATTAGAGCAAGTCTTAGGTAATCAAGGTCGGTCTTTGTTCTTATGACGGAAATCCAGTGAATAAAGGCCCGGTCATTATTGTACTTTTTTAAAATTCTGGCCTACGGCAATTAAACAAATTATTTGTATACTTCTTGTGATACCACTCTATTGATGAGAGCATCGATAGATGTCCTCACAGGCTTTGATATCAGAAGACTTTGACTTCCTCAGGTTAATTTCTTCAAGTAAGGTACGACGAAACTTCGTAGCCATGGGGTTGTAAATTTACAATCAGCCTCCCTATCTTTATGTCAAGATGGAAACATAGGTCATATCATCTTTTCATTTCTCATGACTAACAATATGAAGTGATCTCCACCTCCTCCCTTAATCTCAGAGAAGGTCCCAAATTTTTTAGCTCTTTCTACGGGCTTGCATCCGCTTAATTAAATAAAAAATAGTCGCAATTAGGGCATTTTTATCAGGGTGATTGCTTTCACAAGTAAGAGTTTGCAAATAAAAGGTACAGTATTGGCATCCGTTTGAAAGTGGCGAGTGACGAGATATCACAGCCGGATTAAGAATTATGAGAGAGGAGGTGTAGCAAAGAGGGACGCCTCAAAGGCGAGACGCCACTGTAGCTAACTTACCCAGAACAGAGCTTAAAAGGGCAATCTTTCTATTTGGTCTACTCCTCTGACATTCAATCTCCTTTTAACCATGCAAGGGTACAGTTCTTGTGCAAAGTAGATCTTTTTGCAAAAACAATAAGAAAAATAGGGGGCTCATGCTCGTTTCCTGCTGGCTCCTGCCACGATAGTGTTCCCGCAGCTTTTCAATTCTTGATTGCCGGGTAGTCGGCAGGATCCTTCATCAGAATGAGCAATCGCAGATGGGATACAGAACAAGAGAGAACACATTTGTTTCATACAGCTCCTGGTTAAGTACGCGCCATGGACAATAACAAGTGAAGATTATCTGAAGAACACTCACTCCATGCCATGAACCTGGATCAGGAATTTATTTTATTTTATTCAGCTAAATCTTACAGGCTGTGTGGGTCATCATCATATCTTGTCACTCCACTAGTTGGTCCATTGATAGGCTGTACGGTTTGCTTCTAAAAGATCTTGATTAGAGCAATTCGCACCCAATTTACAAGCTATGTGGGTAATACTAAGACATTCCATAAAAGTGCGACAAGAAAGCTGCTATCAACCCTTAGACATTAATTGGAACGTTGTTGCGGCCTACATTACAGGCCTGGAATATGGAATGGAATATCTTTACTGTGGTATAGATTAGAGCTATAAAACCACGCGTCATCGATTCAAATGCAAGAAGATGGGATAGATAAAAAATCCAGGTTGTTCAAAAGAGAAATTGCGCATGACAAAATAGGATTTCACCTTTACATGAGCATTATTTACCACTGAACAAAGAAACAAAGGTGTGAGGATGACAAAGCGTACAGATATAATTAATCACCTAAGAATAGTTAATCTTCACAATGTATGAAAGCTAACAAAAAGAGGTACAACTAAATTGTCAAAGTAAGAAGAACGTCTTATGAACGTTTCTTTGTATTGCATGGTATTGCATAACACAATCACCTATGTTTGCTCCCTGGAAACAAATAGTAGAGCTCACACTTGTGCCAATCGCGAACGTTAAGGAAATTTGGGTCTGTTTTGTCTGTTTCCTCCGATCAATTGCTGTATCTTGCATCTGTATCTAGATCGTCTCTCTAAGATATCCCTTAAAATGGCAATATCTGCCCTGTATCTGATGAAATTAATCAAATGTGTCGTACAGGGCATCAAAAGGTAAAGTAGATAAACTGCACCGGGTGAGTAGCCCCCTACGCCTAAATAACGGCGAGAGATTGAAGTGAACATGAAGTGGCCCTTACTGTCTTGCTCCGTCAAAATTCTTGTCACTTTCCTAAGTAGTGTTCATTTTGCGTTCAAGAATAAATGGAATATCCAGATGTATCCTTTAGCTATAACTTTCTATATCACGTTACATTGTCTATTCATGAACATTTAGATTTGGCCTAATACATGTGTATTGATTAAAGAAACTGAGAATCAACTTCATATTTTTAACAATTTATGGCGAATCGGTCATTACATCTAAAAACAAACCCAGTTTGCTTTTGGTAAAAACTGATATCTGACATGACGCCATGGTGTCCTTGTTTTGATGACAACTGATCATAGACCAGTCAAATGAGGTGATGATATAGCCCTGGACCTAATACAAGAAGGATAATGGGCATACCTTTCCAAGGAGAAGGGTACAGGCTTTGCAAACTTACAAAATGTAACAATCTGATATTACTTAGCAGTACAAACTCTTAGAATACCAAGTACTCGTATTGAAATAGTTCATAGAAGTGAGGTTTGGATGGAGTCGACTCAGGATATATCCGAACCCGAAAGGGATCAAACATATTTTTCCATATAGTTAGAATTTGCCCTAAAGGACTCTTTACAAAGTTAGTTAATTTTCACAAATCTCAAACACGATTAAGATCCAATTAAGGTGATGGACAAGGTAGAGGTTTTCTCAGTAGCATGCGTGCAGGGAAGACGCTATAATAAGTTTCTTTTTTAATTATTCCCACTCGCAGAAAACAATTTTGGAATTTACCATGAACTGCAGTTGTATTTCAAATATCTCTGACGGTCATGGATTTGCGAAGATTAAAAGTAGTTTTGCTATCTCGATTATTTAATTCTGAATAGATGACAAGGAGGACTACTAACGTTACAAGTTTCTTCTAAACGAAATAAATAAACACAACTACAATATTCCCGGCTTGCACAGTTGAATTTGCTTTCGTTCTGTTAAATAAATACAAGATATCAGCCTCTGCTTTCGCTGCCTATTTTACTACCGCTATGCATAGAGAATATGGAAACATGCAGAGCCTTACTGAGAAGTATTTGGATCTTTTTATTACTTTTTAAACAAGGATGATTCGATAATAGTCGTCTCTTCTCGATGGTACGAATACGAAGAGCTACGTGGATGACTGAAAGAGTGACACTGAGAGTGGTCTACAGTATCAACCGATTGTTCACATGGATAATGTGAAGGTGAACAAGGTACGATAACTTCAGCAAAGTAGTGATTCACACAAAAAGTTCTTAAAACGAAGCTCCTTCGAGAAGTTTCCTGACTAAAAACGTATAAATCTGGCTGTGATCTGCCTTTCTAACGCAGTTTTATGTATGAAAATCTTAAGATTTGTTAAATGTAACTCGCGTGCAGACAAGAACTACCGAGGTGGTTATTAGCTACTACTTTTAGCAACTTTTGTCTGCTCACAGGCTGTGTTTAATAAAGATCAAATAAGAATTGAACCACTCGTTAAATGTTCGAACTGACAGTGAATGTTGGCATTATACTTTTAACATAACTAGATAGCTGCCAATAGCTTCTTTATCCGACTGCGATGTCTCCAAAGATAAACCTTGGGCAAATTAGACTATTTTAGTAGAAAATTTTTACTAGGGATCTCCCAATTCACTGGGAATTGAATCACCTACAAGAAACGGCTGAAGACGATCGATCTCCATCGGACAATGGGAACCTTTCAAACTCCCCTCTGGTTCAATTATTTTTCAAGCTGTTACCTCAGCCAAACTTGGGCAGGTTCGCCTGATCATGCTTGTGACACGTGAATGGGATCCTTACTACTTGTCTTCGTGCAAAATTCCAGGGCGGTATTGCAAGTCTTTGAAAGTGGGAACAAACTCTAACAAGATCAACAAACATAAACATCATCAATAGTAAGTGAGAGCTATTGTTTCTCATCCAATCGTGTCCTCTCTTACTCTCGCCCCAGGCCTTCTTCGCGTTTCCGCCCTTACTTCTTCTTTGAACCACAAGTCATCGATCTTTCTATTGTGCAAGCCATTGTGGATACTGCACTCTGAGGACAGGACGACTACTAAGTGTACAAACCAGCTTACCAGGTATGTTGTATATCATTTTTAACACAAGAGGGTACCGTGAAAGTATCACATTGATCACTCTCATCATGTAAAACGTGTAGCTCTATTTAAGGTGCAGTTATTGAATCGGAATATTTAAAATGGTTTGAATACTTCAGAACCGGTGCGACGTATATGCACTGAGGTCGTCGTCATAACAGTATTTCATGAACTTTTTTAATTTAACGGTCATGTTATTGTGTTATGTGTTTTGCTGCCTTTCGATTTGTTACTCCATAGCCCAGAAACCGACGTAAAAAGCTAGGGGTGTTCGCTGACTAGGCTTCTTCGATTTCATATCTCGTATATACAGAGTTAATGGGAACCGCCTACCCCAGTGGGTGGGATCAACAATTTCTGATGTTGTTGGCAGTTATAGTAAAGAACTGCAAGTTCTCAAAATAGAAATATTGCCATGCCTTGTCCGTTGCATTATAAAGTCGGTTCCACAAACACACTTGCATTAGGGTAACCATGGAACTGTCAATGTATTATGTAAATTTGGAAATATGAAGCTTTAAACAACCTTTGATCGGTATGGTCTGATATTTGTTAAGTCCAAGAAGTGTAACATAGTGATAAAGTATTAAGCGTTGGCTGTCAGATGGCTACCATGTCAGATAGCATGTTGAAGAGCTAGAAGCCACAAAGGAATTTGAGTAGGTTGTCTTTACTCTAGAGATACTGGTGGTCATCCTTGTGTTAAACAGTTCGCTTTTGTGTAGAGATATGCAACAAGCGACACGTAAATGTTACTTGGGATATGCTGGCACACTGATTAAGTGTAGCCCTGCAGTTTCCAAATTGCTTTGGAATTGGCTAACTTGTGTCGCTTGTCAGTGTTGACAGAGCATAGAAAGTTACACAACCTTTGTTTGTTAATCCTCCAAGGCAAACTAGAATGCGCCTTGTAGTGGGTTTGGAGGTTGCACTTCCGATCTTCTCGATTAGGCCTACTATTACCTCTCCACTTGTTGAAGATGACATTTTTGTTGGTAAATATTCGTTTCTCAATCGTATGTTGAATTTCAAGTTGCTTGCAAATGAGGAATGACTGATTTGGTAGTTGCAACAACTGGTAGTCCCCGTAGCTAACTCTGGATCTTCCTCTGTAATTGCAAGTTGATCATTCCCTGATCAGATCACCACGCTGCGACTAGTTTTCCGGAAGTATTTAATGATTGACGTATATGTTTCCACCCTGTGTACTCCTTTTTTAGCACAACTGTACCGAGTGTAGTACATTCCTAACTTGAAGAGGTATGGTCCTTGTTGAGTAGAGGCCAACCGACCACGCTATATATGGTACACGTAAATGCTTCTGGCGGGAACAATTCTGCGTGGTTTATTTTCTGACAACAATGGATTGTGCATACACTGCAGAGATTGGCACCTGCTAGCTAGTGTCATTTCTTGACGTTTTAAGCTTTACTAGCCCTGCTGCCAACACCTGAGGATCTTGGAAGTATTATCTTGCAGTGATTGTAATTTGCATGTATTGATATAGTGCACACTAAAGCAGTTATAATATCCGTTTCTATTTCTTACCTGTTGATAGTAACACCAGTAATACGCAACCTTTTTCTATTGACAAGCTGTAACAAGAGTTACCATGAACTTGACAAGATTATTGTTTTTCACTTCTGCCCATTTATTAGTTATTGAATTTTTCTCATGGTATATTCACTGTTCCGACCTACGTCACTAATTTATGCATACCAAATAATTTATTCTTCGGTCGCCATGTTGGAGGACAATACGTCGTTTAGTTTTCCAATGCCCTTTGTTATGTAAATTACCATGCGTTCTATTTTGGAATGTACACTGTTCGAGTAGGATTATTGAGAGTCATTGAGATAGCGAGAAAGAATACGAATGTGACCACACGAAAAGAAGCTTTTCTTGTTCATCGTGGTAAGTCCTTATTTACTATTAATTATTAGCAACGCGCTAAAAGTATTCTCATGACTATTGGTCAGAAAAGACAGGCTGAATGAACGGGAGGGAACAACCAATCATTTTGAAATATTTCAACGTTTTTTGACTCAGTCCTTGCCATAGATGGTAGAGTTTGTCTTTTGAGTCTCAATCTTTTTACGAGCTACCTTACGAGAGAAAGTCTCTATCTTCAGGCTACTGAAAATGGATTTATAGCACCACAATCAAATCAACAATATATCATACCAATTTGCATACGTATCATATCCAGCCCTGAGCAAGACAACCCAAGAAGCAAAAGATGGTCATGACGCTTCCCCACAACCTAGTTCGAAACCAGGTCTCTCGGAGGTCCGCAAACTAGGGTTTTTGGTTGTTCTTCACCTTCGAAATTGGAAAAGTATTTTATAAAAGTAAGTAATTAAAGTTATGATAGACCATTACAGTAACTTTAGTAAATCTAAAAATAGTTCAAAGATTCACCAGGAATACGAATTTTATCCTCTGTTAGTCGAATAAGCTTATTCAGACGAAACTTTTCAATTTTTTAGTCCAAACGAACAGAGAGTAACGATAAACTTACACAGATATTATGTGGTTGTAACAAACTTTATGAGAATCAATCAAACCTAGAAAGTACTGTTTTTTCACTCTGGTAATTTAGCCTAATCAGGGTACAGAAACTTAATGTACGCATGCAGTACGAAAGTACGGTATAGAGAAGAACATACCTGATCAGGTTTTTTATTTAAGCAGCGAAACTTGTTCCTGCGAATACTCTTGAGAAAAACGGAAGAGAATCCTTGAGGCCACCTAGAAAGAAATCATTCAATTAACCTTTAATCCTGGTTCACTTACGAGTAAAATCCGTCGCCAGACAAGCGTCTGGCATGTTAAAGGCAGGTTTTCTTGCATGAGAATGCTGCTACGTGCCTGTGAAAGTTAAAATTTGATTAGCTCATGCCAAAGCAAAAGTCGTCGGAAAGTAACAAAGAATTTTTGTTCTTTTCCAACGAGTTTTCTCTGTTGGTTTCCGACTGTCACTTGAATTGCTGGCGCCTCTTTTATTCCGACGCTGAAATTCTACGATGACGATGACAAGCGCAAATTTTGACAGCTATTTGATACCAAGGGGAGATCAGGTTCCTCAGCAAGCACGGGGATTGTATCCTGGGCGTGATAATTATTTTTTGAAGTCTGTAGACCGAAGTGTCACAATCAACAAGGTGGATGTAAACCCCCGTCGACGAACTTGTGACGTGAAATGCTCCGTTATGGTTATTTACGCTTGCAAAGAATAGATCGGGCATGTGACTCAGCAAAATTAAAGTAAAACGATCTCCTTGCTTGCTCCTCCTCTCAGACCTAGCGACGGATTTTACTCGTATGTGAACCAGGCTTTAAAAACGTGTGTTACTTCAACTATTGTATAAAGATTTGGCTCATATTAAAGAATACTAGGCACTCCATGAGCTCTGGCGTTTGGTACCTAATAAAGCACAGTTTTGAGTATTTTAATATTGAATTATAGGAGAGTAAAACGGTAGGTGCCCTTTGTTCGGGAAAGGTGCTCGCCTCTTGCAATAAGATTTTTGTTTTGTTCATTGAAATACTCCCGTGATCTTTTTTGCGATCTCTAAATCACTGAGGAGGACGTTAAATTAGTGCCGAGTTTCCTTCATTTGTCAAAAACCGATGCAAGTTAAAAGCACTCTTATTTCTAAACATCCCTTTGTTGAAATGACACAGCTTCTTAATCTTGTCCTTTTGTTAGCACCGTAAACAATGCCCATAAAATATCGTTTTGAAAAGAACACCAGAGGAATAGAAAATATGTCACCACCGCGGAACAAACCCGTGTTCAAAAGTAACATTTTAAACCCTCTCGTCTCGATGGTACTCTCTAACTTTAATGGGCTTTGGATTGATGCCACAGGGCAGTTCTTCTTTGGTCAAGCCATGGCGCAGAGAGGCTGGTCTTCAATTGCGTAGAGCTGGATGTCGTTGTCCACTGTTGGATGATTGGGAGCTAATGTGGCCACTAGAGAAATAAAAGTATGTTAACATCGGAGGTCACCTAGCTCAGTTGGTAGAGCGCACGCCGCGAAAGCGTGGGTCATGGGTTCCATACCCGTTGGTGACATATTTTCTATTTCTATAGTATTCTTTTCAAAACTAAAATATCTTATATTTTCTTTTGCGACTGGCACACATTTTTAAAAATGTTAAGTAACTGATTCATGATCGTAAAACACTTTTGCCTGAACACCACTGATAACAGTAATATTGTCAATTGAAGGAGGGAAACTGACAAATTTAGTTACAAAATTATAGATCGGCCATTGAAGTTATGGTGTTATGTCAGTATTAGAAACCCTTCTTCATATAAGGAAAGCAAAGTTATATTTGCAATAATCACTCTTAGTAGGGAATGATAAAGCACGGCATCAAGTTTAGTTCTCCCCTTTACTGATTTTCAAGGTGTACCTTGCTAGATAAGGATTACTTGGATATTTTATGGGATGTCTATGGCACCGAACTCCCCTTTGTAAAAAATAAAAGTAACAAAAAACCATACATAATCATTTCTTTGTTTCCTCCCGGGGAAAAAATTGTGTCTGCAAGTTTTATCTCAAAAGATAAACCAATTTTCAGTTTTCCGTGTTCAAGTGTTTGGTTTTAGTACATCTCAGAATTTATTAGTTCATTTCTGACAATATTCTTTCGCTGTACTGATTTATGAAGAGGAACTGTATAACAAATACGAATGTGATTAAAACAGAGTTACAATTCGTTGAAACTAATTTTAGCTAATATCTAACAAAGGAGGAAATATAGAGAGAACTTAAGAAAAGCTTTAAAAAATTAGAAGCGATTTAAATGCTATTCTGAAACTCAAAAATATTCTTAGCATACCAATCTTTTTGCAAATTGTGTTCCATTGTTTGCGGCAATTTCATCTTGAGCTGAGATTCCCAACTCTCAGCTGGAGACGAAAAGGACTCATGTGAACACAAAGTAATTCCAGCTCGAGATGAAACTCATCCCGTGCCAAAATTTTGTCTCGAACTCATGTAAACAAGGCCTAGCCGCCTGAAAAACATTTTTTCTTTGCCCTAGTTACTATTGATCAATAGTAAACGACAATTAATTTTGTTTCTGGTTTTGCACCCACGAGTATCTTTAACGACTTGCGAGTCAGGCTGGGGATACAAAATCTAGTCCCGTCATTTAAATAGATGGATGCATCTTTGACAGAATTCTTCTATAGGGGAGCCTCCTACGACCCAGACCTTTTGAAAGCATTAGAAGCTGAGGAGCACGAACGTCCATCAAGGATGACTTTGCCAGTTCATTTCGTAGAATCTCTAAGTTTTTTCGTTGAGACGACATTGTGCTGATCTCCCCAAGAAAGCTGGCATAGTCGCTCAACGTTTTGTATAACCATAGCTTCCAGCACAAAAAATATATTTTTTATCTTTGAAAAGAGTTTGTCTACATATTCATCCGAAGTTATGTTTATAATCTTACAAAGGTATGAGAAATTTTTGATGCTCTCAACTTTATTAGTTTTTATTAGTTTTCCATCAACAAATTTCAACAAGGTAAACCGTAGCATGAAGTCAAAATCTCTATTTGTAAATGGGTTATTTGTGTCTAGGTTAGTATTGAATTTGATATTAACGGGTTGTTTCCGTAGCCTACGTTAGGTTCATAAGGTTAACCCTGTTCTATCCCAGGGATGGAGGTATATCAGCCTCAATGTCATAGACGTTACTATAGTTTGGAAAGCAACTGCTTTCACGCTCTTGCTGTGGTAGCTTTCGCGATCAATTTTAGTCGCGAGGGATCTGGGTTTCTTGGGCCTCGATTTACCATCTCCTTTGGCCACACCTACAACAGTGCGAGCAGCTTTACAGTAATGGAAGGTGCTGAGGACTTATACCCCCACATAGGCTGCTACGTTGTCAAATGAGGTTTCAAGTGGAACTAGTCTTAGAAGTAACAGGCTCCCTTTAAAACGTCCACACCTTCACTTGTTACTAAAACATAACTAGTCAACTCTCCTTGTTTACAGATCCCAAGTCATCCATGTCAAAGAAGTATCACTTTCAGCCATGCATATTCAAATAGAGTTATTTCATTTGTTTTTAGCATAATTTTAGTAGAATTTATAGCATTCCTTTATTCATTTCCAAATATTTAAGGTTCGGTAACGGTACCGAAACTGTTCGCTTGAAAAAGGTTTTTCAGCATTTCATGTGTTCTTATATCGTTTGTAACGTACCATTTAATGTAGTTTTAGGGTTAATTATATACAGTATATATATATATATATATATATATATATATATACGTAAGTTGTTTGCTACCTGAAGAAAAGTTTTGAAATTTCCGCGTGGTTTCTACGTCATCACCCTTTATGCCCAAATTTCTTCACGGGGCTGCCATTAAGGAATCTCATATTATTAGGTTGTAGCACTTTTATCAAGGCAATTTTAAATGTAAACAGGTTAATTGTAAACAAGATTTTACTGTAAATAGATTTTCTATTCAAGGACTAGGTCTTCAACTGTTCAGTGCCTGACGAAGGAAACTAGTTTCCGAAAGCTCGCGAGAGCCAGAGTTTGGTGTTTTATATAGATATAGATATATATGTACTCAGCAGACACATAGCAATTATTATATACTTGTCGTGGAGTGGAGCATTACCACAATAGCTTGCTTTCTTTTTTTTTTTTTTCACTAATGGAGCTGAGGGGATTCGAACCCACGACCCATTGGTTTGAAAACCAACAGCTTAACCATTGGACCAGCAATGCCCATAACATATATACATTATCTTTAACGTTTCGATGTTATCTTCATCAGATTGAAACTGATGCAGACACGGAAGTGTGGGAATAATAACCAAACTATGGAGTTTTTGCTATTTCTGACAGCAAAGGAGAGGTGATGATTTCAAATTGACCTTTTTTAACGTTATAAATGTATAGATCCCAGAATACTTTTTTAACACACTAAATCATTATGGCTGAAAGTACTTACTGATTGCCTGCCATCAAACATTTTGTGCCATACAATAGTTTATTCGGACATTTAGTGCCTCGGATACCTAGAAAAGAAGAAAGTTCTGCAATCAACGCGATCCGTCTGATGTGAATTAGAACTTTAAGAAAGTGTTTTCAACATACCATCTAGACCCATCCACAAAACCACATATTCATTCAACTAACTCAGATAAAATATACGAGTAATCCCTTAATGAGACAATCGTGACCAAGCCAATTATGGCTGGCATTTTTACAGTTTTTACAATATGCAATACAACTTCCAAAAAAGGCTAAAAAAATCATATATCTATCTATAAACGTTTATAATTTGCGTGAAAATGACACATTCTGCAAAAGCACCCGCACCTGCTACGCTTATAATAGGTTTAAAAATATTTAAAAAAACATGCACCCTACTAACCAACAGATACGCTATACTATTTTTGGACTCAATTAAAAATTTCTTAACTCTACCTTACATTATGTTGTGCAATAAGGTGAAGTTCGAGAGAGAACCTTATATAACAATATATGCAAAATGATTATTAGAAAATCACATCTTTAGATGAATTTTGTATCAACAGTGAATTAAGAGTTTTTCTTTGAAAGATATCTTTTAGTCATACTGCTCAAAATAAATAAAAACCGGTGAATTATAAGTAAGAAACCAGTTCTAGTAGTAGTAGTAGTAGTAGTAGTAGTAGTAGTAGTAGTAGTAGTAGTAGTAGTAGTAGTTGTAGTAGTAGTAGTACTAGTAGTAGTAGTAATAATAATAAGGAGGAGGAGAGGGGGTATAAATTGCAGTATTATAAGTCTAGCAGAAGTGGCAGTGCGAGGAGCAATAGGAGAAGCAAGTGAAGGATGAAAGTAACTTTTACAGTACGACATTAAGGAGTTCACATATGATAGCAGCCAAAGGGCCATTCACAAAGTTGTATGTTCTACATTCATACTCCACCAGTTTCCTCTCCTTCGTACATAACGGCATGTGAGATTAGGAATTATTGAAACAAACGGCAGTGAAAGAGAGAATTTCATTCATCCGACAACGGCTACGTGCACGTAGAAGATGACTCAAATCAAGATATCCTGTTTAGGTGAATCATTTCACATTAGACCGATAAAAATGAGTTTAGAGCTTTATATTATTGCTAAATTGCACCGTAAGTTTACCAATTTGGTGCCGTTCTTCCTCCTCTTTTAATGACATAGCTTCCAATTTGCTGACCACAGTTGTGTTGTTTTGGACTAGTCGACTTACATAAGTATGGCATTGTTAGACAAGAGGAAAACCTCAGAGATTTACAAAATTCCGTACTCATTGAATTAGTTCATCCGGTGCGTCACCAGACAACCACGTAGCTGATTGTCATTAAAAGGAAAGTATATACGTTCAAGTGCTGTAGTACTTAGATTTAGCAACTCAGTACGCGTGCGCACCGGTTCAGAAGGCTAGCCGTTGTTTCGTGTCTTTACGTCACGAGAGTACGTGGAAGTAAATTTTTGAACGTCAAGTAAATATTAAATGCAGGCAAGCAGTGTTGTACCAAAAATACGTCCTAGAAAATGCCGTGCCTCTTTTAAAGAAGGTTATGACTACCCAGTGTCATAAGGGAAGCACGGAAAGGGGTTGGTAAGGGGACGAGGGCCCTGGAAATAGTTTCGAAAACAACGTATTTATACAATGTGAGTTATGAAGTCTGTGAGTCACCTGTTGAAAGTGAAGTAATAGACCAGGAAGAGTATGTCTTCTGCCAAACAACATGCAACACTGATGTAAGAAAAAACAGGGGTGAAAATAATTGCTTACAGCCGCCCATGTTGAGCCCTTCCAATACAAGATACCCTTCGTATCTTCTCTTTTAAACAGTCAGTGATATTAGATTTAAAGGTCATGTAAGGTTGCTGTACATCTTCAGCTAGCTGTCTAGGATCGGACTTGTCCATTCTATACACCAAAAGAGGAACGATGCATAATAGTTTGTCTTCATAAACAAGATGCACCACTGATGTAAGGGGAAGAAGGGGTGGAAGTAATTGCTTACAGCCCCCATACTGAGCCCTTTCAATACAAGATACCTCATGTCTCCTCTTGTCAGTGATATTAGATTTAAAGAAGGCCATGTAAGGTCGCTGTACCCCTTCAGCTAGCTGTCTAGGATGGGGCTTACCCATTCTTTACAACAAAACAGGCTAGATGCATAATAGTTTCTCTTCATCGCGAGGATGTCAGATAAACATCGGTAATGTTGATGTCAGTTGATATCAGTACTAATTAGAATGTAGAATTTGAAGCAAATGTAGAGTCTGAGACAAAAGAGTCGTAAATTGTATTGATTCTCATACAGGATATAAATTATTTACTGTTCAGTGCATTTCTTGTCATTACAACAATTATACATAATATTCGTGACTAATTTCGCCCTTCAATAGGAAAGAAAGTTCTAGTATCAAAGCTTTTGGAGGAGGAACAATTTACCGATTTAGTTCTCTTGATCAAACTTCTGACGGAAGCCTTGTCCAAAGATTTTCTTGATTTGGCTGATGGTAAGTAGGACATCTACTTTTCGTCAACTTAGTACTACCTAGAACCCAGGTTTCTGACTGGATGTTTACCATGACCCAGTTTGTACTATTGGCTATTTTGCTGTGATCCAAGCTAGGAAAATATGACGAAGGACATATGAACGAAATATAATTCTAAATTCTTAGCAACACTTTACTATTAAACTGTTTTCTTTTCTTAGTTTGATTGATAACCCAATTGCTTCAAGCAAACGAATAGCATTTTTCTCCCAGTCACTCACCAGAATTAAAAATGGAATAGCCACGAGATTCATGCGTCTCTTCCAGCTAACTTTGCTAAGTTTTCCAACCTCGTCTCGTATATCATCTCATATCACCCGAGCTATTAGGTTTTTTCTCTTGGATTCTGATGCCTTGCGCGAAAATGATAAATCCATAAAACAAATACCATTTCACACTTATGTGGAACTAATCCGAGCCATAATGTTCAGTATTTTTTGTTTCATTTTCCAGAAGACGAGTTACTTCATCTCCATATTCAAAGCCCAGACTTTGAACATGTCGCTCGAACTTACCATGCTTAAATGATTTATTCGATTTCTGAAACAAGGCCGGTTTGCAATCCCTATTGTCTATCAAACAAATGGTTCCAGATATGTCGTAAATATCGTATGTAGTTTATGTTTTTTGCAACTTTTCCCATTGTTGAATGCATGATAATAGTCTCGACCAGGGCTATTACATATTGTTACCAGGTAACATGGTAAGTGTCATGGCGACCGAGAGTACCTTATTCACGTTGCTGGGCTTCCAAGCGTCTTTGTAACTGCACCTTGTTGAATCTCCCTTGCATGTTATTTATCCAATTAATTATTTCGCAAGTTACATTTTGTATTTTCATAATGCATTTTGCCATTTCACTCGATGGTACAGATGCTGTTAACGGAGAAACAGAGAACAGTTTAGGCGCGGATACCGTGATTTGTGGGTTAATGTTTATTATACCCATGATGTCATTGGAGCTACTAAAGGTATGGCATCTGTTATACAATATTCATAACCCATAGCACTTTGTAAAAGTTGACTGAGCAACAACTGAG
>JAAAKM020006971.1:146182501-146201166 GCA_010016025.2 Alatinidae sp. Z8VKAUB7J3 | reverse complement strand
AGAGATGCTAGCGACTGTTAAAAGCTGTAAGCCGTGCAATTTTACTTTCTTTTACTTCAGACTTGACCCTTAATATTGTACGTTTCTGTTACAAAAAGGCATGCTGTGCCATTCCGTATTTTCTTTTGCAATTAGAGTAGTAAGAAACTTACTATAATTGCCTCTTTCGATACACATGTGTCAACGTGGGGGAAGTACTAAACCTTTGGTTTTTTCCCGCAACCCTATGTTTACTTTTCAAGTCATGACGGTCTCTTAGAAAATCAATGCCCTTCCCCCATCATGACAAGCCTCACAAATCGTCACATATTTTCTCATTCCCTATCGTGAGGTGTAACGACATTTTTTATACGTGAAACACCTAAGTCTGATGATTCCTTTAAATGAAACGATAGCTTAAACGGGGAAATAAAAGTATTTGAATTTTTTCAAACTTTTTGCTACTAAAGGAGATACTCTTCGAAGCAACATCTATTTCCGAAGGTTTGCCAGGTACAACAATATTTTGGGTACTAAGCAGAAATACATCAGTTAAGCAAGTATTAGTAAACATGTTTCATTCTCACAAAACTAATCATCATCAAAACTTGTTCACAAAAAGCTTGTAATGTTTGCAGACTCATTACACCTTAAAAACAGAAAAAATAAGGAAGAGGTAGCAGCAAAGGTCTGTTGACGCAGTAATTCTCCTATACCAGAAACGAAATAGAATAGTTTGGCGACTTAAGTAGACACCAAGAAAGTTATCCAAATAGCGTTGTGGAGATATCACAGCGGCGAGAAAATGGCAGTCAAAGAACAGGGAATAAAGAATATCATTCAAAGAACGTTTTTCTTAGTGGTTAAGGCAATTCAAACGCCAAACAATGCTACTTCACTTTTAAGTAACAGTTATCGCGCCGTGTCAGTTCTAAATTCCATTTAAGACACGTTTGGCTCTTTTCTTTTTTAATATATTTTCAGCTAAAGTAATGTGTGTCGAAGTATCTAAACTTCCAGATTCTCTATACACTCTACGATTAATAGAGTATAACAGATTCTAACACGGTTCTAACACTCTCTGGCCCTCTGGTCAAAGGCGGTTCATATTTATTCCGTTGTGTGCGTGGCTTACAATACGTTACTGATGCCCAGGCTACTTCCAGAACAACGTCTCTAAAGGAAGGAACCGTGTCTCAATAATTGTTCCTTAAGTTTCTTCTTTTGTTATATTTAATCTTTTTCACATTGTTTTCTTTGCTGGGAACGTCTCAAGTTTCTTGTAACAAGTGCACGGACAAAAATCTTCAGCAGTATAAGTCAGTCATTGAAGCCTTACTTCAAATAGGTCTGCAAGAACCAATTCCCTGTTCGCATTTGGCAAGCGTATTGTGATGAATTTAAAATGGTATTTCTTCCTCTTGTATTTAAAACACTTCTTGTTTCTTTATTTTAGTTTCCAAATCTCAGCAACGAATACTTCAAATTAGCTGCCTTTGTTTGTGAAAGCTATCCAGAGAGGATAGGACAATTACCCGGTGATATTTATCAAGCATTCGTGCAAACATTGGAATTAGCACTTAGCAAGTATCCTTTTCAGATTTGTATTCAATAAAGGTATATTAAATCCTCAACGTACGAGTACATTACGGGTCATGCATTTGTGACGTCAGCATAAGTAGAGAGGCGAGTATATCTCCATGGTTTCCAATAAGAGAGTTTGTTGACCTCCATCATTAGAGTATATTTTCACCTTGTTCGACTAGGGAGGGTAAAAATACTGACATTTTTGGTTAACGTCGCTAATTTATGGTTGCAAGTACAGCAAAGTTTTTTGATATGTTGGCCAGCACTGTACATTTTATATTCTTTTGAACTACTTACAAAATTGGCACAATATACAGAATGAAGCACACAGCACACGTTACCAGCAGAGAGGTGTTAGAAAGAGTGACAAAGAAGGGAGGATGGCTGAAGGAAAGCACCAAGAAAAGGAAAGTGTAATATTTTGGACACACGATGAGAAAGAGTAGATTAGAGATGACGCTGATAAAGGAAAGGACAAAATATGGAAGAAAGACCTAGAAGGAAATGGACGACTGATGTTGAAGACTGGACAGGTATGAAGTATTCAACCTGCACACGAAAAGTTCCTAACAAAAGATAGTGGCGACGAGTAACGGCAAAGCTACGAACGTAGTTGCGACTGGCAGGTAGGCAGGTAAGTACAGAATGAAGTAAGCGCACGAATATCTAATACCAGTGAGAGACGCGCTTTAGATGCTTTGAAGACACTAATAGGAGTAAACAGTAAACTAAATAGTTATTAGGTAATTGATGTGAAAAATAAAGCTTTTAGGGGGCGATTGTCTGAAGTTGATTTACATCGGGTTATCCATTAACCGGAGAAGGTATTTAAGCATGAAGTGGGATCGAAATACGCAAAAACAGACTTGTGTTCTTAGGTACCTTTAAGTACGCATACCAAAAGATACAGCGGCACGAATAGCCATGAAATTTACAGCAGCAGTCTATACGAACATTAACTTTGACTAGCGGAGCTTGACACTGCACACATATCGTACTTGGGAGCAGATCTGAACGACGAAGGATTAGTAACATTAACAAGGACAAAGAAATTACAGAGGCTATGATCACTTGATCGAAAATGGATACAGTGGATGGAAATGACGAAAGACTGCATACAGAACAGAGTATATCATCTGCATTTTTACGTGTTCGTGTGGCGTTACTTTTGTTGTATTCAAATTTTGTTAGCATACCTTTTTCTGTACAATAGTTTATTTGAAGATACTATTTAGCAGGCAAATCATTTTCATCAAAAAGCTTTTCGCCGATTCTCATCAGTTGATTTACATCTAAAGGGTATTACAACGCCAAAAGATCATAAATACGATTTTAGGTGATAATGTATAAGGTATGTAGGACGTGGTGGTAAAGGTAACGGACACTTATGCAGCGCCCTTTTTGTACCAGCCACATTCAATGTAGTATAATGGCTAACATTTACCCCGCAGCTCGGGCCCACTGTTAACAATGTTTTTCTGATCCACTCCGGTGGGGGGATTGTAGAGACGTAGCAGCTGCAAACGGCTATGACGTATTTTTTGCCATCATAGCCACGGTGATGGTACGGTGGTACGGTGATGCACAGCAGAGTTCATGTCTTGCTAAAGGATATGAGAGCACGACACGGGCTCGAGCTTCTAAATCTCATACGTTTTGGATTATAAGACAGATTCTCTAACGACTGAGTCATAATTTCTCTGAATTAAATGGAAGCTCTTGCTTAGTTAAAAAATGAAAATATTTGAAAATTGGTTTCTGCTACACAACATTCAGACTGCATTGACTGACGGATTCATAATGTCGTAACCGCTACTCCAGACACTGGTCATGGCAATCTTTTGAAGTGAAGGAAAATAATTTTTTGTAAAGAACTCGCATGATATAGAAAGATATGTGACTCCAGTTCTTAAAAAGAACGTGAGTTGTAAACAGTTTTCCTGTCAACGCAGCAGCGTCTTCTAGTTTTGATGAATGTAACTTCCGAAGCAGCGACGGTAAAAGAAGACTGCGGTCTTGCTATAACCCTAAACGAATCCGCTTGATAATTGTTGGCACATGACGGGTTCTCAAGCAAGTGTTTACCGAGTACTGACTCGCCTTTGAGAGCTATTAACTTAGTTTTGCTTACACAAATGTTTTAAGTTTTTGTACTGTACTGCGCTTGCTGACTACGGACAGTACATGTTACCCGATTCTTCCCTATAACCTCTAAGACGTTCAACATATTGAGTTGCTCGTGCAGGGAGCTGTGAATTCGAAAACTTAAAAACCTTCCCGTATCCTAGGTATCATGCCTTTTGGGGTTTCTGGCAACAATTCCGGGGTCGAATAAACAGCGCACTGTGTCACCATGGGATGACTTTCTGTCAAGGCTATACCAACCCACTTCTTAAAATTTCCGCGAAACTTTTTCTTTCAGCTGTATTCGCAGATACACTAAGCATTTTATTGGTCCATAATTTGGATCAGAAAAACAACTAGCTATTTACAAAAATTTGCAATATGAATAACGTTATCCAGATACCCATTGTCAAGAGAAAAATTTAATGGGTTATTTTAGTTTTAAGGGTTGCTAACTCCAGAACCCATTGACTTCTTTAAATTTGTACAAAACTGAGATGAACTGGAGTTGCAAATCAGAGCGCATTTTTCCATAAAAGAGGGTTTCTGCACTATAATAGTGAGGAACCGGAATTTTAATTTTTCAATTATTTAATCAATAAACATGTTAGGTATTTCCAAAAATATAGTGTGTGGGCATTATTAATACCTGTGGAAGGAAGGTTGACGTCAGGAAGGGAATTTGGTCTTAAAGTCCTCAGACTCGAAGAAAGGTGACATGCACGTGGGAATCTCCTTAGTTCCTGCCCAAGGCGTGCAACCGCACCAATTAATACTTGTGTTCTTTGCTTTGCAGGTTAAGATGAAATCTATGTTTGCTATAGGATTCACTTTTACAGCACTAATGGGAATGTTTAATTCAATGTAAGTAAATTGGCCTTTTCTCACTATATTTTCCTCTTTAATTTCTTCCATCTTTTCTCTATGAAAACATTCATTTGCGCTAGAGTATTTATGGAGCTAAGTGGTAAACTTCATTAAACAAATTTTTCACCACATCTTTCTCGTTTGGTGGTAACAGCTAGTCCTAGGTCAGCATATTTGAAGGGCTAGGTTAGACTTCTATCACCATGCCAGTGGATTTCGTTTGATACTGTCAATTGCAGTAAAAAACATGTCAGGTAACATTTTCGGTGTACATCGGTGATGCGGGCGTACCGATTTTACGTTTAAAATTGGAATAAACGTTTTTGAAAGTAAATTTGCATGACGTTCCTTTTTGTTTTGATCTCTTGTACTTGCCAGGTGTGTTATAGTTCATATGGGAGAACGCAAGGTATGGCATCCACACATAGGGCGTGGGGCATGTCACCTCTCCTTCAGAACATGGGGACATTCATTTGCTCAAAGTTTTGAAAACTACCACACCCTAATACGAATGCCTTAAGTCTTAAATTGTAAAACTGGGCAACGGCAAATCCCTGATTATTGCCGTTGTGTGCATGGCAGCGTCTTCTATGGAAATTAATACCTTACATACTAACCTTTTTGCTGTTACGACGTTAGCTAACGAACGTTTGACCTATTTTTACAGTTTTGATGGTCGAGTTGTTGCCAAGTTGCCGTTTGTTCCCATTTCCTGGTTGCAAGGACTGTCTCATCGCAACATCCGTGGTGATGACTACACAGACTGCTCATTCATTTTCTTCTATATCTTATGTACAATGTCCATTAGGCAGGTAAGAAATGCTATTTACATTCATCTTCTGCAAAACTACGTTTCTGTGAAATTTAGGCCCATACGTAGATAAGTAAAACGACAACCAAAGCACAGCATTTGAGTACCCCTTACTTTGCAGCCCGGGTAAAGGATGTGTTCTATCCTTCGCATTGATTTGATATTCATTACTCGTGTTGTGTAAACAATTCCACGTGCTCAAGTGACACCACTGAAAGAAAAGTGTTTAAAGACCTCATTTTGTAAACTTTCATATGATTTCCCAAAATTTTAAGTTCTTGTTAAGTGCTTTTTACGTCGTAGGACTATTGATGCGGTTTAGATACCCGTAAACGTAAATAAACAATATTGTCGCACTTAATACAGTTATAGTTGTGTTTACTAGATTCCTCAAACTACCCTTTCCTTGTTATCCAGCCTATCAAGTTTGATTTATTGTTTATTTAAGGTTTGACTAGCGTCCCCACATCTTCACATTGTTAAAGTTCAATAAAGGCACATTGCCAGGCTACTTTTTATTAGGGAAGAGTGTATTCAAATATCAAGTCATACAAATTTGAGCTGTCATAACTTGGCTCATTTTGAAAATTGTCATTGATGTACCGTAAATGACCGATTAAGCGCCCTGGGCGCTTATTTAAAAATAAAAGTTTTTAAGTGGACGCTTATTAGGACTGGGCGCTTATTCGGACCTTGGCGCTTATTAAGGAAAGGAAAAACAGATAACTAAACATACATGATCTTTCTAAAGAATAGATTGAAACATAACGTTCAATCAATCAATTAATCAATCAATCAATCAATCAATACATCTTCATCGTCCTCCGCATCATCATCTAAAAGCGTAAACTCATGAGCTGCTGCATACACGTCTTCGCTGTCCAGACCTGGGCGCTTATTTGGACCTGGGCGCTTGTAAGAAACATTTTTCCCAAACTGGACGCTTATTTGAGCATGGACGCTTATTTGAGTTCCGGGCGCTTAATCGGTAATTTACGCTAATCAAGGCGCCAAGCTGTTTGAATTTCTTTCTTGATATTGACCCAAAGTGTTCTCTTGAGAAGCTGCCTTCTTTGGACCGGTCTGACGATTTGGTAGTCAATTTGTCCGTAAGCCGAAACGCAACCTCTCAGGGAGATACTTTGCTTTGCTCCAACATCTCCCTATATATAATTGCCAACGGGGAAAAATTTATGATTAATAAGGGACCCCGTTTCATGCTTCCTGCTCTTCGAGAAATAGTGCGTATTTTTCTTCTTTTCATCACTTCGATGCACCATAGGATAGATTGCTGTATTCTAAATGGACCATTCATTTGAAGAAAGTATTGATTAACTCCTGCGTGTCCTGCTGGTGTGGCTCAGCATAACTTCTTTCATCAGCATTAAAGGAAGCTGGTTTCATTTCATAAGAATATGCCTAAGTTCTGCCCAGATTGTTCGGAAAGATACAGTAATTTATCTTAATGAACGCCCGGACTGTTGATAAAATCGCGGCCGTCCCAAGGAAGGAGATGTTTAATATTCCAGGTCTTGCTCGTTAAGGCTTTTCGTGCTTCACTACCAATTACAGCAAGGCTACAAAAAGTCGTGCCTAAAATATGTTGTTCTGTTGTCCAATATGGTTTACTTATTTCACGATTATTTAATAGCAATTCTAATCAACACGCCTTCACTGAAGAAGGAGGTCATGTTCTATTTAAAACTGGAAAGGGAGGTTCTCAGAAGAGTTTGTGCTTTAATTAGAAATATAACTGTATCCACCTGTTCCTTTAATGCTTACCTTAATAAAGTGAGCGTATCTCTCTCGGATATGTGTTTGAGGTGATATTCAGCTCCATCATCTTAAAAAGTTTAGTTTTGATGAAATACGTGCAGTTGCCTAGAGGAATTACGCCCACGAGTTCTCATATGACATAGTCAAACTTTTATGGCTTTCGCTAAAGGAAGCGTTCTGCCCTTCACTCTTGAAGGTTACGCCAGTGTTTCCTTTTCCAAGATCTCTGAGTTTTTCTTTGTGATCTGCAGGCACATTAGTTTTATGTCTGCCACCAGTCAGGGTTATGAAAGCTCTTCTAGGACAGGTGGGGAAGTAGAAAAGATATATCTTTTCTAAATGTACAGATTCATATTCTCATTCTGCTATGCTACTCGTCTACCTCGTGTAACCACTAAGTAGCTTTAAAGAAGTTTGAAGTGCTATGGCTGTTCCGAGGCAGCTGACCTTGATGACCGTTTCAGCGTACCGTTTGCTTTCAGAACACAAATTATACAATCTATGTCGGAGAGAATTTTAGTTTGTATCTTCATTTTTAGCGAGAGTAGGTAGAAAATTGTTCTCGAGGCAAGTATTTTGATTTTCTAGGTATTAGTGCTTGATTCGTAGGGATTTAATAATGCCTCATGTGATTATTTAGCTTCAAATGTAGAGGTAGGTCTTAACAGTGAGAGAGAGTGGGATGGAAGATTAATTTTTGAGGGTTAACGCCAGAAAGTCACAACCAATCCCTTTTGATAAACAAAGCGATCATTTTGATCTTTCTATAACTTTGTATTGTGCTCTATCCGTAGATTTTCTACTGTGATGCCAATTGACTTTTTTTGTGGGCACGTTGTTTTGTTTGCTATTGATCATCATGTCGTATTTCGAAGGGCAACTCCAACCTAGAAAGTTACAATGTCTATCCATCATAGGTCTAAGCTATTAACAATTATTGAATTATGCATACGCGAATAGTGCACAATCATCACCACTTTAAGCAATTTCCACATTTCGTACTTTTGTAGCCTGTTATATATTTCTGTATTTTTCGTATTTGCTCCATTGTACTTTATACGTGGAAAGGTTTATATGCTGATCAACTCAGTCATGCTTTTAAGTGCAGACACAAGTGTAGCCTATAGGTAACACCTGCAAGACATATATAGATATACGATGTAACAAACCGTGTTCCTAATTTTTATTCCTCTAACAGAACATCCAAAAATTGTTTGGTTTTGCACCATCAAGAGCCGCAAGCAAAGTTGGAGGCGGATTGTTTACACCGCCACAAGCTCCCAAATAACAGGATGAGATATGTTTAGACCATGTCACTTCTTTTGCATATAATGTTATTCAAGAGGGAAAATTCGAGAAAGACTGTGAAGTTTTACCTATTAATGAAAGTGTCTGCGATGCTGAATTCTTCAAGGTTCATCTTCCCCTGTTTCGTCAAGTGAAATGCTTCTGCATCTGTCTTTGGTGTGAAGATGCATAGTAAGAACTCGTAGTGATGAGCAGGTTAGGCCTTTGATACCAAATTGACCAGATGAACAGACGGATATGCATTGTTACTCAGGGCATTGCAAGCAATTATGTATTTGCATTGATGCTGAAATAGATCACAGACTCCAATCTACTATAAGGACCAAATTCCCCTGACATTTCCCTGACATATTTACGACGGAATGGATTTCCTTGACATTTCCCTGATTTCCCTGAGATGGCAGACACCCTGTGAAGGTACACTGCATCCTCGGTTATCCAAACTGCATGAACGTAATACAGAGAAAAAAGTGGTGCAATCAAGTATGAAATTCTCAACTACCAATCTCCCTTTAAAATGGGATTTATAGACTACTTTACAGAACAATTGGAAGTGAGGATATTTGTATTTATCAATAATGAAAGCATTCCCATGTCAGCATTTTGATATATGCAAAGGGCATTTATAGTTGCACACATATATTTAACACTAAACAGGCACAGGTACACTTACTTGTTTAAAATGTCTCTCTGCTCCCATTGTAATTAAAAACTTTTCTTCTGACTCAATTTCTGTTTCAATTATTGCACCTTGGACAACAAAGAAACAATTAGAGAATTCCCTTATTTGAGCTAAATATTTATTTGAATATGTGTGTGACCAGACCATGGTTAAGGGTTTGAAACTAGAGGGCACCATAAGACTAAGTGGAATGTTACAAAAGTAATGCTACCATAAAAAGCATATAAGTAATAGCTGCATGAAAGTGCTTATGTTTATGCTTGTGATTGCACAAAAGTAATGAGTTATATATTGTGCTTATACTATACTATAGTATACTATACTACACTACACTATACTATTTTATATATGCTATATTATATTTTATTATATATACCATACTAGATTATACCATATATACTACACTACATTATACTATATACTATACTATATTATACTATATAAACTATACTATATTATACTATACATACTATACTACTTTATACAATATTATATGATATATACTATACTATACTATGCTATACTATACTATACTATACTTTATGACTTAGCTAAGAAAATACAATATTGCCTGCATACACAGTACTTTGACCTACATATCGACCAAAAACAAGCAAATTAATCAACAATATTTTGTTTTATGTTCACTTCATTTGTACTTTGCTTTACATTATCAAGTATGAAAATACCATACCACTGTTTGTGCCTATTAGAATTTCTCCTGTTGTTGTTTCATTGCTTCCAACTTTATTCCATCCAATTGCTTCAACCATATGACTCTGAAAGTATTGAATCAGCAAATTTGACAAACAGCTTGTACTGCTGATAGACTGTGTATGATTGCAGTGTACATTTTTATCAAACTACTTTAACCACAATCAGTATACATTAACTATTCGATGAAGCACAACCTTTCAAGAAAGTGCACTTGGCACATAAGGCAATAACGCTTGAGCAAAATTTATTGTAAGGGCACACCCAGATATAGGTGGAGAACAAACATGATAAAAAATCTGATCTAACAATGTAGCACTGTAGTATCACTGTAAATCTATTGTGGAAGCTACAGTATTTAACATGAATAAAGCAAAATAATTCCAAATAACAGGCACAGGCCATGCCCCCCCCCCTACAATTCAGTATTTCAAACACCAGTGGGAAGCCAAAAAAAGGCACAAATTGTTGATAAAATGGTTCTCTCTAACACAAATAATGGATAGTAAAAGATACTGACACTATTTATCAGTCAAACAGGGCATAAATTGAGTTTAAGATTGGTAGAGAAAGAAACATTCTGTTCCATCACTGACTTTCCTGTCAATATTTCTGTTGACTTGATAACAAACATACAAAATACAAGTATTAGAAATAACTTTGCAAATGGAATCATTAACATTTACACAAAATAGGAAATTTCAGTTATCCATGCATTGACATTTAGCTTAAAGCATACAGAATAATGGCACTTGAGGCCTTAAATCTAAAGCTAAATTTCTTGTTCCAGGAAATCCATGTCAGAATAATATTTGACATATGCGCAACCTAGCTTCATTGACATACTCTTATTTGAAAAGAAACAGGTAATTATCATATTGGATGTTTATTCTCTACTTAGTAGCAGAAATATATCTAGCCAGAAGAATACTAAGAAGCAGTACAGTGCAAGATGCATGGAGAATACCTCTATCAGGTAGTTTGGACCTGCCCCTAATTTTTAAGCCATAGTAACATCTTATGACAACGCACCTTGAATCTTTGAAGGCTTTTTGGCTTTTTGTTGCTTCTTCCAAGATAGTATGCATCATTGTTTTTCATTGTAATGATGAGGTGGTGGCCACTTGGATCCAGAAATATCTTGTGGATAGTATCATCTGTTTTCTTTGTCAGTTCAACACCTACAATAAAATGGCAAATACTGATAACAAAATCTCCTCATCTGATGGCCATTGCCTAACCTAACAAAACAATTAAAACTTTTACAGACTGCCTACCCAATAGCAAGCTTTACTGAATGTATTACCAATGGAGCAAATGCTTGTTTGCTAGTCTAGGTGTCTAACCATGTAGTTGACTTAAAAACTGTGTTCAAAACTTCATTTCTTTCAGTTAATTGGGCTGGTTCTTTAAAATGTTGCTTTTTATGTTCCAAAATCCCTTCTTGTGAACTGTTGCAACTTCAAAAAGGTTCTTGACTAACTCAGTGCTTAATGTATATGGAATATAGCCATTTAGGGGGAGGCATGCCATATAAAAAACAGGGTAAATCTCCACAAGTTAAGGGAGGTGGACATAAAATTAGAGTCTATAGTGGTCCCATGGAACATGTTATAGCAACAAGGCAAAATTAAATATTTTAACCAAACCAATAATGTTTAGCTGGTATAATAACTCTTTAAAATAGTTACCATGGACTCAGCTTTGAGCCTATCTGTTCTACAGCAATTCCTTCATTTGTGAAGCAATATTTCACTCATGTCAAAAAGAAAATGAGGTATGCTTCAGCCACTGCACTTCTGACTGACATATAAAGACCCAAACTGTAAGTTTTATATACACATTATTTTTGAGAATAATATTTAGAGAAGGTACTCCATACAAGGTCAATATTTTTCTAATGATATCTATAAGGGCCTTCTAGAATGAGCTGAAAACATGGTATATTAAGTGGGTTTGAAAGGTTGTAACAGCACAGTATGGATAAATATTGACTGTTTAGTCAGTTGGTTGTTGTCACAGACCATTGAAAATTGAGGAAAGCAAAATCAGTCCAGGGATGGCAGCAAAATTTGGACATTGATGGGTTAGTTAAGGGTACATGTTAGAAATATCTTTGTAAATATGAAGGCTGTTTCTATTATTACATTAAGGATCAATTTTGCACATGAATATCATGCCTCAGAAAAATACATGTAAGTAACGAACTAGTATTATTGGCAGCTCGTTTTATAATTGGCAACATCAGGTCATTTCCTTACTTCAAAGTATCTCCTTCAAGCAACTTTCTTGTAAAGAGTATTACCCTCTTGCAGAATATTTAAGTTCTTATACCTTATATATATTCCAAAGTAATAATCAAAGCTAAAGATTGGTCTATTATGTGAAAGACTTAACTAATTTACATGATTTCGGCAAGGTTGGGGGATCATGATTAAGTGAGACAGCAGATGCATTAGGGGAATCATTGGCAAATGGGTTATAAACTCTAATTACAATTAGCAAATGAACTTTAACAAAAACAGCTTTCTAACAATCTAGGTTTGCCTATTCAAGGCCAAGGTGCCGTAACATCCATTTTGCTGAGCTTTCTCAAGATTACTTACTAAATGCTCCTTGACAGAATTGAAAGCATCAGGGAACTGTTGCTTTTTAAAAAATAAAATACAATCAATGCTAATAAGTATAAAAATGTCAAATATCAAACACTTGAATGTTAAAGTAATAATGGAACTGTTATAGTGACAGTAAAGATATATATATATATATATATACTGGTATATATATAAAAATATCATTCAATACATACTGTCCATGTCATTGGGGTTAAGAAGATCAAGTCTCTTTATTTGGTTATTGTCAAGTGCAATGGCTACTATGTTATTGCACACTGCAAAGTCAACAATCTTTCCTGGAGGCCTAAATGTGGAAAGAAAATAGCACTGGTTACAAAAGAGTGATATACAGAGCCCAAAAATCTGCCTTCTATTAAACAAAAGATAGAAGCAACTGTTACCTTTTAAACAGTGAACAGTTGTGCTAATCTTCATTGTGATGGAAGTTACCAATCTTTACAAATATTAAAGCAAATACAATATTTTCAGATGTTACTTATACATTATTGATGAAAAGCACATCAGCACAAGACCAGGAAGAACTGGATTGATGCCCCACTTTTAATTCCTCAGTGTAGGGTCTTGTTCATACGTTGATTTACATCAGATAAATATTCTCGTGTGCAGTATGTGTTGCATTATCCAGGCCCTTTGTGCATATTGGTACCCTGTGGGAAAGTCAACTCTTCCCAGTCGATTTTTCATCATGTTGTGATGAGTATCCATCTGCAGAATGTGCCACTATTGTTAAGAGATTTTTGAATGTCTATCAGTAGAACTCATTGTCATTAATAGAGCATAGTGCTAGAAGTGGGATAACTGTTTGTTTCCATGCATTTCATGCACTGTTTACTTGTGCTACTTATATATTTTTTGTATTTTATTATGCAAGAGACTTGGGAGATTTATCCTGTCCCAGTTATAGAAGCATTCCATCACCAAACTAGAAAGTATTAAAATAGTATTTTTATTTGTTGTCATGAGTAATACTGCTACACCCCATGGGGTAAATAAATTCAAATGTATAGAATCTACGAAATGACAACTACCTACAATCTTGAACATAAATTAATGCTAACTGGGCTTAACCCTATTCCACCTAATGATGGGCTTTGAAAATCTTTGTTTTGGTGACTTGAATTTCACAACTCTCTGTCAATAGGAGGTACAGGGCAGATAGTGAGTAATAACAAAAGTGGAAGCCCCTGTCCTTTACTAAGCATCTTCCATGACTCCAGTCATTTTCATCAAGATTTAGTGAAAGTTCACATTACTTTTGTCCACAATTGTTGATGTAAACATACTGTATCCAAGTGTTTTCAACAATTGTACTGCAGCAAAATAGTGTACCATAATATATAGGCAAGTGTTTCATGGTAAATTGACTACATACACTTTCATCAAAGAAAGTATTACTATTTATTTCCAAAAATTCCCTGATGTAAGAAAAGGTGTTGGTTGGAACTCTATCCTCTGGGAAGGACGTACATCCTGGACTCATAAACAATGTTTTGGTATTCAGGGAAGGCTTTCTGAAAACTCAGACCTCAGATGTCCTTGTTGCACAGGAAATGCTAAACCAATAGATGCCAGATCTTACTCTGAAGTAGTTTTTGGTGACAGCGAACTGGAAGTCATAAACAGAGCCAAGTATCTGGGTGGTGGAATCTGTCCGATAGGTGAATGTGAGCTAGCCACTGTTATGCTAACACATGCTGCTTGGGCATTGTTTAATGAGCTGCTACCCCTGTAAACCTGCAAGGCAATATCTCTCAGAATATGCCACAGTGTGTATAACTTGATCTCTAAAGGCCAACCCCTGGAAGAATTTTTTGGGCATAAATTTCCGAAAGTTCAAATAGCTGCTTCCCAGCAATAATGTAAATAGAAATGGAACACTAATTTAGGGTTCTTCCAGTGAAACATTTCCTCACTTGAAAGGTTACACAATACCACTTCCTTGAAGAAAAACACCCAAATGCCCAAATTCTTGAGAGAAAAACTTTTCTTAAGTTAGGTGAACCAGAATCACTAATACAACTTTTAATTTGAAGTGGATACTACTGTGTAAAACAATTAGTTTAGACTGGTTTACAACCCCCACCTGCAAATAGCACCCCCCACCTTAGAGGCCAACCCCCACCTGAAAATGGGATTTGAGTCAACCCCTACTTAGACTAATTTTTGGAAAATCCTTGATCCCCTATCTGCCTGTAACTAACAAATATCTTACTAACTGACTAACGAATTAATCAACTAACTAACTAACTGCCTGACTAACTAGCTAACTAACTACTAAACTAACTAAACTAACTAAAATAGCTAAGCAACTACTTAACCAACTAAATAGCTAACTAAATACCTTATTACGTCATATTAAGCCGCGTATATAATCAAGCCGCATTAAATTCAGCCGCAGTTTTATTGAGCCGCACTTGACAATAATTAGCATTTTAGAGGTTTTTAATGAGGCTGCTGGAGTACGCGGACAGTTTGAGATATAAAGCTTTTTAAAAATACTCCTTCTAGTTTCTCCTCAACGCCACTTTTAAAACCTATCCAAATGGGTCAAATGACAGTTCCTCTTCGCTCCTTGCTTTCCTTACAACAAATTAAGCCGCATACTAGTAAGTCGCGCCATTAATGAAGCCGCATTTTTATAAGGCCGCATTTTTGAAGGTGCGGCCTATGTAACTAAGCGCCTTAATTTGACGTATTAAGGTAGCTAACTAACTAACTAACCGACTAACCAATTAATCAACTAACTAAGTAGCTAACTAACTTAATAGCTGACTTAGTAAGTAGCTTATTAACTAAATCACACGCTAGTCACAGAACTCTCACATCCGGGTTTTTGTTGGAATTTCAAGTATACAATTATCACTTTGCAGGTTGACATATTTATGCTCAGAAGTAGTTCGTGATCGTACGGTAGTCTTTGTGCATACCGTAGTCGTTGTACGTTTACTATCAAGATTGTATTGATATAGTTCAACTATTTACAAGGTGGGAAATAATAATACATCGAAGCATTCTTCTTCACATTCTGATGTTGTCGCATCACAACGCGCGATAAGCTTTTAAGATCCATAAAAGTAAGTACTAAGTAAGTACTATAAAATGCTGAATGATGACACGTGGAGAGACAGAGATGCATATATGTTTAAAACAAAGAAAAGAGAAGTTAATGAAGGTACTGAACTAAATGTTTGGAAACATCTATACCAGACCATTGTAATTAGAGGTGTTTATTTATTCCGTATTACAAAACAGTGCAGCTTAATAGCTTGTGAGATGCTTCGTGTCATCTGTTATTTCCCAGTTAATTTATATTGATTTCTATACAAGGGGTTAAGTTTCTTATTGTTACAAATAATGTCAAATGCAGTGTAACCTTAACAAATCTCCCAGCTCAAACATATGGCAACAAGCGAGGTTGGCAAGTTAACGAGGGCACAGATATGAAGACCTGTTAAGAAAGGCAGGTTTGACCTGGTAACAGAGAGTGAAATGATGAGGGAGTCTAAAGTGAGATATTCCTTCAAAGCAAACCTCTAAAAGGGAAAACATTTTAGTGAGAATTTATTTTTGAAATCCTCTTTCAGTATACACTAGGTTTATTTTGGCGATGTTGTTGACTTCACTAGCCCCCAAATTCTTAGTTCGTTCATATCTTTCAATTGTTAGCTTAATTTAATGAAAGATGATGTCTGTCATTTGCGAAAGAGATATGTGTAGACTGTGAAGTTACGCTTGCTTGGCTTACACGAGTTACTCTACCACGATGGAGTTAATCATAAAACAAAAAGAGAATTTGTAATTGCATGTCCACGCTTAGCGGCATTTTAAACGAACACTGGAAACATTATGGTCTCTAATATCGAGTCACAGGAATTGACGAAGGAGCTACATTCGCAAAACCTCTTGAAATCTCAAGAAAGAACATTGAATTTACTCTTGGCTTCATCACGTCAATTTTGGTATACATATTTGGTTATGATATTGTGAGTGCTGCAGACTTATGATCGAGTAAAGACTGACAAAATATGAGTAGTTGCTACACTTTCAGAACATCATTTATGTACGTGCATCTTTTATTAAAGCGTGTGAACGGAGCATATAAACTTATGTTTAATTTTATGATCAAATTTATGATCAGGGTGCAGAAATAGTTGTGTGGGGTAGTCAGCCAGGTGCTTGAGTAGCTAGGTAGGCAGGTAGGAAGGTGATAAAAACTAACTTTTTATTAATCAAAGTTGAGCCAGTCACTCGGGGAGTGATGCAGGCAGGTAGCAATGTGCTGCAAACCCATCTCGTTATCTATTAATGCCAAGTTAGCAAACATACAACCTGTCTTTACTGCTAAAGAATAAGGGTGCAATTCCAAAGTGTGTATTCCCCAGGTTCAGTCAAGTATAAAATCGAGATACCTACGAAACAACATGAGTCTCACAATGAAACACTACACATTGTCAGATACTATGAGCCTTCATTCGACGTTTTTGATTAGTATCCCTATGACCGCTTGTTCTTTTCTGATTAATTTCGCATTGGCTGAACAATATGCATCTAGAATTCCTACTTTACAAGCATTTTGTTTAGCTGTGATTTCCTAACTAGCTTTGTCTTGATATTTAGACGTTTATTGAACTTTGAGTATCATAGTCAACGGTTGAGCAGCTTCAGTTATTTACAGAGGTTGTCTATGTCTATAGAAATCACTCCTGCATCAAAAGGTGATTCCGTTGTGTTATTGTTGTTTAACAATGATGACGTCTACACGGTGAGAAAAATTATCAGAAGTAATGGATGCTGGAATAGTGTATCCCTCCAGCTATGGTAAGTAGTCGACTTTCGATGACAGTACAACAATCTTAGTTCGTTTGATTTTTGATTTTTCGTGGAGGGGATTTAGTTTCTAGTATTGGAACAAGGAGTGTACTAGGTCGACGAGTATGAAGACAAATACTTTATTATTGTATTAGATCGTTGCATTGTACAAACCGAGGTATTAAAATTGCAGTGTGGTGGAATTTGATTTATGTTTAAGCGACGTACTTGTAGGTACGAAGGAGTTCATAACGGCATTCGACCCATGGATCCGAAGCAGTATTGATCTATGAATACTATGATTAGCCTTAGTAGTGGTCAGTTGCGTGTGGCACAACACTTCAATACAAACTGTTTTTGTGTGTGTTTACATGCCATCTGGCCTGTGTACACTAGGGAAAACTTGCAGGCTCTATGTGAACCAAACCTGCTTGTTTTCTTTTGTTGTTAATTGTCACTCTCTCTGCTTTTTGCCGAAGGTATCCTTAACCGTTTCAAGAGACAGTTTCGGAGGATCTCAGTCCGTTGAATGAGGAGTCATTATTGTTGTTGAAGTATCACCTCATTGTAAGGCAGATGGAGATAATGTACAATACGGTATTATCCAAGAAAGCATATTTCTGAGACTCTTTGTTCGATAGAAATCTCGTCGAATTTTACTTTGATAAGGCAGGCAAATCAAGTTTTCCGACCGTGAGGATTATCAGCCACTGGGAACGTTTCTCTGTGATATATTACAAAGAAAGTCAGTGGCTTTTATTGTTTATCTTCCAAGATTCAGAGAAGCGTGTCTCAGCCTTACATGATCTGGGTCATTCGAAGTTCTTTATGGAGTATTAGAAATTTCTACTTCCAAGAAAAATTTTGGTAGGAAATAATTCTACAGCAGAGCAAGTACAAGATGAGTATTAATATACCGGGCTTAATTTCAATCATAGTATTTTATTTACTGATATTAGCGATTGGGATATATGCAGGTATTCGGAGAAACAAAAAGCAGAAAAATGCCAACAAGGATAGTGAAGCTCTTGGTGAGAGTGAAGATGCCATGCTTGCTGGAAGAAGTATTGGATATTTCATTGGATCATTTACAATGACAGGTAAATTTTACTAAAATCAAAATTCTCGTCCTTTTCTTTCTTTCTGTTCTCCAATGAATCTTTGTGGTACGCCGGGGCATTGTACCTGAGGGACAAACATAGTTTTCCATTCAATAAAATGGATTATTTTCGATGACAAACTTCATACAAATGGGCACGAAGGTTTCCAAGAGAACTAATCTAATGATCCAAGCATTCTATTAAAATTATTTGTTGTTTAATGATTAGTATTGATCAGTTATTGACGATTTAAAAGGTTTCTGTGGAACTTA
>JAAAKM020006971.1:146167026-146182401 GCA_010016025.2 Alatinidae sp. Z8VKAUB7J3 | reverse complement strand
TTCTATTAAAATTATTTGTTGTTTAATGATTAGTATTGATCAGTTATTGACGATTTAAAAGGTTTCTGTGGAACTTAGATTATCAAAGAAAGAAATCAGTTTACATTAAAATTCTTCCACTGCGTTCAGAAAAATTTTCTCGCTACGAAGAAAGTCCGTTCTTAAATATTTTCATACAAATGCCTGAAGTTAACTATCATTTGTTTGATTTGTACCAAGTAGAATCGGCAATCATGGTTGACAGTCGACAAGGCATTGCACCGGCAGATATCGTGTAGGCAGTTTTTGTATTGTTTGGTAGTATAGCAGTTTTTAACCATCTTCTGTGATTCAAAATACTTAATTAAGAATCGAAAAAAGTACGAAAAATGCGTTACAGAGAATATCTTTTACTGCCAGTGTATATGGTCTGATTCCACATTAGGCATAGAGGTGACTCCTGAAGCTAAACCCGGAGCCACGACCCTAACGATTGTGGAGTTCAGCTAGCGTCGAAAACGTGTACATACTTTGTTGCTTTAACACATCTCCGTATGAGATGGTAAAGATACGTTGTACGGCCAACGCAAATGTCAGGATTAGAACAAATCGGCCAACCGTCGCACAAAATTGAGTGTTAAAATGTTAGCGTGACCATAAGAACACAGTACTTTTTGTTGGGCAATACCGGAAACGCCATAGTTTTAAATATCATGGTTTACTCACTGTATTCAAACCCCTTGGGGTTGAAGCCAATAACCAACTGAACTGCATTGCCCCCATTTATCATCACCTACTTCTCCGTATTTTGATAACAACTCTCTTCATCACTCCAAAGTCCATGGGAAAAATATCCTCCCATAAATTATTATCCTCCCCTTTCTAAACACATTTGCATTACTAAGACTTTTTTCTTAGAATAAAAAAGTCAATGTGCAGCACAATTTGTCGTAAAGCATAACAGTTATAAACTCTCATTGTAATATATGCGTGAACTGTAGAACGTAATTTTCTATGGCATTGCAGACGAGGCAAAGGTTATTATAAGTAAAACGCCAAATGTGGAAACTTCATTGACTGCGTTTCGTCTGGCAGACTTCTTCAGGTCACTACTGAAAATTGGTTACACTAAACTCGGAGACCTACAGTACTGATAGAAAACCTAAACTCGAATTGCACTATGGTAGATGCCAACTAGAAAATTTTTTTGTCGTACAACGTAAATTTCCTACAATGCTAAGGAAATGCAAGAATACAGAGAGCTGAAGCACACTAGAAAAAACCAAGTAAAATGAACGGGTACGGATAATAAAATGAGGTAAAGTCGGTACGAGGGAAGTGGAGGCCAATCCAAATGAAGATTAATCTAAGAACCACGATTATGGCACTTAGCAGGGAAAGGCCTTTTGAAGAAAGGTGAGCGGGACTTTCTTAGTGATAAATGGATGAAATGACTAAAGAAGCAAACTTCCAAGTGATCTACAAAATACATTTTTAATGGGCCTTGTGTTGTCAATCTTGTAAAGTTTTAGAGTTTCGTCTCTCGGTTCTGTCATCAATTTATTACAGTTTTCAGCATATTAGTTGCCTTGATCCTTTTCAATGGAAACAATTCGGAACATCTTATAAGATTGTTATTGTAGAGTGAAAGTCTACAAGAAGAAACATCTTTACATTTTCATCGTAAACAAATAACGAGCCATTTATACGAAATTTTTATGTTAATATAAAACAATAGTTGAGTACTAAAAATAACGCAATTGTTCATCAATTATTGGAGACAAGTTACACAAGGAAAGTTTAAGTAACCAGCAGTAACCGTCAACCCAACTTGAGAATAAAAGACCTCAGGCTGTATAAGTCATAAATCAAAGAATTGAGATTGAACTATGGCTGTGAAGATATATGTTGCCAGATCTTGCGGCAATCATGTAGTATTGTACAACAAACGTCAATCATCCTGTTTGATTTTATTAATTTTCAAAAGCGATCCCAAACGGGATGTGACTGGATCAAAGTGCTCTCTGTCAACGACATCCGACGCTTGCTAATTCTAGATCTATTCAATCTCAGCTGTCTTAAGAAATTGTTCCCTCTTGTATAGAAGCACGCTGTTTGAGATTGATGAAATGACCTTTTTGGTGTTCAAAATCAATATTCGTACTACTAACACTGAGCAGCGGAACCAGTAAGAACTCCATGAATTTTACATCATTGTAGGTAGACTACACTTCATTATGCAACAATGCAAATTCATTACCTCGCAGGAAATTTTGCCGTTATTTTCCGCTTCCTCGAAGTGTTCAGTTTTCTGCCACCCTGGCGTATGGATTCTTTATTTTCTTGGTATTCTTAATCTACCCCTATCCTTTAGTATTGTATCGAAATTGCTGGCATCAGGATAAAGTATGAGCAAACCTAATAGAATATAGTGCACTGCATTTTATTTTGCTTTTTAACAGCTTATGAGTATAGAAAAACAGCCCTATAATTTCCTTCTGCTTTGATCTTTAGGCATCGTATTTTATGCAATAATAGGTATGACTACAGTCACAAGACGACAATGGACAAAATGGTTGAAAAAACAAAATGTTATTTGAAATTTGATATTCTCAAACGATAGTAATAAGTAAGAAAGCATCCTATTTGGTTGTTTGAAGTTAGGACAAATCTATGAAACAACTCTGAAAAAAACATTTAGTTTAGTTGTCCACTGAAGTCCAAGTCATAGTTTTGCAGTTAGTTTTAAATTGAATAATTGGAAATATTTTGTCATTACAAGGTTTTCCTTATCAAGACAATGATTTATTAACTAGTTTTGATATGTCCCAACATCTGGTGACAACCTGATCATTACTGGTAGAAATATTGATTTAAATCATGGCAAACGGAAAATCTCTAAGCACCTAGTTTATTTCTCAAGAAGATTATCAAATCTTGTTTATATTTCTCCTTTAAAATCGATAAAATTATTTTGCCGGGACTCTTTCACGAGATATGATCATGCTGGTTCTCACCGCATGTCAATGAATTTAGAAGGAGACTTGTCGTATTTCTTCACCTTTGTCACAGCAATTAATCAGCCCCAGAAGACCGATTGTAGTTTAAAGAGTGTATTTGCAAGTTCTTTGCAAAACTATGTTTAGTCTCTTCCCCATACGCAGAATTCATCAAACTAAATCGGCATTTGTTAGCAGTTCAGATAGAAAGGATAACAGCAGCTATTTATTAGTTTTTAAATGTGGACATTGTAAATAATCGTGATAAGAACATGAAGCTGATTTGTCTGTTTCACCTGCGCCAATATCAGACCGAGATGCAGGGTCATTTCATTCCCTTGCCTTATTTTGACTACTTTCATCAAATCTGTCTCATATTATTCAAAGCAATTAAAATATATTCGTGTAATCGTGACAAGAGAAAATAAAGGTTTCTTTTTATATTCAACCAAAATGCTATCACTTTGGCGCCACGATTTCCATCCAACGTCTCGGCAATCTTTTCTGTTCTATTTTACTTATTGGTTGATATGAAAAGATACCAGGTGACAGAAGTTAATTGTTGTCTCAATAACTAAAAATAGGTTAAGTTTACTTTGATATTAATCCCTGTTTTTATTACAATCCATTTTATCAGTACATCATGTCTCTCATCATTTGAACGTGAAAAGAAAATATGACTTGTGATCAAGTTCATCACTTACCATGATAATAGGGAATCGTCTGTCTCCTCTCATTTCTCAAACCCATTCGTAAATTAATGACGTTTCCACTTTTAATCATTCAATGCCATTATCAGTTGTGTTGTATATACAATAACTGTATCTTATATAATATTTCTATTATTAAATGGCATATAAAACTATTTTAAGAACATTACCAGACTCACAGTAGTATATTCTGAAGAGTTTTACAATGCTTCGATTAACCGCACTTGGCCTTTAATAAGTTTATTCAGAATGATCAAGAAAAAGGATTTGAAATATCAGACCTCTATTGAAATAGAAAATATGTCACCATGATGCTTGGGAACTAATGGGGTCACTAGAGAAAGAGAGTATGTGAACATCGGAGGTCACCTAGCTCAGACGGTAGAGCACAGGCCGCAAAAGCATGAGTCGTGCATTTGAACTCTGGTGGTGACATATTTTCTATTTCTTTAGAGTTCTTTTCAAAATTAAGTTTATCAAAAGGACATTTAAGAGATAAATAAGTTTATTAGCTGATTTGATTTTCAGAATTCTGCTGCCAATAATATTTCAGAGAAAGTTTGTCTGCTCTGAGCAAAATGTCTATGAAATTGTCTTCGCTTGAAATTTACATTGTTCATTTCATCAAATTCATCAGCGAGTTCTTACCCGTATCATACATGTTTTTTATATATAAGCAACTCAGTTGCTTTGGTATGAGGCCTCGATTTATTCCAAAATCTAAGCAACAAGCTAAGCAACTCGAGGCCTTAAATTCAGGAGGGACAATTTTTACAACGCCTGAAAAACATTTATGGTGCTTTTATCCGCAAAAAGGGTTGGGTAACCTCTCATCACACGACGATTCATCATGCGACTATTCATCCCCTGAAGATGACACCAATGTGTTTTCGCTAACTTTGGTGAAAGTGACATTTTAACACATTTAAAAGCAGTGCAGTATTTGACCTGCAAGTAGATTTTGCAATCTGGAAGAATGAATAATTAAGGTGATGAATAGTCGCATGATGAATTATCTTTGTGATGGATTGTCAATATGATGAATTGTCGCGTGATGAAAAGTCATAGCACCGCAAAAAGTAAGTATTATTGACATTAGGTCCTTGTAAAGTAAGTAAACGTGTAGTTTACCACAAGAATATATGGACACCGTGGAAAAAAGTACACGATATAAGAATTATATATCCATTGGTTAATTTCCTTAAAATAGTGTTTCAGATGTGATTTACCCGATGTCACTCTTATCGAGGTAGTGGCCACCGTTCCGTGTATCATCAACTGAGATGAAAGTTACATTCCTCTGACTAACGGGACTTGAATTATTCCATTTTAGTGTAATACAGCTTGCTCTTGGGATTTGCTAAGTCATCTATTTGAATACAGTATAGGACCTACAAGATATACCAGTACTCAATTCATGTTTCCTTTTTAAGGGCTACATCTGATTTGCATCTCTTCAGCACAATTACAGCAACATTAAGCTGTCACTAATTTTCTAACAGTAAGTCATACTACATCCTATCTTTATATTCTATTAACAAATGGAATGATTTTAGCTGCGGATCTAACACGACCTTGACGAATGAGTTAACTAAGAGCGGCTTTATTCACCTCCCGGTTTATGGTGAATACTCAAAGACTAAGGGCACTTGTGGAAGACAAATTGGCCAACAATAAGATTGAATAACAAGGAATATTGGTCTCATGATTATCAGTAAGTTAAATTTTGTATCACCATGACAGAAGCAAACAACATTCTAAAATATGTGTCCCAATTACTCCAGGTACACCGACATTTGCGTAACTTTTTCTGTCTTATTTGTTGGTGTGACCTTTGACCTATTAGATTATCACTGGGGTCACAACTCCCTACACCACTTGTTACCAAGACAGCCAATCTTCAAATGACTTTGATACTTGCGTAAAAATGCAGCAAAATCGACAGTAGAGGGCGAATATATATGAGTAAAGATGAGCAAAAATTACCATCACGAAATGGGACGGGCGTGTATCTGTTGGTGACAAAATCTATCCCAACATTTATTTTAACATAAAAAGCAAAATTTGAAGAAACTAAAGCATATGTTGTTCCTGAAAAATTTAATGCAGCAATAATAACGAAGATTAAGTTGGCAAGCGAAAAACTGGATTTGTAATGTACTACTTTCAGCTTTTCAAATACCCATGGGTGCGTTTGGTCCGAAGCCACTAACAACGTTCAACTTTCATCCGTAACCCTCACAAGAAAGTCAGGAATTGAGACGATTAACACCTTTGGTAACAATTTTGCATCACGACTAAGTATTAATTCCAGGAGATTCTAGTAAGTAAGACATTTTAAAAGCGCTCTTAACCGCCATAATGAAGACTATAATACAGTGATCAATCTCAGTCATCCAAACTTTTCAGGGTACATCTGATAAATGATGTTTAACATTTAGCAGCTAGCACTAATTGTACATAATCTTAAGGCAAACTATGCTTTAGATAAAAGCTGCTCTGGAGTGCCGAATAAACGGGGGGTCTTAATAAACGGGGGAATCATCATTATGGTCTAAAGTTAATAAACGGGAGGGTCCAATTAAACAGGGAGTCTGAACTCCAGTCTCAATTTCGTGAAAGTTTTCAATAAGGACGACACACGAGGGCAAAAATCGTACTAATTGACTATTTAGCAACTGTTTCAGGGTCAAATGTTGCATGGGAACTTATTCAAGTGTTTTCAGATATCATTTACATTTTTTTTAAAAATAACTTTTGTTCTGCTCTGTCAATTTTCTTGAAATTTTTAGAGAATTAACCAAAGTAGAACAATATATGGAGCCATTTTTCCAGCTTTCCTGAACACAGACAGTTGTAACTCGGTTCAAAGATCTGTTTGTACCTAGAGTGTATCGGTGGCGGATTCTGCCCCCCCTACCCCCCTCGGGTATACAGTTTCTCAAATACGTCGAGTAAGGTAGGGTTAAAATTTCTGCCTTTATAGCATTCAAATTGGTTTAATTTCTTAACTATAAACAGGCCCTTCTATACAAGGAAATAATCGAAAGACGTGGTTCATGCTTTTATTATCCATCCTCTGTAAGTTATAAAGAGGCAATTTGTCGTGACATTTTCAACACCCATTGCATCCAAAGGTTTGTAATTATATATTTTTAAGAGGATACTAAAGTATTGTCTGTGTCGGCAAATACACAAAACGAGTGAGCCAGTTCTAATAAACTACTGCAACCAAATACTGGCATTATTTTCAATTTTAACAGCTGTTCCTGCATGTCTGCATTCCTGAGGAGAACAATGTATTGCATGATGCTGCAGATGTTCTTGACTTAAAGTATGATGGAATAGATAAATTAATACACAGACGGAAATTGATCGTTGCTCCTTTTTTTCTTTGAGGAAAGTTTGCCAATTTGCACTTATTTGTATATTCTCTGCATCTAAAAGCCGCCAACATTAAGCAACATAAAGACTACTAGGCAAAGGATAATTGACTATTGGAAGTAACTTAAATTTGAAATTTACTTTTAAACTAATAGGGAAGCTGAGTGTAGGCAAGTCCATATTTATGATACAAGGTACAATTTTTAAAATTGATGAATACGATTGTTGGTGCATGCATCGTAGGCTTACCAGTCAGCAACACTGTCCATACGATTGATTTCTGCTTTAAAAAGAATTTTTATTTCGAAGTATCAAGAAAGCTCGCGTTCATATGTTATTGTATTCAACATTCTGTTTTTTCCTATACATTTTGCATCCGTAATTTCATGGCATCTCATTCTTGTTCTCACAAGGGTCACAACCGAGATGGAATAGGGCCGAGTTGGTTCCACCCGAACCCTACCCGAACCCGAAGTAGTAAGCCCGAACCCGACCCGAAACCGAGGTCTCGTAAGGAAGCCCGATTCGGCCCTACAGTAGTTTTTCCTGTTCATTAAGTAGGCTATGCTAGATATTTTATATCTTATTGTTATGTTAATGATCTTTTAGCACGAAAGCTTCTAATCTGTTATAGTTTTTACAGCCATTTCTAACAATCACTAGAAATGTCGGCCGACCCCCGCTGGACTATGCAACCCTGCTCCAGAACAACACAGGTCTTCCAATGCCCGATCTCCAGAATTCAATGAAGAACAGAGACTCATGGAAAACGCTGATCATGAATTCGGGCGCGCCCGATAGATGATGATGATGATTATGTTCCAACTATTTGATACCTGTTTGAAGTATGATATAACAAAATCTCCGTTTGTCTATTAAGAATAAGCGACATTTTGAGGTGATATTCTTCGGAGAATGGAGTGGCGCACACAGCTTCCACTCTCGACATTGTGATAGGACAAAACAAACAAATTAAAAAGAAAATCATCTACACAGGATCTAAACCAATACGTCAATATTTTATAAAACCCTGTCTATATTGAATACCACTTAGATAAATAAATCCCCTTATTGATTAAATGGTATCTAGAATTTTTAATAATTTGGTTACAATATGACTCTACACGAAAGATATTTGAAAGAGAACAACTTTCTTTACATTAGAACATCCCTCGCGTTCGCAACAGGTCGTAACACTAATAAGATAAACATTATGGGTATTGTTTTCATATAACTTCAAAATATAGCTATTCTCAGTGACATTCAGAAATACTAAACACGGCGTAAGATAATCTAAACTACGAACTAAAAACCTTTTGCGCTTGACGTGAAGTTATTTATTAAAGTGCAATTACGCGTTGCAATTACCGACAGTCAGAAAAAGGGTACACCTTTTTGAAGTATTTCAATAATAAGGAAAGATTAGATTTGGCTGAGATAAAAATGCTTCACTCGATGTTTTAAGTCACAAGAAGAGACATAAGTAGAAGTGAGTTTATCAGAGGGACTGCATAAATGTTTATATCCTCTGAAAAGATCCAAGAGTAAAGGTTCCGATTGGTTTGGATATTAGAAGAGAAAGATGGGTGTGATGAACAAATGCAAGTAGAAGGGACCAGAAGAAGAGAAATACCCAGAAAAAGATTGAAAAAGTTGTAAATAGTGACACGAGGGAGAAAATGTAGATGAGGATATGGTTGAAAGTAGATGTGCACGGAGAAAAATGATTTATGACGATGAGCCCTCATAAGGACACGTTTGGCAGAAGAGGAAAATTCCTTCTGTAAATAGCAGCGACAATGAGAGTGTTTGTGTTTTACCATTTGGGCAGGAGTTAATACAAAGACAAAGGTTATATCGTGGCATATTATAGAGTGGTTAAGATGAGGCCCTTTGGTAGATGGTAACTCTTGTCCAGCCTAGTCATAGCGTTACCATTTCATTTCCGGTTTCAAAACGATTATTCTCTTCGCCCCTCCCCAATCTTTAAGTCATGTTCGATTGTTCTCCCATTAGGGAGGGGACCTTAATAACAGAATTGGAAAGCAGCACGGAAGTAAAATCAGTGCATGATAAAATAGGAATAATCTTTCATCGTATAATTGTGATTCAAAAACCCAGTCAGTACAATTGGTCTATGATTATCAGCATTGACATGAGAAGCGTCTTCTCAGGAACATAATCCTTTTGATAGATATCATCTGATTTATCTGGTGTAATGAATTGTTTGCAAGTGAGGGTATGTTGCACGTTGTAATTCAAATATTTATCTATTAAGGGCGAAAGAAAGTCAACAGTTACAGACCGATCAAACCAGTTTTAGATACCAACTTTAAAAGAAGAAGAGGTGTAGGAAAGTTGATGCTATCTGCTAAGATGAGAAATTAAGCACAGAAGGTAGACACTCTTGATGACGCTACAAAGCGATTGGTTGAAAAGACCTTCGTGGCACATTTGCTGCAAAGAAAAACAATACCATTGAATAGGTCAGTTGAGAAGTTCAAGATAGTTAATACATCACAATTTACCAAAATTTTAAAGGACTTCATACTTAACTACTTCCACTTGTTCCTCAGAAAATTTGTCTTAAGGCACATTTACAAAGGATTTCGGAGAAAATGTTAAAGTTTCAAGCCCCTTACTTCTTCCTGTTATCTCTTCCTGTCCGATTCCAATTTTTCTTAAGTCCTTAAGAAACCAATGATCGGGTGGGTGCCGCCGATGCGCTTACTACTAAGGAAATCTAAGTAAAGGCGTACTAGTTCTATAGACGCACATGTTTGTCACGAAACTGAAAGATGTTAAATGCATATAATCTATACAAGGAGTAGTACAGTATTCCAATTCACTTGTTCACAAAATCAAAACCAGTTACACAATGCGGAGATCTGAATTTGCGGAGGTAAAAACAGCCGGGTGAAAGGAGGTGAAATCAAAATAAGATTGAAATGTTTATTGTTTTGTTTGCTTTCAAGCATACATTTGTATATTTTTGTGTTTATCTTGGGTCTGGATGTTTGACGTGATGATAAACGTTCCATGTCGATAGAGAAAATTTGGTAACCAGAGCATTACAAAATTTAGTGAATAAAGAGATACACTTGACATAACGTCCGTTGATCTTAATTGTGATTGAGTCTATCCATGCTCCGATTCGTCCTGCGCGGCTGATTAGAGCTCATGTGCGTAGAGATAAATGTAGTGATTTGACTATCTTTTAAACCATGAAAGAGAAATTATTAGACAAAAAGGAAAAAAATACTGTTTAACCACGAATTTGGGCCAGACTAGTTAATAGAGCGAGAGTGAAAGTAAGAAAAGGCGAGGTTGGGTACAGATACCAAAATCATCGTATCGAGAAGAAGGGGGTCCCAAATCAGATTGCTAGCCTGTATGGAAGCTGCTCAAAACTTGGATAAAGGTCACAAAATCGTCGCATCCAGAGGAGGTGGGGGGGGCAAATCTAATTACTACCCTGTATTAAAGCTGCTCAACACTTGGGTACAGATACCAAAATCGTCGTATCAAGACAAAGGGCCAGATAGTTAGCCTGTATTAAAGCTGCTCAACACTTGGATAAAGGTCTTAACATCGTCGCATCGAGAAGAAGGGGGGCCCAAATCAGATGACTAGCCTGTAATAAATTTACCCAGCACCCTCATAAACTTTAGTGGTGCTCTGTTTAAAGGACCTAGTTGATAATTTTAGTGGTGCTGTGTTTGGATGACCTAAATCAATGATCAAGCCGATCTTTATTTGCAGTTGAAAGTATTTAAGGCAGATAGCAGTGAGATTAGGGATGATACGGTAGTTTGCTGGTACTAAGTTAATTGAGGAGTGCTTAATTTAAGGGCTGTTTATAATTATCGTCAAACAAAGGTACGTCCCTCTTCCGGCCATCTTCCATCAAGCTGTGGCGTAAGTTGTAGAAATGAGAGGTTTTTTTCATCTGGATGTTCGTTGCCTTTTTTATCTAAAATTTGTTGTAAGATTACAAGAAAATCGGCTCTTACTGTAGGTTAAAGTGCCTTCAGGAAGCAGAATTATTCTACAAATTGAACTTGTCGATTCACGTTAAAGCTGTGGGAGGCAAACATTATCTGCATTAATTCGTTTGAAGCCTGCCGAGAACATCAATGAAGAATGACATCTTTTATCATTGAATGCTTTCTGATTTCTTGTAAGATGTCGAAAGAAGTACTAAACGAAAATTGAATAGAAATGGCCTTATGATTTACAATATATTTATTTGGTGATGATTAAGTTATTGATTTTAATGACTCGGTAAACACGGAAATTAAAGTAAAACTTTACAGACTTTGAGTGCAAGGAGGCGATCAGATCTAAGGAAGTTTCCAAATACTTAGGATTTTGCCTTAAGGAAATCAAGGTTTTGATTGCTGGCAACTGTCTATGCATAACCATTTTTCCGCTTAGGCAGAAAGAATATTAGTGTATTATAAATGGTTTTAAAGTTAAATAATTTTGTAAAGGCTGCTGTAACCTTTTTTGTGTGGACGTAGGGCAAAACGTTATAAGGTTGAATTATTGCTTTGTATAATAAAATAGAATAAACTTTGTAAACAAAAATATCTTTCACCTGGCGATGATAAATTTGTTATTAACGGGACCACAGAAAGAAAGAGTTAGGAAAGACTTTGGCTTTGCTTTAATGAGGCCGTCTGATTTTATCGTTTTCAAGATTTTCCCGAATACTTTTGATGTAGCCTTAACAAAACCAAGGTTTTGATCGCTGATAATAAACTATGCATAACTGTTTCCCTACTGAGACAGAGAGTATTTTAGTGCATTATAAATGGCCTTAAAATTAAATATATTTTTGAAAGCTGCTGTAACTTTGTGTGTGCACGTAGGGCAAACCTAATGGGGTTTGAACTCTTTCTTTGTATAATCCAGTAGAATAAATTTTGTAAACAAAACTATTTTTCACCTGGTGATGATAAATTCTCTAGTGTTAACGGGGCCGCAGAAAGAAAGAGTTAAGAAACACTTCGGCTTTGCTTGTAGAAGGCCGTCTAAATTTATCGTTGTCAAGATTTCCCAAATACTTTGGATGTTGCTCTATGAAGGCTTGGACACGAAATCACTTTCCGTTTAGCAAACGCTTGACTTTAGCACCGCGACTGTTCATCAGGTTATGCTGATGTGTTACTTCAAAATCTTTCTGCTAGAAAAAAAATAACTTTACCTTATTGGTAAGATGTGCTAACAAGCTTTAAAATTGATTGAAAGTTAGATAAGAAATGCAGTTAAGTCTAAGGATAATTTGTAAATCGTGTTTAAATGACCTACCATTCTTATTGACAAGGAGATGAAAAAAAGCATATTCTACTGATAGTTCTTCGGGTTTATCACTAAAAGTACCAGCTACTCCTTTCACAATTCTAATCCATACCAAATATATTGGTAGATGGACATATCTTTTATTAATAATAGCTTTAAGTATATTAGATTTTAGGAGATTTATTACCTAACTAATGAAATATCATCCCTTGGATGCATTAAAATACTCAGAACGTTACTAATATGTTACCACCCGCTTTGATAAAATTTCCGTTGCAACCAAATGTTAAGTTTAGTGAAATGTTTTTAAGTAACATGAACGGATGACATCACTGGCTGTGTTTCGAGACATAGCTTAAGCTATAGAATAGACTAGTTTTTTCCTCGGTTGTTAGAGAGTGGAGGTTATGGCCGTATAGTTGAAGAGATTGCCTTGCAAACTACTTAACAATACTAAATACCGGAGTTCTTAGGATCTCTTCTAGCTTTGGGGCTACCTAAACTGTATAGCGACATTATGGAGCCAGAAACTCTAAAAGATAGTCGGATAGTTTTTTATCTTTGATATGTTGTGCCATACTGTCGTATGCCTGACTTAGAAGTTATGGATATCAGTGACTGTGGTCTTCTCAGCCACTTTTTGCTATGATACATAAAACAGATTGTTCGGCTTATCCAACATTTAACCACTCATAGATCAATATCAACAATTGAGCTGTTACTGGTGAATGCTAGCTATCGTCCTGATGAAATACTAGAGGATTGTATCCTACTTATAGATGAGGATTATCTAGGGGACCAATTAGTTTCATTTCATGTCATATAAAGTCTACAAGCTAATCTACCCACAAAGTCGAAACCTAGTAATCTTGTTTTGATATATCTTCTTAACACAACATGCTATGAAATTTAAAGAGGTAAACCACTCTTAAGAAATCTTCTACACCTTGTTTTCATAGAAATCCTTAAGAAATCTGGGTCTTTTTGAACGGATGTCTCGTATGCGTTTTGTATGCACTGGTTTACTCCTCGTGAAATTCAGTAATGCCTCCCACTAAGGGTTACTTAATGCTATGACAAATCTTATCTGTTTGTCCTCTATTGATATATTACGCATTTCGTAGTTCGCTACACATTGTTTCTTTTATTAAAACATCTATTTTCAGAGTCAATCTTCTTGTTGACAAGGCGAAAAGGCTGCTTACGTTGCCTAATAAATCTCTAGCCATACTTTACACATTATTTTAACAAAACCACAATACTTTGTATTGTTCTAGCGGGTATTACCATGACAACCGAAATGTAATGAGTGGATTACGCAACGTCTCGGGATGAAAGTGAGATTTCGGAACAGAAAGTTTGAGGGATAGCGAAATGTCGGATATATTTTGGCCTTGACTGGTTATGTTCAGTATAGAATGGTTACTATTCGAGAGAGGGTGCCTTTTTATCAAAATTTTTCTTTTAAGCCCAAGTTAACGTAAGGGCCACACGCATTTTACCACATCGGTGAAAACTGCTTTTTGATTCACCGAATCACAGACCTGAAGACATCCGCTCTTAGCACAGCTTAATCTCCGTAATTCGCTTGTCATCCGACGTTTCAAATTCCTCATTCACACACGAAATTAGCAGAGAGTCATGCAGTTCCAATGATTTTAGGAAGCGGTTGGTTTCACGGAACCGAGTTTATGGGAAAAGGGGTTCTTCCATGCTGAGTTTTCAAAAGGCTTCAAATTCCAGCATGATGTGAATGACCGATAACTAATTAATGATAGAAAATTGAAGATTGTGTTGACGTATTACTTTAACAGTGCATAAACCTTAATTTTGATTAGCTTGCTTAATCTCGTTTCGAAAAAGAGTTTCTCCAGTCGCGACAGTAGCTAGCAATCATCCACTGGTTGTCATCGGCTCCCAGCTGTATGCAATCAGTATGTTATGTTTTTGAAGGTTTCCTCAAAGCGACAACGAGACAAGTGAATGATGTTTTTATATCTTACTTTTTAATCATAACGCGCTCGTTTAGTTCGGTTCCCCATAGACAAGGATCGCTGCACCACAGGTTCTAAGGGCCCACTGCCCAGAGGGCTCTTTCACCGTAGCTCCAAATTTCTGCTTTTATTTTTCAGTCTAGCTAGACGGGTAGAGCCTTGATATCAAAACAGTTCTGTTTGATATTCACTCGTGCTTTTATGTACATTTCCTGTTCAACATTTCCCACATAACATTCTTGTTGTCTTGTTTTTGTCTAGTCCAATGGGTGGAGAATAAATAGAATAAAAATCTTGGCTTTCCTGTCTGAGAGTTGAGATTGCCAATCGCATTTCTGATTGAAACAGACAGAAAACGACCCGTCTTGTATCTACAGCAGTAGTTGTGCTGAGAGACGCGGTGAACAGCGCTTTATACCTTCCGCTTTTGGGTGCCTAAGTTACTGAAACCTGCATTCTAGACTAAAATGAAACAGAAGTTAAGCTAACAAAAACGGGCAGTTTTGCCCAGTGTCTTATTTGAATGTATATATCAACACAAAATGTTCTCAAAGTAGGAGATCTGTCTCCCAGTGAACAGGGATCGACTCTTATTGTGTGCGTTAAATTTCGCGCAGAGTCCAGGAATAAGTTATCGGCAATCATAATCCAGCAGTAAATTTAATATCTGTCGTAGTATTCAGGTTTAACTCAAACAGACCTCCATAAATTAGTGAAACGCTTTACCCGAAAACATTTGTGCTTCACAAGCGTAAGGCGTAGAATTGTCTTCATAGCCTCATAGTCATGACATAGCCTCGTGATAGTTGGCGTATGATTGAACATTCTGCAGTTTGGGGAAGAAAGTGGTTAGTTCTGTTGGTGGTGGATGTGTGTGTGTGGGGGGAACGAATTGAAATTGGAGGTGAAGATGGCCACCGTTTAATGTCAGCAATAAATGTTGGTAAAGTATGGCTGTGTAGAGGTCAAAAAAAGAAATGACTTGGGATAGGAGTGGCGCCCACT
>JAAAKM020006971.1:146119069-146166926 GCA_010016025.2 Alatinidae sp. Z8VKAUB7J3 | reverse complement strand
TTAATCCCGGCACTCTCTTATTGAAGAATAATTTTATTCTGTGTTTCTCTTCTCTTGACATAAGGATAGGATTTTCTTCTTGAGCATTGAATCACATCATTAAATACAATAGTTTTTAGGAGAGTCATGCCCCCTTTTGTTACCCCTTTAGCGTGGCCCCTGCAAGTCATAGATTTAGACCTTATGTATGTAAATTTCGGGGCGTAAAGGAGGGTGTATGCCCAGTTAGCTACATCCCCCGTTTTGCCGCCGCTGTTGATCATGGGGTGTAATGTGTAATTGGATGAGAAAGTGCCGAGACTTGATAGTTCCTGGAGAAAAGCCAGGAGGTACGCAGACAAAGACATAGAAAGAGCTGATTAAAGCAGATTCGCAGAAGAGGAATTTGAGTTTCTACTAAACTCAGTGAAAATCAGATAGGAAGCCAGCCATCAATATACCCCGTCAAATCAACGAACGCATGGAAAACGGATGCCAAATCGAGAATGATGTGATGATGAAAGCATAGTGACAGGCATTAACTTTGCTCTGTAATAGTGATGTCGTCTGAGGAAAGTCAGATTCTGAGGAAATAGCTGAAACTTCACCATGATCAACACACTGTTTCCTTAACCTGTTTCAGGCCTCAGTGTCTCGTCTTAACTCCATCACGAAAATAGCCATTGAAGACGTAGTTACGTTACATTTTCTTATCAGGTACCAGCACATTGTTCGTATTTTTAACGAAAAGAGAGAAACGAGATAGCATGATATTGATCAATACACCTTATCTCCTTCTGTCAGTAGAGTTTGATAAGACGTAAACTGTGAGGTGATAGAAAAGGACGAGTCTTCGAATTAGAAAGAAAATACCTCAAACGATTCGAATGCAGATTTCTCCCTTGTATCATACAGAATTGTCTTGCTATTATGGGGACAGCTAATTAGTGCGTGTGTGTTGGTGATCACGTCTTTTCATTTGGAAATGGATTTCTTAAACACGTATTTTGAACGGTAACGACGGGGTTGGGTTGACCGCAAATCTTTTCAACAAGGCGCAAGGCACTGGGACACTGATGATGGTGATTGAGGAAAGAATAGACAAATGGCCAGACCTTCGTGTGTAGCTGGACGAAACTAGAATAGCACAAGCTCAAGTGAAAACGTCTGCAAGACCACTGATTAGCAGTTGATAGTGACAAGAATGTCTCGTATTCCTATTTTGACAAGTTAGATTTACCCGATTTGATACAACAAAGGCGTACTTCGTACCACACACCGCGGGGTATGTAAGGAGCGGGCAAATCTGCGCGTGGCTAATACATGGATCAGCAGGGTTTTCCGGGTTGTAGCAATGTAGCGAAACTATCATGTTATATAGACGTGGGGCTTGGGTGAGCAACGAATCAATTAAGACATCCTATAGTCGTTTTTTTTGGCAGAGAAACTGCATTCTCTCGCAGTGCCTAATTTATCGATTTCGCCATCACACATAATTGATTGTGAAGTACTTTACAAAGTGGACTAATTGGGGCGCAAAAATTTTACCTGGTAGCGTTTGATTGGTTTATCGTATGGATCGGTAGCCTTATGTCTCAAGGGGCCGGAGTATGTATTAATTTGGGTTTGCAGGCAGCATAATAACTTGAATGATTGAGATACAGAATTCGTTATTTTAGTTAGGTTTTGCGCATTCGGGAAATGTCCAGAGTTAGGTTGATATATGATATCAGTGAGTAGTATAGATCTTTGTGGTGCTCTCCTCATGGTAGGTAAAGTGGTGCTGCCATTTTAAAGAAGAAGTGAGGTCTAGGACCAATAATATCGCGTATCACTATTTGCTCGTTGCCCACTTAAGATTTCTTTGCCTACCAGCATTTTCCAGCGTCGCATAGGTTCCCGACGCTTGGTCTGTAGGAATCAAGAAGTTGTTACAGTTTGGTATTAATGGCTAGTAATGTGTTGGTAGAACGTTAGGAAACGCCAGTTTTAGTGTTTCCCGGACCTTCTTCTCAACAGTATTGCATGATGATCTATGATAACCAGTGCTTCCAAAGCGCTTCATCACGGAGACTGTAACCCCCTTCCCTCCCTAAAAATTTTTCGCACCATGAGTATGGTCCCTATGCGGCCACACATGTCGCGTCGCAAGTTCAACGCGTATTTCGTTCCGTGAAATATACACTATACTTTCGAAAGTCAATCGGGAACGAATACAGCTCTACAGTTAACTGCTTAGAAAGGGTTACTTTGGCTTGCTACGTGATGCTTAAAACATGGGGCAAGACACAGCTAAACTGTGAACTTAAGAACGCGCCAGTTAATGACCTTTTGAGAGGAGATTTCTCAATCCTTTTCATTCAATGACTCCTGAGGTAGCAGGCGGCAACGAAAAAGACACAAGAATCAGTTTTGTGTTAGTAAATTTATTTCTGTCTACTTTAAGCACCGACCAGTTCAACAAATTTTAAGTGAATAGACGCAGGCCTGTTCAATTAAGTTTGTTTTCAATTTTTAATACCAGCGAGACTCATGGATTGAATGTAAATTTGTTTTTGATGTTGACACCATTTAAAATGTGTACCTTTAGGGATTAAGGTCTGTTAACAGCTAAAAGTACCCGGTTTTGCTGGCGTGAATGTAGGAATTACTACTTTTGCTGCGGAACTATCCTGAGTGATCCTTCGTTGTATGTAATTTGTAGAGGACGGGGATGTAAAAGTCAGTAGAGAAATTTCGCTTTGCAGTTTTTAATACCCAAGATTGTATACCAAAGAAATAAGCACAGGTACACAGGGTTTCATACCCGGCGATGTTCGCCAGGAAGTCTGACCGATGTTTAAACTTTCCAACTTTTAGATGAGGACGTTGATGATATTGAAGGTCTAATAGGGGGGGGGGGGGGATATTAGCAGGGGTATTTTCGTCATAGAAGGTGCTACAACGAATTTCACGTACAACTGGAGAAACTTAAGTATTTCCATGTAAATTAGAACTAGTCAAACTTCATGGTTGTGTATCAATAAACTTAACTCTACAGTGAAGGATTCTTAGAGACATCATCATCGTCATCATCATCATTATCATCATCATCATCATCATCATCATCACAATCATCATCATGATCTAAATGATCATCACAATCATCATCATCATCGTCATCATTATCATCATCTTCTTCTTCTTCCTCTCCTCCTCCCTCCCCCTTCTTCTCCCCCGCCTCTTCATCACGTTCCTTCTTCTTTGAGATCGTTGTACCCACAGTGTTTTATGTTTTTCTTTTTGTTTTCTTTTATCTCTTCTTGGCCTTCCCCTACGCCTTCCTCCTGGTTTTTGCTTCCATTATCTTTCTCACATAGCTTCCTTTACCCATGCTCCTCGCATACGCATACCATCTCAATCTTGCCTCTCTCAGTTTCTGGTTGATATTCACTCCCAGTTCTCTGCTGATTTCTAAAATCGTTTGTCTTGCCGTCAAAGTCACTCCTCTGATACTTCTCAGCATTCACATTTCTGTCGTTCAACACCAGCTTCACTACAACCTTAAATGCCGACTTATATATACCTGGTTGTCCCCCCTTTTATCTCTTCCGATATGTTCAATGTCACATGAACGAAATCTTAGCGACATGTTTTATAGTTTTTCTATTAACGTAAGACCTTTTAGCTACTTTCCTAACGTAGAAATGTATTACAAGTTGACAAATTTCCCCCTAGCTGTCGTTTGAAACTTGATCGATTTTTCCTACACTGACATTATTAATTGGAGCAAAGGAAAGATTTTTTCCTTTCAGAATAACAGGCGCTGTGTTGTAAGTAGATTTATTGTAAATTGATAGATTTTTCTGTTCCAGATATAAACGATTTTTACACTAGGTAAATTGAGTTCAAACATCTTATCTGTATAATCAATCAAAACAAAAAATCTTGAAGGGTGAAATTGTTAACTTGACAAAACTGCTGAACGTATTTTCTTTTCCAGTTGCAAGGGAAACACTTAGTTCATATAGTCCAGCTTGCACGTTGTATATTTCAGTTTTCAATCTTCTTATCCGAGCGATTAAATTTCCTGATACAGAAACTGCGATGATTAGAGAAAGGTGCCCTCTTTCTTTTAGGCCTTCGTTTATGATAAAGTCGAGCAGCATTGGTTTGGCCTCGATTTGACACCGAGGCTTTTCTCTTCTGCAACAACACACAATCAATGAATTTACGCAAGAGAGATGGTAGATAAGATCAAACTAACCACATTAAAACCCCCGAGTACGATAGATTTATTAATCGTAACCAAGGAAAGGCAACGAGGTAATTTTTTTACGGTATTAACAGCTAGATGTTGGTCGGACTTGAAATTTTTTTGAAAAAGGCTAAGACGTGCTTTGCTTAGAAGTTTGTAGAGTAATACATTAATCAGGTATGATACTGCAAAAAGGCAGCAGGTGTTATGTTCAAGTACCAGGAAACAGCCGTATTGTTTAGCAGCGGCCATGTTTACAATCTTCCTATCTTCACCTAGGTAAGAGATATCCTTTGCCAGTGTCAGAAACGTCAATATCCCTCGCTATCAACTAATGAGCCAAACATCGCACACGTGAAAATAAAACGCCAACTGGGTTACAAAAAACTAGCTCTTGCAACTTGCATTTATTGTGTCGAGGCAGCGGGTCAACTTCTAACTTTCCCCAAGCGGGACGAATGGTAACAATTGAAGAAGTGCTGAGATCAGTGAATGTCATTTTTGTAGCATCTGCAATTGGCGATTAGTAAAGAAAGAATACATGCCCTTTAAGGTTTCCATGAATTTTTTATCTCACTAACTAGATTAAATTACTTCAAAACTGATGATATGACACGAAAAATTTTGTAATAGCTCTTCGCAGGTTTTATCGTGACGATCTTATTTCTTTAAATTTATGATTTTTGGTCTTTCGCCTTCTAGATTATGCTAATATTCTCACAATAGACAGCATTTGTTATCAAAACGAAAATAATACTGATAAAGTCGTTACAGAAAACGTTTGTTTGTTTTGATGCCAGCTTCATATGAGCCGTAAGCTGGAAAGCTTCTAGTGTTATTGAACTCTAGCCATTTTTATCTTGTCTACCTTATTTAAAAACCTACATGAGATATTGCCTCTAGCCTGTGTTTTGCCAGAAATCATTCGAATCTCACATCAACTTAAATCTTCAAACAGATATATACAGTAATCTACCGATGTTTCTCCAGTTTAATGAGAACTTGCTAAAGATCATATTTACTATATGACATCATTATCGATAAGTCCATATCCCAACCACTAAAATCTTTAATATTTAGTGCTCAGCTACAAAACTCCACAGTTAAGCACAAATCGATCGCGACACATTTAACAATAATTCAAACTGAAAACAAACGGCTGATATTTTAGCTCCAACTTACTATGAGGTCAAACTTGGAGAAACAAAACGCGATCTAGTTTACGGAAGGGAGAGAATTTGAACCGAAATTATTTGAAATGAAAGTCATTGAAATTTCATAAGGAACAAGAGAGAAGGCGGACATTGCTCTCAACAAAGAATTCAGAACGTGCTTCGGTCGCTGTTACAACGACAAATTCCCTTCCATTTCCGATAATAAATAGAAGTCAAATACTAAAAAAGGATAGCTGAGCATGTTACTACGTTGTCAGGGACAAATCATCTGATGCTCTTTGTCACAATTAAAAATCAAATTGTTTGAAGAAAACGAAATCGCTATCAATAGATATGATCGGTAGAAAATTGGAACAAACGGTAATGTTACAGCTAAATCGTCCGAATTACTAAATCGCCGAAAGTTTTGTACAAAATGATATAGAGCCCAATTGCTAATTTCATAACTTTGTGATCTTTTAAAATAGATGCAAGTACTGTTTTCTTCTAATTTTCAAATAAGATCCGTCTGGTGTATTCGAGTTTAGGTAGTGATATCAGACATGCTAAAATGTACGATTTCAGATTTCTATATTTTGTAGCGTTCTTGTACTTGTAATATTTCTGCATGAGTCTAGTATTTGCAGATAGCTGGACTTTGCATAGCATATGAATGTTTGTGTTGTGATTCGGCAAAAGCAAACCGGACAGCCAGTCGACACTCAGAATTGCCATGCAAGCTGTACTAGCATATATTTCGAATAGCTCCAAAATCCGTCTGTAAACCAGTTGTTTACAATAGACTCACTTTACACACATCTGACCGTAAATTTTTTAAAAGTTTAAATGAATCCAACCACAAGAAGTTGCCTTAAATTGAATCGAAACTAATTTAGGTAAAAAAAACATTGACAGTGAACTAGCAAAAGTGAAAGGATACTTTCGACTCGGATATGAACCGGCAAACCTTTCTTAATATGTTTTCCTCCGTTAGGATGAATAAACTCCGATATTTCTTTCTCTCAGGTCCAACGATTTTGTGCATTGAGGAACTTCTCGATTGTGAACCTCCAGAAATATTGGAAGGACGGCGACCATCTCCTTGCGCCGACATCTTGGTGCTGTAAGTTATAATTTATCCAACACTTCTTCTGTACAATATTCGACTGCACAATTTCTAAGTTGTTGTTAAGCACAAACTACAAAGATTTCTTACGCTTTGCTTGTATTCGATTTTCAATCCTAACCATGGCCAAAGCTGCTTCCTAATTTTGTGAGACATGTGTAAGAGAATTGCCTTCAAGGTAGGTCCAAAATATGTTCTTGCGGCGCATATCTTCTTGGTTTCTTTTTCGTTTACAAGCCATACTTAGAATTGGAGCGTATGGCTGAAAAGACATAGATCTCTTATGATTTAATAGCCAATCAGATGCTTGCATCGAACAAAATAAGTCACGTGCTCGTATAGACAAACAAAGGTTTTTTAAAAACACTCCATTACCTGCAGCTGAAAAGACTTTCGGAAATTATTCTCTAACCAGAGCGGCCTTTGTTACTGAGCTTCGATCAATCAACTATTATTGTTCTACAGTGAGTCTTTCAATGCGAATGGAAAATAAAAATCAAGACCGATCTTGTCGTTGGCGTTTTTCTTACATCTGGGAACTTGAATTTAAGATAATTTCACAGATTCGCTTGGCAGAGTTAGCGTTTACGAGGTACATGTAGATTCGAAGTCCTCGTTTTAAAAGTTTCAATTGCTCCCTTGTCATCTATGATTGCTAATGACGTCATTATATACACCGACTGAAAATCATGGAATTTAAAGGGCGTGACTTTATCTAACGTCGACTAAAGTAGACATGTAGAGCATTTCATCGACTTCAGTATTCAAAGTCTATTGTCCTCAAATGCCAGCATGCACACAAGAATCAGCACAAACGTTCCTAAACACAGACAAGCACACCTATGTTTCGATGACTAATATCGTCTCCAACACCTTCACATTTAAGAACTGCATATACTATCTAGAAAAAGTACATTACATTGTAATGATCTGAACAGAAACCATTTAATGGTATTAGATTTCGTAGCTTGCAACGTGGGATCATTGTGAATCATAGACAACAATTTCAATTCAATTCAATCACGATTGTCATAATTCACACTTCGTATCGGCCAAGGTGTTAATTTCATCACTTCAAAACAATTCGTTGTTTAGAGTAAGGGCATTTATTACGCTCTTTAACTATCTACTGATTCTGTAAGACCCTGCGTTCTTACCAACTAAGTATTCACATCCTCAAATTGAAAAAGAGGTCGGGCTCGTTGAAGTAGTTCTTTGTTAAGATTGATTCGTTTCGAGTGTCTGTAGGCCTATTTTACTCCAACGAACATAGTATATTTTACTTGTAATTAACGCTATGTTTAGTAATTATTGTTCTTTCTGTTAATAGAGTAACATGTGTCGATAGTTGGTAAATGAGATCAATTTTATAGCACATTCTGTAAAGTTATTTCAACTGAAGATGAATAAAGTGTATTCGAAACATGTCTTGAAAAATTAAATAATGAGTCATAATTTTAAAATGTGTACAAACTTAGTATTGCTGAGAAACTCTGGAATAGTATATTTCCTATTTTAGGTGCAGGACCATAGCTTCTTTTAATGTCTTTTAGCTTACAAATTTTTGCCAAACTATACACCGGCAACGAGAGAGACAACGCTTATATAAAACGAACCAAAGAAGTTGATTGAACGTAAGAGATGATACCGATCCGAATGAACAGAATGCCCATTTACTTCAGAAGGAAAATGACCGCAGGCTACGAAAACTAAAAGAGGCCGCTTTTATTAAGAGTAGAGACAATTTTAATTTGAACCGTGGAAGTCATCTCATAGCGTCCGCACTTAGCAATTTTAGGCTACATAGTCTATATAATGCTATATCTTCCACTCTCTGTGTATTATAAACTCCCCATTTCAACTTTTGACTATTATTATGTTAGATTTCTTGTCCAACAGTTTGTTTGTTAATCACTTATTTTATTTGGGTCGGCCTCCACTTCTCTCGTACCCACTTTACCCCATTTTATTATCCATCCCAGTTCATTTTACTTTGGTTTTTTCTTGTGTGCCTCAGCTCCCTGTGTTCTTGTATTTCCTTAGCATCGTAGGCAATTTACGTTGTACGACAAAAGAATTTTCTCCTTGGAATGTACCATAGTGCAATTCGAGTTTAGGTTTTCTATCTGTACTGTAGGGCTCTGAGTTTAGTTTAGCCAATTTTCAGTAGTGACCTGAAGAAGTCTGTTAGACGAAACGTTGTCAATGAAATTCCATATTTGGCGTTTTACTTATAATGATATCGATCCCACGTTAATTCAACTTAGAAATATCAGCTGGGATCTATCTCAGTGCAGTCGAAAAAAATAATTAATCTAAATTTCGTTGCGATTCTATTGTATCTTTCAGGGTTCTTTATTTGAGAATGGATAGGAAATATAGAGACAAAATGATTGCTAAACATCCTTCTTGTTCTGTTTATTTTTAAACTTGTTGCTCCATCAAGTATCTAGAACCTAAATTGCAATTAAATACTAACAAACAATAATCTATCTGCTTTGAGATGACGTCTAGAACCAATTACAGTTAATTATCAAGGTAAGGCGGAATATTGTGGTGAAAAAAACAACACCAACAAACTATGGGTACAACGCCGAGGAGGAAACTACAATCTTGACAACGTTTCTTATTATTACAAGACTTCTTCAGCTCTTTGTACATACTTTGTACTTTCGATATAACATCCAATGTACAAAGATCAAACGAAGTCTTGTAATGAGACGAAACGTTGTCAAAATTGTAGTTTTCATCTATGCGTTTTACCCACTAGGTAAGGCTATGTTGTAGATATAAAATGTATCTACGCCAGACCGGAGAAAGTCGGCGCAGCGACACAGTGAATGTTACCAACACGTAAAGAAGCAATTGTCGATCAAATACATTAATTTTCTGAATAACATTCTGCAAAACAGTGGCAAAACCACCATAGAAGTATAATTTTATTATTAAAACTTACCTGATTTCCTGGTAGTTTATAGAAAACCGAATTATCTTTACGGAATTAAGGAAAACGCATTCCGACGGTGAAATTCTTTTACGTTTGATTTCATTAAAAAGATACTTATATATATACTTATTTGATTATTTGTTGATATAGATATACATTAATTATATATAGATTAGAAAAATATGGTCTGTGCAGCATTTGTTACCAGAATGCTTAATATAAATTTTTAGAGCAATATAGAGAAAGTTGTACTGGCAATAGAATATGGTTACCATTATAGTTTCGTGTCCCCCATCATCAAGCAACTGCCGGAACTCCACGTAATATACTTATCTGTTTTGGAAATTACGTGCTACGAATCTATAAGACAGCATTTCGATAAATCTATACATCTACTTATATTCATTCCATTGCTTATATATCTTTTTTAAAACTCATTAATTGGCTTGTATTGATTGTTTGTATTATAGACTTCCAAATGCAAGGAGTTTCAGGAACAAATGAACATATGTCACTGCCGGGGATCAAGCCCAGACTAACTTTGAGGGTCCATGAATAAAGTTCCGACAAGAAAGCCCATCCAGGGCCCAGTCAACTATTAACGATATTCTAAGTTCTTTATGGCATGGAATGCATCAGTTCGACATCGAAATCACTGCAAAGATTTGGAAACGTCTTAAAACCATATCAAGAGATTCATGACAAATAATAAGCTGTCAGACTGTGTTTCAATAAAGCAAACTCACAACACACAACACACAGCATTGATGCTCATCAATCCTGAAACTGTCCACAGATATCAACAGATCCATCATACGAGTGTTAAAGACATGGCTACAGCACAGGGTAGAGGGAAAGAGAAGTAGAGGAAGACCATGTCAGCTTTGGTATGACAGCATAGCCGCTTGGTCTAACCTATATAGAGTGAACAATGCTCATCAAAAGCCTTGGTCTACGTAGAATACTTTCTCATCTTAGTGTGCAGCAAATCATGAAGATGCTTTTGATGAAATAATTTAGATGTAAATAAATAAATAAATAAATAAATAAATAAATAAATAAATAAATAAATAAATAAATAAATAAATTAAAAGATAAATAAATAAATAAATAAATAAATAAGTAAATAAATAAATAAATAAATTTAAAAAAAGTGACAAGCATAGGCAACCAAACTACGACTATAGAAACAACTAGGTTCTCCATGGCAATAATTGGCAATCTTGCAGGTGACTTACAATTAAGTCTACATTTAACCCTCTGCCAAACTTAAAATCACTGCATTAACTTTGCTCTGCAAAGATACCTGTCTGTGATGATTCCATGCACACACCCTCATCCATTTCAATGTCTCCTAGAACTGCATCTTCCAATGTTCCACAGTTGGTGTCATCAGTGATGTTTTCTTCCTTAACAGTTGCACCACCTTCTTCCAGTACTTCTTCAGACTTCACGTGAATTCTGTACAAATGATCCCTTTCAGGAAGCACAGTTACTGTTTCACCAGTATTGGGATCTGGATCACATATCTATAGTAACACAAAAGGAAATGTATTTTAGGGCTGGCAAAGTATTAATGTAGCTCTTGTTGAAGCCTAATAGTGCATTAGACCATTCAATAGCTTCTGTGATGGCTTCACTAGTCTTGGTCACAGTTCAACTCTCAAAGTATCATAAACATGAACTGAACAGAGACAATCATCATCATCACAATCATCATCATCATCATCATCATCATCATCATCATCATGCAATGCAGAAGAAAAGAGGTCATTCATACTTTATATTGTATGTTGTATGTTTCGTCATGGTCATGTAGCCACACATCCTTACTATATGATCCATGTCATTGCCAGAATTGACATGTAGGCAAAAACAATGTCAATGCCTGGTGACAATATCAGTTATTCTAAACAAATGTTTCAATATGAATAGTCTCCTACACTATTGTATGCCATCCTCGATAACAAAAATTACTGTTTTATTCTAAACTATAGGGAGAACGCTAGAGAAGAAAACTACAATTATGACAACTTTTTATCTTTTCTTTACGACATTGTCAGGTCCTCGTACACTGGAGGCTAAAACATAAACGAACTCTGCCACAAACATACAAAAATTACCATTCTAATTTTCTATGCTGTATAGATTCTTATGTACTCCTCAATTTCAGTCTGTTTCTCAGTTCAAAACATGGGATCTGGTACCTCAAAGTAACTGAACATTCACATTGTCAATCTATTATCATTTCTTTCCGGTCTTTTCAAATCAGCTTCTTTTACAATGTTCAATAACATTTTCTCACCCAGCTTTGGCCTACTACACATTTCATTCATGCTGTCCATCAGCAGCATCTGTGCCCATAACCATAAAAAGAAACTTCCTTGACTGAACTACTCTATATCAAGGATCCTCAACCTCAGAAAGCGTAGTATCTCCTTCGAGCTAACAAAATTTCTTAGTATCCCCTCTTTTTCACCGTTCGACTGCAGTCAGTGGCAACACAAATGTCCCTCTTTCCTTAGATTCTACTACTACAGTGGTAGGGGTGGGTGCCACTCTTATCCCAAGTTAAGTTTTTGACCACTTCTCCCAGCATAGCTGGTACTTATTTTACCGACCAGGCAAGGATGAAAGGCTGAGTGAACCTTGGCTCTACCATCTTGAATGGAACTCAGGTCACTCAATTTGTAATGCAGGTCCAGTACCAGCCGACCACCATGCCTCCAATACCACTCTTAGTCCACAAGAAATTGTCATTGTCTCTCTTCATTAATACAAAATGAGTCAATAACGAGTCAAAACACGCTTACCAGGTGTAACATGAAAATATGTACATGGTGGTGGCAAGAGCAGACTGTAAACATTTATCCTTTTGTATGGTTTTGTCATTTTAACATAAGAAAACCGTGGAACATGCTATTAGTTGTAGCCCCGGAAGCTGTAAGTTACCCCCCGGTATGCCTTGTCTTGATTTTACCCCCCTCAAAATATATAGCCCCTAAGGGGACCCTGGATTCCTGTTGAGAAACAATGCTTTATAGAATTATTTGTCTAATTCAGGTAGCAAATTTAGAATTTAATCTTTAAAAAGATTCTATAGAAATAGAAAAGATAGCACCTCCAACATTCTCTTCTTGGTGATATTTCACCATTGTAAAACATGTGATGTGGCAGCGGAAATTGCATGTCAATAAACCTGATAATAACGTTATGGCACTTACCTGGTCATCATTTGGGTTAATAAAACTTGCATCATAATCTACCTCGGGGAAATCACCATCTGAGAAGCAATGAAAAAAATAGACGAGACAATGCAGACTTGCCATACATTTTATGTGGTTTTGCACCTATGTGTTTATTTGTCCATGAAAGATCTAGACCCATTTACAGGTAGGAGTTGATATTTACAGTTGAGGGTTGTAAACCAGTCTACACTAATTTTTTTACATGGGGGTATCCACTTCAAATTAAAAGTTGTATTGGCGATTCTGGCTCACCTAACTTAAGAAAAGTTTTTCTCTGAAGAAGTTGGGCATTTGGGTGTTTTTCTTCAAAGAGGTGGCATTGTGAACCCTTCAAAGTGATGAAATGAGGTGGCATTGTGTAACCTTTCAAGTAATGAAATGTTTCAATGGAAGAACTCTATATTAGTGTTTCTATTTACATTATTGATGGGAAGTAGCGATTTGAACTTTTGGAAATTTATGCCCCAAAATTTCTTCCAGGTGGGGGTTGGCCTTTAGAGTTCTAGGTGGGAATTGTCTTTGCAGGTGGGGTTGATTTTTCTAGGTGGGGGTCCAGAACACTTTGCAAACTATGTTCACGTATGGTACCAGCTCAGGTTTTTTTTGCCTACCACATCCATGGCTACCATCCATGACTGCCACGACTACTGATAACATTTACAAATTGTGTTCATTACAAATTACTACACTTAAATGAAGGAGAAACACAGGCACTTGCTACGCAATGACCATGCAATGATGAGGTGAGTCTGTGGGATAAAGCCCCAAGATGAGGTGGATAAAGAGTCTCTCTACCAACACCTGAAGATCCCACACCTCGATGCAGTGCTACGACTCAACCACCTCAGATTGTTCACATCCACATAAGTGAGCCATGGGCCAAGTGGTGCCGGGCAGTGGAGGGAGCAGGCAGATCTGGCAGAGGAAGACCAAGGAAAACCTGGAATGAGACTGTGACAGAAGACCTTCACGCCTGTGGCCTCACCATGGAAATGGCAAGCAACTGGGATGAGTGGCGAAGAAGGATACAGTTGACCATAAGGCAGTCCAACCCCATGTAAAGAGGAAAGATGGACTTTAATGAAAGTCCATTGTGAAACCATGTCAGAAGATGTCAAACTTATTTCTGATTACAACTACAACAAAACCAAAAATTCTGGTTATTTAATTTACAATTAAATCTACGAATTTACAACATTAGCAATCTTGTTTAGCAAATAAAACAAATGTTATATGCATGCTTTAGTTTTCCAACTTTTAAAAATGCACACTGTTGTTACAATTTGGCATGCACAAAACTACAGTGTTAAACTGTTTATGACTATATATTTTTTCAATGATTAATTGGAAAACAACAAAGAAAAACACCAGTTAAAGGAATTTTCAAGTGTTGAAGCAACCACAAAATATCAACACACCTGATTCAGTCTTAATTTGAATCATTGCTGTCCCTAAAGCTCCATTCTCTCTGCACAACTCCAGAGTAGCTACTGGTGTGAGAATATCCATCTCTACTCTTTAAAGGAGAATGCACCAACGTCTATCTTTAACCCTGAAAATCAGATAAGATTATAAAATAGTACTTTAATATTTAGAAGTTAAGCAATGCTACATACATTTTGATAAGGATGTTCTCTATATAAATACCAGGGAGTACAAATTGATGCAGAGCCAATGCAGGAAACAGAAATTAATGCACGAATTTCTAAGTATATATATTTGAAGTTACCAAATGATGGATCCACTGTTCAAAGAGAAGGCCGTGCCTATAGAGGTTAAGGTCACCACCTATAATACAGTGTTGAAACCCATCTTGTTATATGGATCAGAAAGCTGGACAGTAACATCCAAAACCAATTCTAAGTTACAAGCAGCAGAAATGAAAGTCTTAAGAACAATAAGAGGTGTGACAATGAGAGACAGGCTTAGAAATGAACAAATTAGAATGGAACTGAATCTTAAACCATTGCTAAATGTTGTTGAGGAAGGAAGACTGAGATGGTACCACCATGTTATGGGGATGGACGATATAAGAATAGCTTAAAAATACCTAAGATGGTGATCAATAAGAAAGTGGCCAGTTGGAAGACCAACCAAGAGTGGGTGAGGCTCTCAGCAGGAGAGGAACAAGTGCAGCCTGTGTCGAAGAAGAGAACGCGTATGGCAACAGAAGTTGCTGGAGTAACCATTGTGAGATGTTCACCAAGCTGACAGATAGAAATTATCTAACAGGAGGATGGCGAGATGTTCTCTCTATACTTCTTAAAAGTGAAACTTGGTTCTTCTAGCCCAGGAGCAATGCCTTCACTACATGATTGTACTCTGTCAGGGTTGTAGTGTTGTCCACCTGTGATTAGTTTACTAGTCAACTAGTCAATCAAAAGTAGTATACTAGTCAACCATCGTTTAATAAGGTCCCGAAAACAGGGCATGGCTTACGTGAGTGGAACCCAGCCCCCTTGCTTTTAGTTTAAATATCTATAAGGCCCCCATCCACTTAGCCTTTTACTAGCAGGCATGAGAGCGCCTCTGTAGCCCCCATGCAAATTGACAACCTTAAAAAGTAAGAGTAGAACTCTGAAAATGTCAATCGTTAAAAGGTAAATGGCACACAAGATGGATGGACAAAGGGAAGATAATCAGGCACTAGCTGGCACCAAGCTGAAAGGTTCACTTTTGTTCATAGTTACTAGGTTTGGATTTTCAAACTAATGAATTGTAGGTTCAAATCCCTTCAGCTCCCTTAGTGACAAAAGCAAGCTATTGTGGTAATAACCCACTCATGATGAATATATATATATAATAATAATAATATATATAATAATTGCTGTGTACCTATATATATAATAAGTTAGAATGCTTTGAGGCAAGCTACCGACTATAGCTTAAAAACCATTATGAAGTGAGCTATAACCTTTGCTCAACCTTACTGGTTACCCCCATGGAATTAACATAATACACTAGAATGGAAACGAGGCTACGAAAGATGCCAACAATTGAATTTCGCACCAAACAATGGAGTTGTGGCAAAAAGCCGGAGATGACAAGGTTAACAGTGAAAAAATGACCGAAAAAGAAGTCGTCTCCTTTAAAACAACACAAACTTTTTTTTGATTTCAACTAATTAATTATATAAACTACAAATTCTCAAGGCAAAGTATTGGGTAAGAAAAATGTTTGGTTTTTAGCCGACAAGCAAGGAATAATAGGGGCGTAGAAGCAATGCCTCTCCTGAAGGATCCATCCAAATCTCCTATTTTCTTAAACTGCTTGAAAATTTTATATGCTCGAATTTGCCGTCCCCTTTTTTCCAGCATCGCTCCTATGTCTATCGGCAATAAGTTCCTGCGTGTCTTAAGTAACGCAGCTGGACTAAGGAGTAACATTTTAATTCAAGCACGACTTTGAATTGCTACCCCTTTCCCTAAATAGGCCTATAACATGAATGCAAAAGTTGTTACCCAGCATTGCAACTGATCCCCTTCCTCCCTGTGTGTTTTTATTTATTCTCTTTAATTAGAGAAACCCTTTAGAGAAACTCAACCTTCAGAGAAAGTCAATAATTTTTGGTTCCATGAAAACACAAAACTTTTGTTTGTTTTGTAGAACTTCGCCCGACCACTGCAGTGGCTTTATGAAACGAGCGAGAGGGGAAAGCTCCAACGTAATTTGAGTTGTGACCCCGATCTCGTGTTATCTTGACTAAGCTGATCGACTGCTTTCTGTGGTCGTCTTTTAGTAAAATATGAATGAGCAACTTTTCTCATCGTCGTATCCTGCATAATAGGCGCAGTGTATAACGCAGATGCGACTGGTATTCACATTTTGCCTCCCTTTAAATCAAATCAGAGGGAGGACTCTGTGTTGCTCTCGCTGTTGCCAGCCAAATTCCTCTGTGATCAGTTTGGTTTGGTCGATTCTTGTGAGTTGAACCTCGTTTTGAGACTGGGTCGCGCAATTGTGATATAAGTCCGTGTAGACAAAAATGCCAGAAGAATAGTATCAAGATACTCATACGTAGAAGGAGTATTTGTCTGCGTAACTTCATGAACAGGAGGACGAGGGGAAAAAAATTACTGCTCTATTCAAAACAGGCTCCTCACGCGCTATCCATGGACTCTCCTGATCTGAAAGCGTAAAATTAGTGCTGTCTCTTGACGCTATGCTAAATTTGGAGGAATTCATTTAGCACGTGGCTGATGCCGTCAGATGATTGTCGACTGCTGACATACGTGAGGTTCTAGCCCGCTCCCGAGTGAGAGGTAAATCCCAAAGATGTGCTGATACTCTTGCTTCTGGACGGTGTTTTATTTTGCTACGCTAGCATTGCATTTTTGTATCTACAATTGTCAAATTTCTTCAAAATAACTTCAGTGCAAAACGAAAGCCCGATAATTTAAATAAATATGACCAGAAAATTGTAAAATATGTTACTGGCCATGCGCTTGCAATTTTTTGAAACAGCAACATTTGTCTGCGGGGCTTCTTTCATCCACACGCTAATACAGAGTCTGCGTACATTTGAAAAGTTACTGGAGAAAAGACAATAGATCACTACCAGATTCCAGTCCCAGGATCCACCATTTCGGGGCATGTTACTATAGCAACTGAGCTATTGTGACCACAGGGAACAAATATTCTATTTCTCTAGACCCCACAGTAGCTCCCAGTCTTCATCTAATAGACATCGACATTTAGCTCTATGTAATTTCGAAGAACAGCCATTCTGCTCTGTGTGACCTGGTCACGGTAAGACTGCCATCTGCTCCAACAATACGTCCAACATCCACTTAAAGTTCTAGAGTTTTAACCTGATCATCGGGGTGATAAACGTTTAACCAGGAATTGTCTCCACATTTATTATAGAGAAAGAGAAGCATCGGTTTTGTGACCGATTGCGGGTGACCATCTTTTTTTTGATGGGGTAGGAAGTTTCAGTATTGGTAATTGTAACATTCTCCGTGGTATATTTGAGCTTGAAAAGTTAAGTTTAATATCTATTGATTTGGCTCGGGAAGTGTTGAAGATTGACACATTTTCTGTAGTTCTCCAGTGGATTTTATAAGTACTTGAGGTCATTGGCCAAAGGCAAGATTTTTTTAACCATTTAAGCACATTTGAGACTGGTTTGAAAGACATTTTCACGTTAAAGCACCTTTCATGTGCGCAGATTGACTCGTCTTTATTCTTCCCTATGATCTGATTTTTCTTTGTTCTTTTGCTCTTTGTTAATATTTCCTCTTTTCCCAGTAAAGTCGATTAGCTTTAAGAAGAGTTGAGCGTGCTTCTACATGAAATAATGGCTAAATTTTTCTGTCTCTAGGATGGAAGTCGTCTTGGAAGAGGAAAGGTAATATGCTGTATATGAATTTGATTCACAGCACCTATATGCCGGATCAACCCATCATTATAAATACAGGAATTACTTGCTTCCAGTTAGGCATTTGTACAGAAAAGTTAGAAAGGTATAACGTATGTTAAACTAGTCGTTCTTGGTTACAAATGCACTCGAGCATTTTCATTCCCAGTTACAGGAAAGTAAGGAAGGCGTAACGTATGTTTATCAAGTCGTTCTTTTACGACTTTTTCAGCCTCGTGCAGCATCTGAGGTCTATATGTGGTAGAGTAAATAGAACTCCGGTATGTTTATTAACGTGGACATTGGGACAAAAGAACCTGTCAAATGAATCCGAGTATTACCGTGTTTCGAGTTGTTGTCCCGGCACTAAAAAGGGGAAGAGCCCTAGTTGCCTTTTCTTCTTCGTGTTGATTTTCTATATCTGTCTAGTCAAGTACTTCCCCCTACCTAATTAAGGGAGGGGGTGGGTAAATCTCCGTTTTTTGAAAAGCACCTCAACTTTAATTGATTATTAGTATGATCAAACAACTAATTTTTCTTTCTATGTCTACCTCCTCAAATAATTGACACAACCCACCAATATACATCTTTAAGGGAAGGATAAGGACAACTCAATGATTTGTGGCAAGCGAGGATAGCATTATTAAGTAAAGAGAATCTTTCAAGCGCTATTGAGTTAATTGTTTTAAAAGTAATAGTGATGACAATATAATTATAACGATTATCACTGTGATGATGATGACAATGATGATAAGGATCGCAAAGGTGACGGCTTTCATCGTGCTGATGATGATAAGGAGGAGGAGGAAGATGATGATGACAATGATGACAATGATAATAATGATGACGAAGTTGATGACCGTGACCATGATGGTGATGATGATGATGATGATGATGACGATGACGATGACGATGACGATGACGATGACAATGATGATAATGATGATAATGACGAAGATGATGGCTTCGATAGTGATAACGTTGATGATAATGATGATGGTGATGATACTGATTTTAAAGATTATGGTGACGATAATGGCATAATAACGATGTTGATGATGATGATGATGATGATAATATCAATAATATGATAATGATTTATAGCAATTATAATGGTGATAATTTCATAATGATGATGAGAAGGAGAGAGAGCAGAAGGAATGTGCAACTAAACCCCAACCTAAAGCGGCCTTGGTTACGTGGTGTCAACAACAAATCATACGTGCTGTGTGATATCTTGAATAGTGCAGACATTTTGGAGCGGCATAAAAAACCCACTGTGTTAAGGATGCTGTTGACACCATGTAACTAAGGTGGTTATGACCTAACGAGCCTTTCCGGTTTAGCTGAGAATAAGATGATGATTAGGATGGTATAGGTGGCCATAATCATGATCATTATACTGATAATAATTATGGTCTTTAAATGTACTTTTTTCTTGCTACTTTATAGGGATACTATGATAATTATCTTAAGAAGTACAAGGATGCATTTGGAGTGACTCCGTTTACAGTTGGTAAGTTACCTTGAAACACCATTTGCATGTTCTCGCACTTGGTAAAGGAAAATATCACTCCCTCTGCTCCCAAATCCATGTAAAGAGTCACTTCAACGTTATAGCGAAAACATTTTATTTACTTAAAAGCTTTTTTCGTCTGTCACTCCTCAGAGGACTATCGTCAGAATGACGAAAATGAAACACCCCTCAGAGTACTATCGTCAGAATGATGGAAATGAAACATTTTGATCATTCTGACGACAGTACTCTGAGGAGTGTCAGACGAAAAAAGCTTTAAGTACACTATGGTTTCGCTATTTCGTTGAATATTCTTATTTTGTACAAGAAACGAACTTTTTGATCACGTACGTATTTACACAAAGTCCCTATGATATCGGATGAAAGCAAGTTATCTGGTGTTGTTTTGAGCCTTGTACTGCCCATCTAGGAGAGGATACGGCTGTTTTCATCTACTTGAGATTTTTGCTGGAACGAAAAGAGCTTTCAGACTGGATGCCGATCCTTACATAACAGGTAGCCCACCGTAGAACAAAGCATAGTTTTCCGCTGCTGAAGGCAAGCAGGCTATAGAGGGACCAAGGGAACGCAATGGTGATGCTTATGGCTTGAGCTAGTGTCTAGCCGAAACATCACGGGTGAAGGCTGGGTCCCACATACACGGGACTTCTCATAGAGCAATTGAAGGGCAGATGAATAAAATTCTATGCCTTGTATGATGGAAGTCAAGCGAACTTCCTCTCAGCTCGCAACAACCGAGGGATCCTATGATCTTGGATAGCCTCGAGAAAGATGCCAAACGGTTTACCATAGCATGGTAGAAAATTACTATCGATTTTTACATATCCGGTACATTATTTATGTACTAAAGTCTTTATATTGTTTTTGATATGAGCCTCTTAACGCTATAAGATTATTATATATTTGCCTCGTTTTGATGTGGAGTTTATCTCATAAAACTTTTCCATATACGGACTGCCACAAAATCCTAACTCTTGACATTTTAATTCTATTGCACTATGAAGGAGCAGTATTTCCCATTTATTTTTGCCTTGTCTTCTTTTGCGCTGTAGGCTTGAGTTTCGAAGAACAAATTTGTGACGGGCTTCCCATGACGGAAAATGACTACGTATTGGACCTCGTTCTGAGTTAGGGCTGAAATTATTTAAAATAGTCAAGATGTATGTTTTGAATCATTCTAGAGATTTAGCTCTTGGGCTTTGTGACGATGAGCTGAGGCTGTAGCGGGCTTGTTGAGCTACTGGACGTTTTGTTGGTTTCAAAAGTCCCACGATTTTACAGACAGCAAAGCAATCGTCGGCAGATATTCTTTTAGAGTTCGTAATGTAAGACAGCAATTGATAAATGATGAATTGTCAGTGATAATTATGGTTTTGTATGGAACAAAGATATGATATACGTAGTTTCAACAATATTTGACGCTTTCCTTCCTGTGTCTTTTCCAATTTCCGTTTTATGCGAAGCACAGTTTGATTGGCGTATCACGAGCTTTTTTGAATCTTTATGAATTTTGAAGTCGTTTTTTAGGAATGCTTTGAGCGGTCGCTACTTTTTGTCATATTTGTAAAAGTGCTATACGTTTGGAATTGTCACGTGTGAAACAGTAGACATTTATTCGATATAAGGCATTTCTAACAACTTAATTTTTGGGGCGTGTGTCGCTATTTTGGTTGATCTTCAAGGCCTAAAATTTACAGGCAGCAAAGCAACCGTCGGCAGAGATTCTTTTAAAGTTGGTAATTTAAGAGAGCAATTGATAAATGATGAATTGTGAGTGATAATTAATTATGGTTTGCAAGGAACAAAGATATGGAATAGTTTCAACAATATCTGTAGTTTTCTTTTCTGTACCTTTCCGAATTCTCCTTTACACAAAGCACGTTGCATTTAGCATATCACGAGCTCTTTGGATCTTATTAAATTTTGAAGTCTTGAGTAATAATAGAATCGGTTTTTTTCTATTTGTAAAAGTTCTACACGTTCGGAATTACCAGGCATAAAATAGTAGAGGTTTTGGTAATCAGTAGATGGCATTGGTAATTAGTAGATGGCATTGGTAATCAGTAGATAGGATTGGTAATCAGTAGATGGCATTGGTAATCAGTAGATAGGATTGGTAATCAGTAGATGGCATTGGTAATCAGTAGATAGGATTGGTAATCAGTAGATGGCATTGGTAATCAGTAGATAGGATTGGTAATCAGTAGATGGCATTGGTAATCTCTGTCTGTCTGTCTTTGTAAATCTATCTATCTTGCAACTATGATTGAGGTGCTCAGCATCACAATATTGTCCGCTTGTTCGCATCTTTTTATAATTATTTTGTACTAGGTATACACTAGTAATATGTTGCTATTGTGAGTGTTCTTATGATTTATATATTTTGCAGAGCCACTTCAGTGTTCCTGCAGAGTATATTGCTGAGCACCTATTTAAAGAGTTGACAGACTCTGGGATATGTGACTCAAATAGTCAAAAGGGTCCTTATCAGAAGCATCATCATAGAGAACATCTAATGAATAAAGAACTGTTCATATCAAAAGCTCACCAAATTATAGAAAAAGGTAACTGTCACACTAGTTTGAAATCTCTATTATTGAATAATTGTGTAAAAACTTTTTGCAGCAAGTGTAACAAAGCATAAATTTTGTGATAGAGGGGAAGAGAAATGTGCCATGATTCAGTCTATGATAGGATAATCTATCAATAAAAATACAATATATGTAATATTGTTAGGTATGAAATGGAATGTAAATATTTCACCCAAACAGGTTTTTAGGTGTGACAGATTTTCTGCAAAAAGAAATGGAGTAAAGTCAGGCAAGTTTTAAAAAATTTCTTTGAATCATAAAATGGTATAAATCAATAAAATTTATAAGGGACTAGTTCTACATACATAAACTCATAAGGTGACTAAAGGAGAAGCCCTCTTATTGAGTCCACATGGATTTGTTTCAGAAGACTCATGATGAGAACTTTTTGATGGACGTTACACCTTGTCTTTTTAAGTTAAATTTGTAGCTAGAAAAGTCTCCATAATTTACCACCATATTTCAAAACACAATGACTCATACTCTTGTGGCTATCTGTATGCTATTTGCCATTCAAGGTTAGGTCATAGTGTTAAAATGTGCCAAGATAATAAGCATTCTCCCAGTCTTGCTTGTTTTTTATATTACTAGTAATTGTTAGAAGATTGTCCATGATTCAGTATACTTTTGTTCTTGGCATTTGTATCATATTTATTGTGGAAAAACTCAGGAGAGAATTTCCAAGGTTATGTGGGAGAGGAGATACACAGATGTGTGGGGTCATTGCCTCCTAACAGCTGTCTATTATGATGTGCTAGCATTCTTGCTCTCCCTGGAGATGGTTTGAAAGACTACTTCAATATATTTTCCTTCTACTTTCAAGCTTACAAAGCCAAGAGGCTTCAGCTCGAATACTACTACTGCCTCATTGCTCGTAATAAGACAGAATTGACACAGAATGGTAAGTTATATGTATATAATGTATGATATCATGTCCGATTAAAATTGCAGTACAGATGATTGTTCGTCTCGTGATATTGTAGATGTTTCCAAAAATGTGATGTTTCAACTGCAGACTGCTAAGAATCTTTGGGTAATGTGTTAGCTTGTTGTTTGTCACAATTTGTTCCTAATTCTAGTGGCCCATGATTGACCAATATTTGATACTTGCGATTTGTCACATCCTCTACTTCTTTCATTGTTGTTATTTTTTTATGTTGGATATCCATGCCCCTTGATATTCTATTGCACAATGCCTGTTGCTGTTGTTAGGATATGTCTGATGTGAATGACTTCCTTCACACAACGGGTATACGAATGCTGATTCTAACCTTTAAACTTTATATCACTCCATCGCAGAGAGTGACCAGTTTTCTGTGCATGTTCTAATCTTACAACATCTTGAGTGTATTTATGGGGTATAACTTTGTTGTGTTCTTTGAGTCCCTGTTGCATTGCTCTGTCAGTATCTCTAAATGAGTAGTTTGAAAAACAGTTTGAACAGTTGCTTATTCCTTGTGAGTTTAGGTTTTAAACAGATGACAAGAGCGCAGTGGATTAAAGTAGTGATGAGATTATTGCAAGCTTTAGTGCAAAGCGAGTCCCTGTGTGTATATTCCCTCTTTAACAATGGGTTTCTGTTAATATTTGCAAGAAAACAGGACTTATCTTTTTGGAACCCAAACATCAAGAGAAGGTTAGGATCTTCTTCCCTTTCATACCTAAACCTAAGTTTCCATTATGCTAAGATTTGTGATGAAACTATTGATGCACATGTCTATCTTTAATATTTTTATGATACGTTTTCTATTTTAAAAAGGAAACAGCAATGTGAACACTTTCTGACAAAACTTGATGACTTGCGTTCTGCTCTTAGGTTAAAGCACGAAAGGGATGTTGCTTCTTCTAATTCAGTGGCTATGTAGAAATGCACACACTTTTACATCTCAGAAAGCTCTGCTGTTTTGGTTTACACTTTACAATACTATTACTAAGTAAAATTGATGTCAACTTACAGAATGTCTAGTATAGAGTGTCTCTTCTTTCATGCCTCAGATGTGCTACAGATATTATCATTTTGCTGTACATTTGGCTTTTTGGTGGGAAATTATCCAACAGTCTGCATGAAGAATTGTGAACAGGATCCATTTTTAACCAACATGTCAAAAGCTTGTGTAAGTATGTACACCATTAAATTCAGCGTAATGTTTTTATAATAAAGCAAGAGCAAATTGTGTCGCAGACCCCCACAAGTGTTTATGATGCTACGGGGACCTTGTAGTAAGCACTCCTAGTGGGAGTACATTTCAATGCAAGAAGGGATACAGGAGATAGATATTAGATTTCTAGGCTCGAAAAGCTATTTGCATTTCATTTCAGTGTCATCTTAACATCATAGTTTGACATCATAGTTTGACATCATAGTTTGACATCATAGTCCACCTAACTGCACCTTCTTCTTCTCCTCCTTCTTCTTCTTCTTCTTCTTCTTCTTCTTCTTCTTCTTCTTCTTCGTCTTCTTCGTCTTCTTCTTCTGCTTCTTCTGCTTCTTCTGCTTCTTCTGCTTCTTCTGCTTCTTCTGCTTTTTCTGCTTCTTCCTCTAAGTCCCCTGTCTGACGACGTTGGCGATCATGATGTTCAATCTGTCCCACTCTCTCGTTAGATGTAAGATGTCGCTTGATCTAATATAATTTGTCCATTTCTTTGCCAGTTGCTCTTTCAGACTCCCCAAGAAAGTCTTTCTCTGTCTGTCTCTGTCTCTCGTTCCTGCTATCTTTCCAGTCAACACCAAATTTTCTAGGCCTTCCTTCCTCATAACGTGTCCTAAGAACTCTAGTTGTCGTATTCGGATTGTCGTCAAAAGGCTTCTTTCCATACTTACTTTTACCTAATTGCATATGATAAATTAATTTCCTTTTGTCTGTGTATTTGTTATTTGTCTTTTTCTTCCTTTCATTCATTTCTCCTACCTCACTCTTATTTTTATATTTTACCTTCTTCTTTCTTTTTTCCTTTCTTTCTTAGCACCTTTTATTCTTACTGCTTCTTTCATGTTCTTTCTTACTTTCTCTATGTTCTTCTCATTTATCGCCTGACTTTCTTTCGTGTTTGCTTCCTTTCTTCTATCTTGGTATCTAGTTGGCGTTTTCCCCTCTCTTGCTTCCCGGTCTTCTCCTTCTTTAGTCATACTGTTTCAGATTTGCATAGTGATGTATTTTAACGAATTTGAATGCTTGGGGTAGATCAGACCATATCCAAATACAATAAACGATATTTAATACAAACCTATTAATTCACTGTTTATAATAGCGAATGATAACTTAAAGGTTTCCATAGAATATAATTTCACCCCAAATAACAGGTACTTGTTCCTGTATATGGAATTCAGGTCTAATGCAGGTTCTTCGAAGAAGGTTTGTTCGACGTTTTACTCAATGTTTTGAAAACATTTTTCAATTTCATCAACCCTTGCTACCGCAAGGTTGCTTCTTTAAATAGCAATATTGTGTGAAGTAGGTTTCTTGTATTCCTTAGATTGGAGCAGACCAGACCATATCAAAGGAGAAGTTTTTACATTGGGTGGAAGAGACAAGCCCTGACATATTTGCAGCCTTTCAGTCTTGGATTCATGCTAAACTAACAAGCTCTATACCTAAATCACATTTTCAAGTAAGTGCAATTTATTTTTTAAAACCTAATTCAATACAGTAGCAGAGCAGCCCAGTGGGAAGGAGGTAATGCTAGTGCAAGATTCGGGAGCAGCAAACTTTAATATTTAAAATTTTAGAACATATTAGCAATGTTTCTAGGGACAAAAATACTTTCAGAGGAATCATTTCCCCACGTATGCCCGCTTAACTACAGGACTGAAGTAACCGAATCGCATTTGTGCGCAGTGTTCTGGTAAGCTACCCATTCAGAAGTTGATGCTTGAAGCAATGCCAGGCACTTTGAAATTATGTCGTTAAATGGTGTATTTATTTGAAAGAAAGGTTTTGAATTGCACTTTTAATGGCATACGGGTGAGCTGATAAATGTAACTTTACTTCTGGGACTGATCGCTAGGTACTGAGTTCGAAAAATTTTACCGGAAGTCACTGTTCTTGCGACAGATTGCCTGAAAAGAATATAATTTGATTTACTGAAAGAGTTCTAAGATTGAATTTCATATAGATTGTATTGGAGGTAGACAGGAGGACACTGTGGACGTGAAAGATTGTCAGGAAGCCTATAGTATAGTATGCTGTAGTAGACTGGTATCCTTTTTCGATTCGTTGATGAGAAGTCCACATAAATTTTATTATTTGTATAATCGGGGTTTTTCATTTTAGAATGTTTATGAAATACTGCTACACATTGTAATTTCCAGGAACAGAATTATCGGTGGAAAGTCGTGAGGGAAAACTGACCGATTCTGTTGAGATTAAATATTTTGATAAAGAAAACTCCTCTTTGGGGGCCCTGGTCGAATGTGCCTTTTCTACATTGAAAATAATGAAATTGAAACTGTAGATTGGTTAAGTAACACTCCGATGAGGCGCGCCGTCTTAGGATTGTTATCCCTTACTGCAAATGGTGGGGGTGTCTTTGAGCATAGTGTTAGGGCTAGGCTTTTTCATGTGTTCTGCCCTGTACTCGCTAGTCGTTACATTCATTGATTCTTCGCAATACAAATAGATGGTTCCTGCTCCTGATGATATGGATATGGATTCAACATCTGCTGTTTTGACGCCTTCCTTGTTGTGGTACTTGTGTTGTACTTTGCCGCCTTGTTATACTCAACCGGACAGACATTTGCAGAGTCAGTATGACAGTGAAGAGCACGATGAGGTAAGAGGCACGCACTTATTAGTTATGAGATGTATCTTTGCCGCAAAATAGATATCTTTTCAGCAACTGTATTCTGTTTTATCAACAAATTAAATAAATGAATGAATAAATAAATAAATAAATAAATAAATAAATAGATAGATAGATAAATAAATAAATGAATAAATAAATAAATTATATCATTTTGAGGTAACCTAAACGATAGGATCGCTACCATATCTTAAGTAAATGCTGGTCGTATTTAAAAGTCGGGTGGTAAAATCTGGTCTTCGATACGCGCTGGCCACCAAACACTTGATACAGAAGTGAATGTGGCCTTAGCTGAAACACTGCTATTCTCTTCAACCAAAACGTATCGGTTATTATTTAGACAGTGCTGTGCTAAGTTAACAATTGCCTGATTTGTTCGTTATTGTCAACAGCTTAGCATCCTGTTTTATCCTGATTTCAATAAGCTTCCGTCTCCATTTCAAGGGGATCATAATAAACACCGGAGCTCTATTAGCTTTAATCGTAAATAATGCTCTGAGCGGTATCTTTATCCAGGAACACATGTGTTTGTGGCCAGGTATCCGGCGACTGAGTTGCATAAGCCACCGGTCGTTTCAGTCATCCATTTCCAGCTCCAGTTGTTGTTTTAGTAATATTGACATACAGGCCGACTTTTTGGCATATAGATAAAGGTGCCCCCTCATGATCGCACAACGTATATGTCAGTAAGTCTTTTGTATCGATCCTAAGGGTATATGGGCGTCGAAAACATAATGTGCAAGGTGGAAAGTGGAGTTAGCGGAGGAAGTAGCAGAGGTTAACGGGAAGGAGGAAGACCCGGGAGAAGGTTGAACCCTGACTCCCTTCTACCAAGGCTTTTTACGGCCAAGTGAAGGTTTCTCATAGGCGTCACTCACTGTCAGAGAATTCTTGAACCCTCTAGGGTCCCTCAACCTGGGCCATACCAGGAAGAGTAGAGGGCCAAGTGCACTTAAACTCTCTAGGGTCCCTCAACCTGGGCCATACCAGGAAGAGTAGAGGGCCAAGTGCATTCCAGTAGTTAGGTTTCTTTGGAAATGATCCTGCTGCAGGTTCACCTACAGCGGCCTTGTTACGACTTTTGCTTGCTCTAGCAAACGTTCATTGGGGATGTTCGAGACAGCTAAACATCACGGCGGAACCGCAGATGGAAAGCCAGGTCTCTCTTAACACCTCTGAAAGCTTGCCATCGCTGGCAACGACGGGCGGTGTGTACGGATGGCAGGGACACAATCTGTCCAGTCTGATGAACTGGGCATACTAGACATTCCGGGTTCAAGGCAAATAATTGCAATCATCTATCCCGAATACGACACAGGTTCACGAGGTTTCCCGCTCTCTTCAAAGCAGGACTCGAAGATGGCTCCGAAGAGCCCCGAGTTCAGCTCGTTTTCTGTGTCATTGTAGTGCGCGTGCAGCCCAGGACATTTAGGAGCATCACAGGCCTGCTATTGGCTCCATCTTCCGCGTACTGGGAACGTACGCAGTCCCACTGAGAAGTTACGCCACGAGGACGAGCACCGGCTCTCTCCAATCACCCAAGAGACTTCCAAGGGCGAACCCGAGGCAGACCTCAGAGGTGGCTGGACAATATGAGACCGGCAGCTATTGAGTGGTAGAGATCTCGTTCGTTATCGCAGTTAAGCGGACGGATCACTCTACCAACTAACAACGGCCATGCACTACCAATCAACGGATCTCGAAAGAGCTGTCAATCTGTCAATCCTTACGTTGTCCTGACCTGGTAAGGTTTCCCGTGTTGGGTCAAATTACGCATAGCAACAGCTAGTACCAGTGTGCATATGTTTCCACACACACACACCCCGCTGGTAGTTCTACGCCGTGAAGCAAAGATTACCCAGCGGCTTGCTTTCGCAAGGGGCTAGAGCACACCTTAAGCCGACACCCCTCTGCCAGGTTTTGACAGGGGGGCTAAGCCCACTACCATCTGCTCGTTGGACCTTCCTCAGTGCTACAGCAAGGCCTAGTTATCGAAAGACCCCGAGAGGTCAATCCAAACTAGGGTAGCTCCCAAAGGCTGAGGCTTGGCTGCGGATTGCCCATTGTAACATCTCCTGGCGTTTTTACCATCCGGTGGGCTCTTACCCCACCTGCTGCACACCTCACTCCTTTCCAGAGCAGCAGTGAAGCCTTTCTGGAAACTTTGGGAAGGAGTGGGTGCCGCGGTAGCCAGTGAGCTTTAGGGCGTTCCCGCAATTTGGCAGTGTCGCAAGAGGGAAGCTGGTGCCTCACGCTCTCACTTGCCCACAGTTACCTGCAGACAAACGACCTTTTATTGGGGCACCGGACCATACCCTGCCGTGGATATGGGCCCGACTCCAGTGCCCCGACTCAAAGCCGCGTACTCCACGTCTTGTGGTGTCATTCCGTCGGTTCCTTTAAGTTTCAGCCTTGCGAATGTACTCCCCCCAGAACCCGAAGGCTTAGAGATTTCTCGCTGATGGGGGTAATGGTGCCGGGAGAGTCGTGCAATGAGAGCAGACCCCCGATGCCGAGCCGGCATCGTTTACAGTCGTGGACTACGACGGTATCTGGTCATCTTCGATCCCCGCACTCTCGTTCTTGATTAATGAAAGCCTGCTTGAGAAAGGCTTTCGCAGACGTTAGTCTTGCGAGGATCCAAGAATTTCACCTCTAACCTCGCAATACTTATCTCCCCGACGGCTCCTGTTGATCCCGTTAGGTACAGGCTCCACACATCCGGTTCTAGTACCATGCAAACCCGTGGGCCGAGGAATCCGAAGAAACCAAGAACCGCACAGGCGCAATAGCACCAAAGTCCGGAGCGGGAGACCTGCCCTGCATTACCTCGAGGGGTCTTGAAATCCAACAAAAGGAGGACCTGACGGCACTGCATGCACGGCCACACCTACCGCCGTTCCAACCCGAAGGCCAGAAGCAACGAGCAGGGGAAACGTGGCCGTGTGGTTACCACACAGGCTGCCAATCGTCGAGTCGCTCCCTTGTTATTCCATGCTCAATCATTCAGGCAACAAAGTGCCTGCTTGGGACACGCTGTTTTGTTCACAGTAACTTCCACGGGCACTCCCTGTATCGCGTGTGGTCACTGCGTTGAACGCCTCCACCCACGCGGTTAAGCGGGGCTTCGGCAGGGAGAACTGGTCCCGTGTGTGAAGAGCCGAGACTATGCGTAGTGGGTTGAACCCCGAGCCTGCCTTCAGGTCCGCCACCGGGCGGAGAAACCAATCATTCCAAGCCCCGCCCCCGAAGGAGCCGAGGAGGGAAGAGGCAACCCGGAGGAAGCTTCAAACCCCCGAAGCAAGGTCTGAAAGGAATCAACACACCCAGGGCTGTAACCCGTCGGCAGGACGGGCCCGACTACAGCCTCGAACTCTGGGTCCAACTACGGGCTTTTTGACTGCAACAACATTAGTATACGCTATCGGAGCTGGAATTACCGCGGCTGCTGGCCATTGATACCGGCTGGTACAAAGAAGAGGGTCTCTGTACCAAACCCCTACGGGCCCTCTGGCAGGAGCTAGCTGCCATATTTCCCGTAAGCCAGGTCTCCCTGGGGATTAGACTGTCCCTTAGGCTTGCGCCCACCTGATTACAGTCGTTGAACGTCCTCCTCCATTGTTAACCCCAAGAAGGGGAAAAACAACTCAGGAGTTTCGCTGCGGATTACGAGGGTGCACCAATACCACACTTGGAGCAAAGCAAGTGCTATATAGGTAGAGGCACATCCTGAGGGGTTATTACCATCCACAAGCCATTACGCTTGCTGCTGCGAAGACGGTTGGCCCATCTCCCGCGGTACCCTCAGGCTTACCCACGCGTCCCTGCAATTTACAGGTGTACAGCTGGAGCTCATCCCAGCTTTCTGCTCAAACACCGGTTTGTTAACACGAACCAAGGTTGTGAACATCTGGCGACAGCAAGTTCACCAGACTTGCCCTCCGATCGATACTCATTGATGGGTTTGGATATCATCCATCACAAATCCCCACCCAGATAAAATCAAGGCGGAGTTGTTATTTTTCGTCGCTGCCTCACCAGTGTTGGTATTGGGCGATTTGCGCGCCTGCTGCCGTCCTTAGACGTGGTCTGAATGTTTCCACACGAGCCCTCTCTCTCTGAAAGAGAGAGGGCAAGTGATCTGCTGCTTGGCGCTGACAAGGCGTTTCACAACAGACAGCCTTTCGGCTGGGCACAGAGCACACCTTAAGGGAGGTAAGGCCCTCTCTCTTGAGAGAAACCTTAGTACCCCCATCTCCGTCTGCTCGTTGAACCTTCCACTCAGGTTTTTGTAACAGCAGCAGCAGGGCTACTACTAGCTACGCCAACCCGACTGGCTTGGCTGCGGATTGTCCCATTCCCAAACGGGTTATTACCATCCGGTGGGCATTACCCCACCTGCTGCGCGTGGCTCTGTTGCCAGAGCACTCCCTCACGGGTCGCCGCGGTACCGTTGGGTGTTGCATAGGAGTTCCCCGCAATTTGGAGATGTTGCCACCAGTCCACTCGAAGGCTACTCAGGGCCCTTTTGGTTAAAGGCCCCTTTTGCCTTGCTTGAGAACTCTTTGGGTAGGTGTTCCAATAGGAAACTCACGAGTCACGGTTGAGGGAGCCCTGGAATTGAACCCAGAGGGCTTTAGGTTGTAACTCGCTCAAGCGCTTCCCAAAGGAACTTCGGTTACCCGTTGAGTGCCGGCCCCTGCCTGTCAAAGCAGGGATTGGCCCAGTGACTTGCCAGACCTTACGGTCCAACATGGCCGTGTTTCAATTCAGCCGTATCTCAGGCTCCCTCTCCGGAATCAAACCCTAATTCCCCGTTACCCGTGAAAGCCATGGTAGTCCAATACACTACCATCTAGAGCTGATAGGGCAGAAGCTCGTGCGGCGTAGCGCCAGCTCAAGGCTGATGCGCTATTGCGTCCACAGTAGGTCCTGAATCATCGATATCCGCTGCCCCGAATTGGCAACCAACCGAGGGCGTTGGACTTCGTGTCGGACCACTGCACGCAGCCCCGACACTCCGGGTTTCCCCATCGTGCTGGAAAGGGGCTGCGTTTGACATACACGTATTAGCCTCTCAGTTAGAGAGGTTATCCGTCTGGTGGGTACGAGACCCCACTTCGCCGCGTAGATTATTGCTGATTTAATGAGCTGTTCACAGACCCACTGTTGTTCCATTTACTCTGAGACTTGCGTGGCTTTAGTCCTTGAAACGAGCATATGACTACCGGCAGGATCGACCGGATTCGCTTCTTCCACTTGTAGCGCCGTATCAGGTTGCCCTTTTACAGCAAGCGAAAGGAAGCTAAGAGCTGCACTCGGAATTGAGGAGAGGAATTCCTATCCCGAATCGGAATGGCGAGGTTTCCAGGGAAGCAGTGGACTACCCCGAAGGGTTTTCCAAGGCTGCTAACCCTGGACGCCTTTTCAAGCAGATGGGGGCTTTGCTTCTCCCGAAAGAGCTGCGCAACCCCCCTCGCCAAATCGATCGTAAGCCGGGAAGGCTTTCCAAACCCCAGGTTGACAACTTGGTTTTGCGTGTGCCCGCCTCAGCACACCCCCAGCACACGCAGCCTTTTGTTTGCTTCGAAGCTCTTTCAAGCCAAGCGTTGGGGAGGAACTCCTCGACCGAACAACACCCAGCAAGAAAACTTATCTCAGCAAAGACCTTGTGCACCAAAAGGTGCTTCAGCAGGATCACACGATGTCTCAACGTATCCAATCTCTGTATGACCAATTCGCAAGGTACAAGAGCAGGAGTTGGCTTTAGGGCACGGCTGCTGAATTTTTATTCGCAGGCATTTTGCTTTCTGTGGGCTAGTCAGCTACTAGGTAGTGACAATTCCCAGCTTAGCAAGCCTTTGAAAGGTCTTCAAGCAAGCCGATTCGTCAAGGACAATCCTGTCTGCACCGAGGTTGACGAGGTGTGGAGAGCAGGCAGCGCAAGGCTACCTGCTTCCTCCTTTCGTCTCAATGATTGACTCGCCAATAGGTTTGGGTTTGTCCAGAAATACAGCTGGGCTGCATAACTTGGACTCGCTTAGGACTGTTTAGAACCGTGTTGGCAATGACCGGCAAGGCAACCCCCCGAAGGAGGAAGCCCTGCACACGAGGGCCAGAGCCACTCTCTTTGAACTGGGCCAATGGTTAGCTTCCTTGTAATCGCGGACAAAGCCAAGAAGATTCGATATCACCAATTGACATGAGCCCAAGCCACAAGGGCATTGGAACCCAGAGGACTTTCCGGTTGCCCTTGGAGAGGCTAGCAATTCCACTAACGGTTAAGCCAGCGGCTGATCTAGCAAAGCACTCCAAGGAACCTACCCAGCTCCAGAACAGAGCTAGGAGGTTGGAACGCCTTAAGGGTAGCTCTTGCTGAACTTCCCTTAATTTTTGTGGCATTCCGGCCGATTAAACTTGTCCCGGCTATCCCGATGTTAATTCACCAGGCCCCACAGCAGGCTGTAAGCAGCACTTAGCGCTGAGGGGGGGAACGATGCACGTGCAGATTTCCATGTTCAGCAGACTTTCAGCAGTCGATCAGCACCGCTTAGCGGAAGGACCGATTTTGACCCCGAGGGGGGGGGTTCATTTCCCCCCTCTTATATATACCGGATCTCTTATTTTGGCCACGGTTTTTGCGGCATGAGGGAAGCCAACAACAACTAAATCTTGATAGTCAGCATTCTACTGCGGTATTCATCCTTGGTATTTATGTCTGGCAGCAGCTCCGGCATCAATAGATCCCCCAGAGGCAATAGATAATTTTCTACTCTATATTGTTATCATTCAAAACTTACCAAGCAGTGTCAGCTAGCGTGTCACAGTTAAGGTATGCAGCACTTTGTTTCTGTGAACTTGTGATAGGCAAAACTGGTCCACGCAGACAACGTCCACAATTGTTGTGCAAAGTAAACCCTAATCAAATCTTCTTTTTTTCAACAAATTATGACACAATTTAATTAAGTGTTTGGTCTGGCAATTTCATTGGCTGCTGCATTTAGAGATCACTGTTGTTTTATTGACTATTCGTATTTGTAGGACGGACCGACATCAGTTTATTGATGTTGCAGATGTGAATTATTTGACACCTTTGTATTAGGAATTGTGAGGGTATGAGCTGTTATTGAGTGCTTCAAGGAAAGTTTAATGAGTGATGTAAGTTTAATTCAAGATGATGTGGGATTTGTTTTGGACTTTCAAAGAGTCACTACATGGCGTTGATGCTAGTCGTCTGTAACTACTTTCTTGTAGCAGTATCATAGTGTGCAGTGAGGAGGGAATGCAAGGTCAGTTACTTTAATTCATGTTTAGCATGGATAAGTAGGATTATTCAGGGCTACATTCAAGAAAGGGACATTAAAGGCAACTTGGGAGGCAAAAATTGTGGGTACGTTACTATTTTCTGTACTCGCGGTACGCCACAATTTGAAGAGTCCTGCAGATTTCTACACTCTAAGATTATATGTTCCAGTTTTAAGGGTAGTTAGGGAAGGGTGGACACAGCAAACAATATACCAATTTGTAATTAATCCATAAGCAAAGAGGTGTTCTAAGTGGCGGGTCTTATTCAGGGCGTTAGGGTTCTGCATAGTAATAACGGATAAAGATTTGAAACGATACAACAGAAAAATAAATTTCACCGAAGAGATTGTAATACTTTATAGGCATATCAACATTTGTATGTAAATAATCCTAGGTTTTTGCTGTAGTTATGTTGTCACGTGATAATACACACCTGGGATATTCCCAAAACACAAATCAGCAGGGGTCGCTACAAGAGCAGGGATGGTAGACACTGTATTTTTATATAAGCAGTGGGAGGAGGCATTTGTTGGGCACGAAGAGGTAGAGTTATAGATGGCTGCCAAATTTATATGGGAATAGTTGATATAAATGGGAAAATTAAGTCAACTGCAAAATTATCATCACTGTTTGTTGAGTAGATTTGTAAGGCTGGCATGCAGTCAAACTATGGAGCAAGTAATACATATTACTGTCTGATAATATGTGTACACATTGACACAAAAAGGCATGTATATAAAATTCATAAATCCTAAAAGATAAAGGCTTAGGTATACTACTTTTTCTAATAAGAAAACAGAATTACTCTTTATTTCCTTTGAAAAATCATACTTGACAAACATCGGTCTATCTTGTATTCCACGCAATTGCTTTGTAAAGTTTGAGCTCCAAGCACGCAAAGCCTCATTATCCCCTCGCAAATTAAACCACACGACCGTCAATATATAGTTTTCTTCTATGACCCCCAGGAAAAGAAGTCCATGCACCCCCTCACAATCTTGAGCACCGGTCAGATTTAGGACTCAATCTGCCCGTGAAAATAGTGCGTCGTTATTAAGTTAAAATCTGAATGTATATTGTATTCAGTTGATAAAGCTAAACTAAATAATTTTGCAAAACAGTTGCTTACTTTGAACAGAGTCTCTCAGTGAAATGTTCAATGTTCATTGAAAGGCTCTTGTTTAAACCATTACGATAACAACAAGCCAGTGGAAATGCGGGCAAGAGTAGCAGATATTTGCATATCATGTCCCTTACATGAATGTCTTGTGGCGCCATTTCTGTTATCTGGTAAACAAACAAGATGGCTGATCATCATTGGATTTCGGAGTTGTTTCCCCCGAAATATACATTCGAGGACTTACTGAAAGAGGAGGAGACTGGTGGTGTAGGAAGTGAGCAACCTAAATCCTTTCTTAAGCATAAAGATACGTACCAAGCTATTTACAAAAGAGTCATTATTAGCCGGGAAAAAGAAGAAGCGGCACGAAATATTGCTCGAATGCACGATAAAGTAGATGAACTTGTTTCACGAATAGGCTGTGTACATTTGGGAGTGGAGCATACTGAAAGAGACAGTGGAAGCATTGAAGTCAAACGACAGACATCTGTAAATGTCAGGGAACTCGATCATTGCACGTGGACTCGTGAAGAATTGAATATATTTAGGAAAGTATTCGAGAATTTGAAGGTCAAGGCTGTTAATTTGTACATTGTTGCATCTCTAGCCAATTCAAGGATAAAGAAGCTAGAAGGAGATATAAAAGAAAAAGACAAGGTTTCTTCAAAACAAGAACGCTATGTTTATAAACTGAAGAGAGAAATCGAGGGACTTCAGGCGCTTGTCAAAGAAAGGGAACAAGATGCAACCCACTATCGTAGTCGTTGTGAGCGTCAGGAGAACGAGATTTCACAGCATAGAGAAGCTATACTGAAATTGACGAAGAAGTGCAAGGCAGATGAGCATATGTTTCGAGGAGAGTTAGAAAGAAATAAAACCATGCTTGATAAAACAATAAAGGAGAAGGATAGCATTCAAGGAAAGTTTGAGGACTTTCAACTCAGTATCGATAACACAATATCGTCTTTGAACATTAAACTAAAGAAGGAATACGAGTCTCTTCGACAAGAGTTACATGCTCAGAAGGAGGAAAATAGAGCTTTAAAGTCTGCTATCAGGAGCTTAGAGCAACATTTTATAGGTAATCAAGTAAAAAAGGAAACTTTAGAGACATGTTCTTTTACTAGCGAAAATGGAAAATATTTCTTAAACACTGTAGACACTTCTCGGATAACATATGAAGATGATACTAGTAATGGTTCTATTCGTCCATAGTGAGATTCCCTAGCAAAGATAGTAGCATTTTTTTTCATTCGTTAGTGAGTGAATTGCACCTTGTAAAATAGTCTTACTATTATATTGTAGCTACCAGTGGAGTAGGATCTTGAAGCAAGGAACATGCGCCCGCCAATCTTCACCACTGGTAAAAAGTGCCCATGTGGCCACGTTTGCAACTGTTAAATAAACGCTGGAGTTAGGTTTACACTCTTGTGTACAAACTGCCCCTCGTATTTTTCCAGACTTATCTGTGTCTTCCTTCTTTAGTACTGGGTGTCTCTATTTCAAAATGGCTATAAGAACAAGAAAATACATCGGCTCCCTCACTTGTATCCCTGATACCAGATAGACAGGTTAATACGGAGTATGTTGGTATTATATTAGGCTATGTAGGCCCTAATGATTATATATCTTATGCACGAGGTTTAATTTTTTTCGTCAGTTGAGTATTTGAACAGTGCGCTGTTTTGGGCTGATACGCAGGACCCTTTGCATGTATGGTGAGTAACATTTGCTACAATAAAATAAACGAATAAACATCTATTTTTTTTCTTAAGTGCTCCATTTGTTTTACAGGATGGGATTATGCTACTATTGTTGTGTTAAGAGTTCTCTCTCTCCTTGCGGACTTTTGTGCATTTACAAGTGTCATAATAATATAATGTAATGCTCGCTTTAAAGTAATTCTTTTCTCTCACCAATTTATGCATACATAAGCTTTTCAAGATACTTAAATTACCCACTTTGTAAATACAAACAATGAGCTAATTTCTCTGTAGACAAAAGTATGCTGTATAAAGTTATATGTGTTGTATTATGGAACTCCGTTTATTTCGTGGCGCCAACATTATATTATTTGCACTATCATCATGTGATTAAGATTGGGTTTGTAAACAGAGACGTACACAAGACGAATATATTATTATTTTATTTTGGAGATAAGCCAACTTAGTACCGTCTCCCTTTAATTGAAAAGGCGTGGTACTTATTGCCTGACATTTGAGCATTAATTTGTTTCTTTTATATTGCCACACAAACGAAATCGACGCCATCGAACATTAGGCGGAAGAATTTTTAAAATTAATATGCATCAAACATAAACAAAGGAGCTTCGTTGACCACATCATATGAAAAAATGGATTAGAATTGCATCTCAATGGGATATGGTGCATAGAAGAGGAGGGAGTATTGCGTCACTTTCTACTTGCAATGTTTATAATTTATACCATAAAGTGCATTGCTTGCAAAACTATTGGGAGAGCGATCGCCCCTGTAGCCACGTCTCTACGAGACGCATGCTGTATCGGTGTTGTGTACATTTTAGCTGTTCATATCGTTAGCACCATTGCCTCTTTCTATAATCGAAAGAGCTATACGACTTCTGCAAAAGTATGTTTACTATCTAAGAAAGTTGTAAGGGTTCTCCCATTCACTTTCACTCACAATGGTTAAGAGATTAATATGTCATTATTATGGTCATTTTGCTAATTCTATCTCACAATTTAGGAAAGAGGTGATTGTTGAGATTGTGGTGGTCCAGCAGAGTTCTTAAACCTTATATTCGTTTTCTACATACAAAATTGCGATTTGCAAGCGAATGCGATTTCAATACACACTTGCGTATGAGTAGGTAACTGGATAAACTTCTTGTTAATTCGGTATTCATATTGCGCCATGTAACTACACCAGTTACAACAATTGAAAGAAAATTCTGAAATTAACTTAACTATAGCCATCGATCAACTCTCTGGCACATCGTTAAAAAGTAAACCTTGCAGGGTTTATGAATTAATAAAGAATAGACGTTGTATTAAGTATGATTTTGTCAGATACTGATCCAAAAAACGTTTGCATACTTTAGATGCGCTTAGGCTGTTTGAGGGCTCGCCAAACGACTTCAAAAAGTGTAAATTTGGGTTTTAAGTGTCCTGTATTCTGAAGTAAATAGTTTCTGGTTTAATATTAACTCCACGTGTCTCTACAGTTTTCCACTGCTTTATAGCTATATTTGAAGATGACACAGAAGTCGAATGTTGCCTGAATTTGGAGGGAACGGACGTCAATTCGGTAGAGATCAAGTAGGATTTGAAACGTTCTGTTCTGAACAGGAGAGAGGGGTGGGCGTCACAAAACAGAGCAAAATTTTCGTTGCATACAAGTGCACCATCTCTTTACACAGGTACGAGACGTTTATTAAGAGTTGAGGGAGTTGGCGGGTTGCATGTTGCTAAGAAGCTGTGTCACGCTTCCTTTTACACTATCTTTGAACCAGAATCAAGCCATGTACTTAAAATGTAATGTACTCTTTCAAGACTTCACCCATGAAAGTTTATGAAACTTTGCACTTATTCTCATAGGTTCGAATTGGGAATTTGTGTAACCTCTCTCAAGCGTTGTCTCCCCCACCATTATAAAAATTTGGCGAATTTTTATGCTAACCATATTGTTTTTTGACTTTTACATTCTTAATGTAAAGTTTTTTATGAACTCATTCGAAATTTTGCACGACAACTTCCCAATGGTTATACCATAACCCTAGCGATATTATGTAGGTACTTGTAGAGCTGTGTAAAGGAGACAATAAGCCCTTTGCTCTCTTATACACTACAACCATCTCCCTCATGTCACGTCAATGTATACTTGCAAAGCAGAGTTTCACTATGATGTACAAGATTCGTATTTTCTCCTTCTTTTTAACCTTTTATCAGAATTTATTTATGGCACAGGATATTGAAAACTGTAAGGAATGTTAATTTGCTATGCATTACGACTATTTTTTTCAAAATCCTCCGAAGTACCTATCGAACAGAGCCTGCTTCTACAGAAATACTAAGTGAGACTGTTTATAGGGATCAATCTCAGCTGACCAATTTTGTCCATCGCCCACTGACCCAACGATTGAACTACCATTGATAAATAGACCACATTAGCTCCCAATCATCCATCGGTGAACATCGACGTCCAGCTCAACGCAATTGCAGACCAGCCTCTCTGCGCCATGTGACTTGACCAAGGAAGAACTGCCCTCCGACTTGTCATCAATCCAAAGCCCATTAAAGTTAAAAAGTACCATCGAGATATTTCTTTATGTTTAGACAGGAGAGGAAACCAAGTTAAAAAGAAGGGATGGGGTATAAACTACTAAATACGGATGCTCCTAGTAAAAGAACAGTTTTCCTTGTTTTGTTTTATAGCAAGAAAGACAACAAAACTGGAAGAATGTGATATACATCATAAATAGTGTGTTTGCAGTACAAAGCTAGAACATTACACGAAATAGTAAAAAAAATGTAGTTAAAAGGTTTTTACCTCTAACACTTCTTATAGTACTATTGTCAAAAATTATTGAAATGAAACTTAGGAAAGAGTAAACTCTATTTTTGAAAGAGCCAATCATAAATTGAACTGCCTGAATGGTTCGTGTTTTTTGACCAATCAGCGTCCACTACAACCTGATTTTTTCAATATTCATAAAGACAAAAGGATTTCTTTTCGTCTACATAGCAATTTTTTTCTGTTATGTGGACTGACTTCAGAACGGCCCCTCAAAAATGCAGACCTGGCCTTTCCTATGATGCGGAAGCAATTTTCCTTGTACATTTTGGCGCAGTCTGAGTTATCAGACATGTGCTGCTCTGTAGCAGAGTCACAGTGCTTAATGGTGTTTTTGGTCTTTGAAACCCGAGGTGGTTGTTTCCTCTTAGGAGTTGACGTTTGGCGAATGAACTCTAAACCTTGTGGGTTAATTCGTTCAACCACCCTCAAAGTCGTGCGGCCAACACAAGCAGCCGCGCACTGGCACGAAAATGGAGAAGCACAGAGCTAGAATTTGTGGAGGGACCACGATCTATGCAGTTGGCTGATAATGCTTTTTAGTGGTATAAACTACGCGTGTAGTGACAGCGCCAAAGTATTCCTCTATGGCCTTTTTGATCTGAATTTCAAATCAAAGTGAAATGTCTCCATGCCAAGTTAGTTTTAAGTATATGGGACATTTTTTAGGCCCGATGCATTATTCTTTGGAGAATTGTGAAAGCTTTGGTTTGATAGTAAAGTTAATAACGTCCTCGGGATACCAATTAGATTAATTGGTCCAAAAACACACGGCATTCAGGAAGGTCAAATTCTGATCGGCTCTCTCAATAAATACAGTTGGGTTAATAATTCGTTATGTGTCATTATGCACAAAAAACAATTTTATTTCATTTATAAACTATATTCTCGCGAGCTTGTTTGTACTGCATCAGATACTTGAAAATCTGTGATAAGTATGGAGTAACTCTTCAATGTTTCTTCTGATTTTTCACGTCTTAGCCACCATTCGTACGTAACATCGCCAAGGAGTGGCAATCTTACACGGAATCAAACACCTACACGGAATTCATATTATTCACTTACTTTCTTCCATCAGTGTAATAATGTTATCTTATTTGATCGAGAAGAGAGGATTTGAAATGCCAGTTTTGACAAGAACACTAAAGAAATAGAAAATATGTCACCACCAGGGATCGAACCCATTACGATGACTTTCTACTTTCATAGGCTTTGGATGGTATGACGGGCAGGAGGGCAGTCCTTCCTTGGTCAAGTCACATGGCGCAGAAAGGCTGGTCTCCAATTGCGTTGCGCTGGATGTCGGTGTCCACCGGTGGACGATTGGAAGCTTACGTGGCGACTAGAGCTATAGAGTATGTTAACATCGAATGTCATATAGCTTAGTTGGTAGAATGCGCGCCGCGAACATGTTGGTCACGGGTTCGATCGCCGGTGGTGACATATTTTCTATTTCTATAGAGTTCTTTTAAAAATGCTATCTGACTTCATTCCTTATTTATGAAAGTTGTTCGTATAAATAAGAAACCTATACACTTGATTGTTACTTTAACTACAAGCTGTTAGTAACAGTTTTAATTCTTAGGCTAGTTTCAGTGAATTTGAGGCATACCCTAGTTGTCTTTCCGTAAAGAAATTTTTAAAATATATAACAATTGTGAAACATAATTTACTGATTCTTATAATCAAAGGATTTAAAACAGTTTTCAAAGATGCTGTTTCTCTACTTTCATTCCTAATAACTTCATTGATGATATGAATCATCAAATTTGTCAAGCTCTTTGTTCAGTAGCATCAAATGGTTGATGTGATTAAAAGCATTGCATTTCTTAAGCATAATTGTTAGGGGAGAGGGTTTTTTAAGTGCCCAAGGGAATTTTAAGTCTAACAACTACTTAGAGTCACGTAGTTTTGACTAAGATTTCGTGACATTTTCCTTAAACCTATTCATCAAATGTATGATATATAGGCTATTAAAAATTATATACTATTTTTTTAATTTTGTAATAGGTGCCTCAATAATGAATTTCATTAAAAACTCATTTTCTGAATTCATTTTTTAATTTCTAATTTCATTTTCACTTTTAAATAATTCATTTTCATTTTCATTTTGTGGTGTCATTGACCAATTTTATGTTTTTATTAGCTTTAAAGCCATTGCTTTTGTAATTTCTAGGAATTGAGGGGGCGGGGGCGGTACAAAGAGCCCTTCTCACATACATTCAAAGGCAAAAAAGCCCATACCAAATACGGATGAACTTTTTTCTGAAAGTGCAACGTTATTTTTAGGGCTGCGCTTTTGATATTTCAACCCGTCGTTTGAAAATGAGGCCTTGTCTGTAGAATTGAGGTGCTAACTCTTCCTTCAGTAAGAAATAAATTTTGAACTCATTTTTTAATTTGAAGAACGGAACCACTTTACAGTTTCTTAATCACAAATGCCGTCTTCGTTTTTTGTCATTTCAGGTCAATTGGTTTCCAAAAAATGGTGCATCCAAGGCATCCTACCCCTAATTAGCACTGCTTCTAGGCTTTACATTGACGTTTTTTTTGCTTTCTGCAAAACACGGAGCACTAGATCATGTCGTATGTTGGTTGTTACTTTAAACGTTTGCATTCTTCATGATATTGTTCTGATTTGAAAATCATAAAACTTTAACTCTCAATTTTAAAATCCCTTTAGCAACATCTGCTTTAGAAAGCTTTGAGGCAATACGGTCAGGCAATCATGAATTTTGGAAAGATACTAAAGAAATATGTCTCCAAGGAGAGTTGAGCTTGACCAGAGATACGTTTCTAAGACAGTCGATTCTCTTGTCATCGCATTAGCTCCCAATTGTAAATTAAACTCCAAAATATATTCTTGAATAAATCCTAATTTAAGTTTCTGTTTTGTTAGCTGTATCACAAAATGTTCAAAAGAATGTATTTCAACTATTTACCAGAAATGTACAAAATAATATTCTAATGCATTCATCAACATACCTACAATATCGACTTTGCTATAAACTCTTCTTTGTGTCGCATAACAATTATCCGTCACAAGGGGATCAACAAGGCAAGGTTGTCAACAGAATCATATACAAGCATCGGGACTGTCAAAGCCTGGAAGACGTTTTGCAGTCGTAGGAGTAGTTTGTTCACTAAGGCCAAAAGGCACAATTTTTGCGGAGTTCTGAAGTTAAATCTCACGGAAGGCACTTTTGAGGAATACTTCAACGAACATACGTATGGTCATATGGGCAAGAGTCGTCCCATAGTCATTTCATAGGCCCTACGTTTTTGGTTTCCGATGCACTATGATATACTAAAGTGAAAAATGTATGAGCCAATAAGAATGTCAGGTGGGACGGAAGACACTAGTGAATTCTCTCAAGGGGCGGCGCCCCACCTTACCTCCCTCTAAATTTCGCGAGAGCAGAGGATTTTGTTTGGGTCTGCGACGCACGCTACGCCTAAACTGTTCCTTGTTAAAGCCAAAACTCACATCTCTCTTCCGAATCAATTTTCACGTTAACATCAGTCAAATCTATTTTAACGTTACGTCAACAAACTTTGGACTTGCCTAAACTGCTTTCCTGGTTCGGGACGAATTATTAAAGTTAGCACAAATTTACACGGGCGCTTATATTGTAAGCAATTAACATTTCCTTGTATCTATCCGTTGTAGCATGTCGTACCGAATCAACAATTTGCAGACAATGCCATCGCTTGGTCCACAAGCAACCGGAACCGGACTCAGCGCAAGTCAAGGAATCTTTACAGCCCCGAGGAATGGAACGTATCTCACGACTGCACGTGTCAACATTAAAAATGCAAACAAACCTGCTGTATTTTATTTATTTATCGGTGTAAACGGTCCTTCGTCAACAGATTTTGTTTCCTATGAGGCTATTCCCGGGCCAAGTACTTTCACAATCCCATGTTACAAGGCGTGCTCTTTAGATTTAACTGCGGTGTTCTTGCTTAAGGGAAACGACAAAGTAGCTGCATACATATCTGCTAATGATACTAGAGAGTTTTCATTGGCTTCCAGTTTAATTTCAGTTGCATACATCAGCCCTTCAAATCCGGTACCTAACGGCATCTTTGCGCAGCTGAATGCAGACAACATCATGACTGTAAAGGGAAAAAGTGACGTAACAGGCTGGACAACATCACTTACGTCAGGGGCATTTCACGGAGCATCAGGAAGTTTGACAGGCTTACGCATTCTGCATGACGGCATTTACTTCATCACCACTACTTTAAACTTTTACGGTATTCAAGGACAGAGCAAGATCTTTGTTTCTCTTCAAGGGATTCCTGCTCTGCAAAGCGTACGCGACAGTCCCGATGACACAGCGTTTTCCATGATGGTGGTTGGATGCATGAAGATTAGTAAGAATTCAGTATTTACCGTAACCACCTACGCTGATAATGACCCGGATTATATAGTCTTAAAAACTTCAAGCAAAGCCGCCTTATTCTTAGGAACACTAGAATCCATTCGAGGGTTCGGTGTAACACCTAACTCCAAGTTTACTTTCTTCATGCGAGAAAATTCCTGGAGCACTGTGGGTAACTGGGAACTTGGGACCAATTCTTGGTTCTTTGCTTCCAAGATTTCTCTGACCAATAAAAACGTCTTCGTTGTTCCTACATCTGGAACCTACCTTATTACGGCTAACGTTATTGCAAGTACCTCAAACAACGTCACTGCCGGCCTCCTTGAGCTGCTACTATCAGTGGATGAAAACACGGACATAAACCAACATAGTCTTTATCATAATATACCTACCATCCCTGGGAAGACTGCAACACTTTCCATTGCTGGCCAAATTTATGCCGAGAAGTGGAGCAACCTCAAACTAATTATGCGTTACCATCAAAGTGCTGTTATTAGTGTGGAAGCAGAATCTACATATTCAATAGTTCAACTAGGTAAGGAATTTTGTAAGTTCTTCTAATGGTTCAAAGGCTTCGGTGTTTTTTTAAATTTTTAGTGGACATCTGCTCAAGGTTTACCTTGGAGCCGACATCACTGGGGGTTAAAGTTGTGATTATCTAAGTACTTGTAGTGAGAAGAAAACATGAGCTTCTAAGCACCAACCGATCTGAAAGAGTAGAAATAGGTTATTGAGGTCATTGAGATCATAGAGGTCATTAAGGTCATTAGCCCTATCTTACATGAGGGGGGGGGGGTAGGCCCGCGGCTACACATTTCAGCTCATAACTTTTTAAAACGTGGCCGGATTGACATGACATTTTGTGACTTTTCCTAAATTTTAAATGAAATTCTTAAGTTAAATTATTTTTTTATTTTTTTGTTTAATTTTGGAATATAGGCGTTTTGTTGACCTATAGTGGAGTTTTTTTACCTTTCCGTTTTGTTACCTTTCTTTAAAAAACAGGATTATTATATCTTTAAGCTTAGATTTTATCTCCTGAATTTGTACCGACGGTTTAATATTCACAAAAAATGAAAAAAAATGTTGTGCAATAAGGTGAAGTTTGCTAGAGGTAAGACAAAAATTGTTAACTTAATTCTATTTTACGAAAGTACCTATCTCAGGGACCGACTTCAAGGTCAGTAACATATGGATAGAACTCATGGTACAATTTGGTGTGGCTTCAAAATTAGGATATGCAACGAAATGTGCATAAAGTTACTCAGTTATCAGTAAAGACAGTAAGGCTACCAGACTTAGGAATGGTTCAGCCTGTTAACTATAAACTCGTTTTATTAATTATTTACAATATACAAAAAATAAAATTAAACTGTCATGGCACATACTATAAAAGGATGCCATAACAACTATTCGAGACACGATTTTCCCGGCAACTCGGCATTAAAATGACATTGATTCCCTCAACCTCTTGACAAAACGTTCGATGTCTCTCACAATAAATTAATCTTGCATAGGGCGAACGCTATAAGCGGAGGTGACCGCAGAATTTCAAACGGGAGAAATATTTCATCGCCTCACAGAACAAACATTCTTGTCACTGATCTTCTTAACCTCGGGGGGACGCATGTTTACTAGTTTCCTGATCTTGAGTGAATGAAATATTAGGCCTAGCCACTGTTCCATAACATTTGAATTTATTTTGAATAGACCTAGCGTTCAAGTGACTAACAATATGTGTAATAATTGTTATGGTCCATTCTACCTTTCAATTTCTTCAGATTCACTTCACATTGTACGATAGAAAATGTTCTTTGTTCTGATATTTTGTAATTAAACTACATGGTACGTCTTCATTTTCTAACATTAATGGCAAAATCAGTAATATGAATGATTCTTGTACGCTATATTACCCTGGTTACATTAAGGACCTTCCTTACAAGGCGATGATCACGACCTCTCCTAACTACCGTGCCACCCTTCTTCCTGGGAATGTGGAATTTACCAGATCAATACAATGAATACCGGCAATTTAGAATGTAGACTAGATCTATAGATAGCAGTGTCATAGCTTCTAACATTAAAAGTAATCATTATCATGATTGTCCACCTTTATGAGACTATGTTAGAAAATCGCTTTATTTACACGGTGAAATAGCCTACTCAAATAACCTGATATCGGAAGTATAAGCTCCGTACGAGCACTATCATCCATCAAATCAAATCATGACTAAAAATATCAGCTAGGTACTACTGGACTACATGGAAAATCTGCTACTAGAAACATTTAAATGGCTTCTTGGCTGCTTGCATTTCAATAACCTAAAACGTGTGACTAGAGAATGATATGTGACTCAAGTCAGGTAGCCTGTTCGCATTGCACTTTACACCAAAGATTATAACCGATCTAACTCACCAGAGTTCGAAGTGTATCTGTTTCCCCTCCAATCATCGTGCCTGGACTACTGCAGGGTGATTATTAAGCTTTAACTGAATGTTTGTATACGATATTATGTCGCTGAAATCACTTCACAAGTCAAAATCTTGAGTCAAAACCGGACAGAAAATTATAAACAACCAACTCGTTGTAGTTGCCCTCTTTCGCAGATGGCTTACAAAAGATGGCGGATGTAGTCACGATAGTGCGCCTGCGCAGTGAATCACGGTGGAACTTCTTTGGGGTGTTGCCTTTTGTCTGCTCGTGAGATTTGCGTCTGTCATGGAATGCAGGTTATCGATCTGATCTCACACCTGACCAGAAATAAGACCACATATCTCCTTCAATACCACAAGCTCTTACCTCACGCAAGTTCTCTTCTTTGCGGCAGCCCGTCATCCGGTTGACTGGTATAAGTATAAGATTTATAGCCCACGTTATACATAAATTCAGCAATGTGGCTTTGGTCTTCCAGGTTATATATGTCAACTATTCCCACTAAAAAGATGTCCTTAAGTACTCATTGATTTAGGCATGTATGATAAAAACATCGTATAGATGCTGTGATTCATTTAATGAACGCAGTACTTTAAATTGCAAGAGCGGTTGGATTAGTTATTTGTCAGTGGGGTAGTTAAGAACAGCCCACCCTTCACATGTAACAAAGATATACTTAAAGTGAGGAAGAACATGCATTAAATATAGTAATGTTGAATTACAAGACTGATTCATTATTACCAAAAGCGGCAGTCGCGAAATTCTACTACAAACTATGTAATGAATGGATGGAGAATGGGGATTATACATTGGATGGAAATCATGCTTGCTTTTAAAAATTCACTTCCTTCTAGAATTCTGAAAGTGATATGTCTCATGGGACATGGGACCCTAAATCGTCGTAGCCAATCAATAAACTTCCCGGAAATCCGTTAACACTAGTTCCCTTCTGAAGATCTCCCACTGTGACCACAGTGACCCTGAAGCAATTAACTGACCATAACAATATTAAGGAAGTAGGCGCCTACGTAACGACAGGTATGCACTTATTGAGCGGAAGTATGAGAAAAATTGATAAAGT